>JACXIX010000022.1:0-600000 GCA_014737535.1 Bombus cullumanus | reverse complement strand
GCATTGTATCTTGCTAAAGTCTTTACGTATGATTACAAGGCTCTACGTCATTTATAATATTACGATATTCAGTCCACAAACGAGCCTCTTTGAAACATACGATTCCACCGCCTCGAGAATACTGTGTATCCTGAACAAAGAAATATCTTCAACGTTTTATAATTGTAAACGTTTCTAAAAAGAAAATATACTTACGGCTCTGTTGATATCACCAATGCAAACCCAGCGATTAGCGGACTGTTTGGTTTTTGTAATAGCCCATTTTGAATGGTCCTGACTACTGGCAAAATTCACATTCGCTACGTCGCATTTTAAGCTTTTAACATTGTAGATTCTGAATAATAGACGAATTCTTGTAACAAAGAAGAATGATAGAGAATGACGAAACAGAGATTAAAAAACCATACTACCTACTTTCTACGGGTACAAATTGAGGGTAACTTGCCTCGACCATTCAACCATGACTGAACATATAAATCTAACTGCAATTGTGGCGCTACAAAATCTCCGTATAAATCTGAACAGAATTTAAAGTTATATAGTATAAATATATCTTCTAAGATAGTGAAATGTAATTTAACGAGCATAATTTTTACTTACCTTTACCCCATTTTCCATCCTTAGCAAACGAAATGAATTCAATCATTCTTAGAGATTTTATTACAGCTTTATGATTGTAGGGAGGAGTTTTGATGTGTTTCTGATTGATCGCATTTTTCAATACTGGGTACCGTTCACCAAGTATATCAGGAATATTTTTTGCATACACTCTTATTTCGTTGTATATTAATTGTTCTCCAATAATATCGAACTGATCACTACCATGGGAAATGCATAAAAAACTTTGTCCGTAAAACGTTCCACTCACCGGATAACTGTATTTGCCATTGGTAGTAATATTTTCCCTTTTTAACCCTCGAGTTTGCACACCACTTTTAGGGACTGGAGGGAAATTTGGAACACTGTGAATTAACCAGAAGCCTTGGTCACTATTTGCCATCACTACACCCTTTGTATGACCAAAGCGCCAGACATAAGAAGAATTTGGTGGACTATCGTTGTATAAACTCCATATGCTTTCATTCTCGTTATCCTACAATAATAAAACATCATAGTGTCCACATTTTTTTTTTTTTTTTTTAGTAATTCGTCATAATTGCTGTTATCATGAGATGAGAACCTAATTAAAGTCGTTAATTAATGTTTACTAAATGCTTACCTGATTGTAAAGCGGCGCTAATGTAATTCCAGGGATGGAATTGTTCGAACCGATGGGCCTAGAAGACACTTGCCAACCGGTTTCAATAGTTGCATTCGTTATGTACAGATAAGCAACTCCTTCTCTGATCAGGGGATTACTACTTGTTTGAATTTTTGGTAACTTATAAAGCACGTACCTAAAATAATAGCATTATTTTCAGTTTACATCTAAATCGGTTTCTGACTATCATCTTCATACGATATCCTTATTACTACTCGGATGCAGTAATTTATGTAAAACTAATTGCGCGGAAAGTGATTTGAGAATAAAGCGGGAGCATGGCGCTTCCAAGGCTTTACGAAAGATAAGAATACAATTATATATTTACCAATCCACCGGTACATCTTTTTCATCTTTACATTGTAATTTATTGTATCGGCCACATATAACGCCACATATAACGTTACTCACGATTACTAACGTAGTTACGTAAAATATAACTTTCATGTTCTCGATCTTCTGCTGGAATAAAACAAATAATTACTGAAATAAAACAATGTCTAAACGATTCTCATTAAAATCTAATTCGAGAAAAAGAAAGATAATATAGCACTTCATAGACTTTTGATTCAGGTCAAATAATATCTTCAGGGTAAGTAGCTACGTTAATACGATAAAGCACAAGTATTATAACATTACGAATATCAAATACTACATAGATATGATAATTATCACACAGCAGTATGAATAAAACACCAAAAAGTATAAAAAAAAAAAGAGATTAGTTTAATAATTTTCTACATGAATATGTATATTTTGTATGTGCTTTATATTTTTTAATTTACAATAGAAAGGGAGAAGTAGTCTATGTATTTTTTTATGTAAGCTGTTTCAGTAAACTTACTTGTTTCATTGTAAATGGTATTTCATGCACGCGACCTAAATGGAAAGTTGTACGAAAATAGCGCGGCATGAAACGTGTTGAAGGTTTTACTCATGAAACAAAGTCATAGTAAAATATATGCTATGATATCAAGTACATTGACAAAATTAAAATATTTTAAATCTTCATTCTTTTCCTATCTTCTTTTCTTTCTCTTTTTCTTAATAAAACATATAATATTTATAATTTTTATGGTGATAAATAGAATATACAATGATTCACATCATGTATATATATATGTACACATATATATACATAATACATATTATGTTAGACATATTATACGTGATGAATAATTTATTAGATATATTTACCGTAATCTGCCGTTTTGTATAAGTACAGTACGATATCACTCAACAGCTTTCAAGTGGAGACGTGTTGTCATTACATGGACGATTCAACACACTGCACAATCGTTGGAAGTAACTATATGTATAAGAATATGTCAAGAACGATGAATGAAACATCACTTTACGTCATTGGAGTTTGTTTATCCTATTGGCTCATTAGTCAGAACATTCTTTTTCAAACGATATATTCATTATATTTATAACAATGAATACGATTCCTAAAATAAATGTTTGTTATTGTTTTACTTATGTATATGTATAAAATTAGTATATGATAATATGTATCGATTATTTAAAATAATTCGATTATTTAAACAACCCACATTACCATCGTAAAGTAACATATTACAATTTTTATAATTTTTTTTATTAAATAATGTATCTAAGTTTCTTATATATACTATGTGTGTCAGAACAACGATTTATAATTCAGTTTTAATTAATTTTGAATATACTACATTTATGGTATTGTTACAAACAAATGTAAAGAAGTATTACATTTTAGTAAATAAGTAATTGCATTTTATAAAAATTCATCAACTTTAACAATTCGAAATGACGAGATTTTCACAATTCGGAATATAACGTTTACTTACACTTTACACAAACACTTAACTCCACCTATGGTTGGATGCATAAAACAAACATTGCAACGAAAATAATATGATCGACTGCAGTGAAGTAGCAATATGGCGATCATAAGTTGCAGCGAGCCGAACGTCATAATACTATAATGAGAAAACAAGGCACATTGTGTGAAGTAATAACCGTATATTAAAGTTACAATTCCGCCAAATGCTTTCTTAGCAATGACACTGCCAATAAACCATTTTAAGCGGCACTGCAGATTCCGTTGAGATATCTTTTAAGAACCGACAAGGATCACAATAATGAATTCCTTTATAGAACTAGTTACAGAATGTTCTTAACACTGACAGAAGAACGAAGAAACAGTTTATAAATTCTTCGTCGGATGGAGGTATATTTTCAAAAGTACTAATTACTTCAATAACATATGATCCATAATGTCCTTTATCCTAATATAATACTGCGAGTTATCTATTAAAATTGCACTCTTAGATATGATATTTTTTTTTTTTTCATTTGTTAAGTTATATTCATATAAACTGTAATCTTTAACCATATTTTTATATATTTACAGTTTCCCAGCATAAGAAAATACATTAACAAAGCCTTTATGGCCTAATGCACTATAGATTGAAAGAATCCGAATCATAAATTTTTAATATTTTGTATTAAAAACCAAGAGAAAATGAGCCGAATAGAAAGCGGTCCAGATAATGGAAGTGGTTGGCATGAATGTGTTAAATGGTTAACAAGATGCGGAGCTTTAAGAGCAGATCATAAAGCAAATTGGCCAGAGGCTACTGCTGTTGACTTAGCATATACCCTAAGAGATGGTGTATTGCTATGTAATCTTTTAAATACAGTGGATCCCGGTTGTATAGACATGAAAGATGTAAATCAAAAACCACAAATGGCACAATTTTTGTGCTTAAGAAATATAAAAGTATTTCTATCGGCATGTTCAACTACATTTGGCTTATCAGATTCTGAACTTTTTGAACCTTCTATGTTATTTGATCTATCAGATTTCCTTCGTGTATTACGTACCTTATCAGCTTTATCAAGTTGTCCTCGTTTGAGACGTAAGGGTATACCGTAAGTAATTTATTATTACATAATCTCTTCTACGCATAAATTATATTATTTTTTTATGCCAATAAATATTTGTTACAGAGGCTTTTCTATAGGTCATGGTAGATCGCAAGAAGATATTTATAAGGATTTACAAAGTGCTGGTGCAGGGTAAGCATTCAAACTTGTCAATGAAATTCCTTGATTTATAAATATATTTACAACTAAAATACACAAACAATATATTTTGCTTAAAGATAGAAAGTTTATAGAATTATCATAAAAATTGATATATCAAAAAATATCTATAATATTTATAACTTATGTCAATGGGTTTAGTCCCACAACAGGAGTGGGGACATTTACCATGAAACCTAAGAGTATGGATGTAGATGAATCCCAAGTATATCAGGAATTACTCTGTTTCTCGAGTAATTCTCAACACGACTGGCCTTCCACAGAGAAGGTATCTGTCGTTTGCAACTTAAATGTTTGTTTTGCAATAAAAGTACCAAACATCACTGTATTCCATTATAAGAGAAGACAGTCAAGCATTTGCTTATTTGATGTATAAATAAATATTATTCACACGTACAAATGTCTACAGAAAAATTATCTCAGTACAGTGATACTGGCACTATTCTGAACCTTATTCTGCATTTGCTCTGAAAATTGATGTGCTAACTATATTTAGTATTAGTAACGAGTTGCTACAAATAGTTTAAGTTCGCGAGAAATTTTATTTTTTTCATGCATGAATAGTGCATGGCTGTTCATATTTTTATGCTAAAGCCGTGAAGACGAAGGTCGTCGCAGAAGATTTAGAAGGCGAGAAGGCGATGAGACAGGTGGAGGAGGCGACAATGAGGATCCAGTTGGGGAGGAAGATGGATATGGAGCATACTGCAGCCATGCTCAAAGTGAAGAAATCTACCAGGACCTTTGTAGTCTACACTTGCCACCTCCTCCATCTGTTGTACAGGTCGTTAAATATTTGTGTTCCTTACATGTATGCGATCATCAAAAATTCATCTCAGTGGCATTTTAAAATTGTAAATCATAACATTAATAATTGATCTTGTTACGTTTTATACTATTCTGTATCCCATATTGTTCCTATAAAAAAGAACTTTCTATCGATCTTTGTGAAACAGGATGGTGCAATCTCTGGAGGTGAAAAAAGGGATTATGTAATTCAAGAACTTGTTGAAACGGAACGAAATTATTCGGATGTCCTTAACAGTTTACTTAAACATTTCGCTAGACCTCTTTCCTCATTACTACGACCTGAAGATTCTGCACGTATTTTTTTTGGCATAAAGGAACTTGCAGAAATTCATGCCGGCTTTCATAGTCAACTTCGAAAAGCAAGGACTGGCGCTGCGTTAGCGCAGGTTTTCCTCGATTGGCGAGAAAAATTCCTTATTTACGGCGATTACTGCGCAAACCTTACTCTTGCTCAAAACACGTTGCAAGAAGCATGTGCGCGTTATGAATTAGTTAATCAAGAAGTTATTGTATGTCTTAAAACATTTATCTTTAATATATGATATCCTATGTGTCTTGTTCTTAATGAAAGTGGTAATTGCAGAGATGTCAACAAGAAGCAAATAATGGCAAATTCAAATTGCGAGATATTTTATCTGTCCCGATGCAAAGAGTATTGAAATATCACCTATTACTCGATAAACTAGTAGAAGAAACTCCTTGTGATTGGCTGGAAGATAGGCGTCAGCTTGGGAAAGCTAGAGAAGTAATGGTTGATATAGCACAATATATTAATGAAGTAAAACGTGACTCAGATACATTGGACATTATAAGAGATATTCAGGCATCGATAATCGATTGGGATGTTCCAGAAGATGCACAATTAAAGGATTTTGGACGATTACTTAGGGACGGAGAGCTTAAGGTAATAATTTCGTGATAAGCATGTACGAAATTCTAAATGTCAACAAAACGATGCAATCATATTCTAGGTAAAAGCTCACGGTGACCAACGAGTAAAAGCTCGTTACGCATTTATTTTCGAACAAGTAGTATTGATTTGTAAAGCAGGTAGAGGAGAACAATATTGCTATCGTGAAACCTTACGTCTCGATGATTATCGATTAGAGGATCATACAGGAAGACGAACCCTTGGCAGAGATTCTCGATGGTCCTATCAATGGTTGTTGGTCCATAAACAAGAATATACTGCATACACTTTGTATGCAAGAACGGAAGAACAAAAGCAAATGTGGATCAAGGCATTGCAAGATGCAATGGATAATGTTAATCCTGCCGCGTGTCGCAATACAAATCATAAATTTAAACTTACAACATTTGACACTCCACGTAGTTGTCAGCGATGTGGCAAATTTCTAAAGGGTCGAATTTTTCAGGTAAAACTTTATTGATTGAAAGTTATTAAATATTGTAACATAGGTTTTCTAATAAATTGTTCATTCGAAATAGGGCTATCGATGTGAGGTCTGCCGCTACGCTGTACACAAACAATGTATTGCACATTCGGGTCGGTGTATGCCAGTGCCTCCCCCACCTCCGCCTCCACCACCTCTACCATGTGAACGCGCTCTCTCGGTGAAATTATGGTTTGTAGGAGAAATGGGACGTGACACAGCGTCAAATAAATTAGAACCTCGTGAAGATGGTACCTATATGCTGCGAGTACGGCCTGCCGGACAACCACGTTTGAAACACGAAACCAATTACGCTCTTAGTATCAAGTATGAGCTTCATATACATATTACCTTACATAAGTGTCAATCTTCTTAAAAATATTAATCTAATATTATAGGGCGGACGGAGCGGTAAAACATATAAGGGTATTTAAACGTGATGTTGATGGTGCTGATGTATATTATCTCAGTGAATCTCGTTTCTTCAAAAGTGTAGTTGAACTTGTTGAATATTATGAGCGAGCATCGTTATCAGAAAATTTTGAAAAATTAGATCAACGCTTGCTATGGCCGTATAGACGTGTCTTGGCTAAAGCATTATTTGATTTCCGCGGAGGAGAACGGAATCAGCTGAGCCTACGGCGGGGTTGCAGAGTTGTAGTATTGAGCAAGGAAGGTGATGCTAAAGGTTGGTGGAAGGGAAAAATTGGAGATCAGGTAGGGTTTTTTCCAAAGGAATATGTTGAAGAAGAATAGCCATAAATTATACTACTTAGATATTCCCTTCATGTGATAGCACGATGATAAAAAATTTTTTACACCGTGCAATCATAATATTTTATTAAAACATGCCTCAATGGAGAACAAAAAGAAAAAATAAACTGATATAACGCATTTTTACATTATATAAAACATAGAAAAATTTATCTTCACACATTAGTATCATTATAAAAATACAATTTATTTTGTTCTCTTTACTTGAGGTTGTGCTGTATCACAATCATATAAATAGAAAGTACATGTTCGTAAACGGGAACCGAGCGCATAAAAAGAAATATATATTTAGCTACTTGTATAGATCAAAAGAATTATAATTATTTTTCGGTATAATATGACAGTACGAATAAAGTTTCAAGAAGTCATAAAGATTAAAGTTGTCTATCTATTCTTGTATATTAGAATCATACAAAAAGAAGAACACTTCGCCAAATGTTTATACTTCTGGACAGCTTTCTCCTTTATGACTATATTTTAAAGTCAATTGCCAAGACTCAATTGTATATACTGTAATTCTGTACTGTTAATGATAAAAATTTTAGCTATTTCTTAAATATAAGCATACATATACATAAATATATAAATAATCGCAACGTGATTATTGTAACAAATTAATTGTACTATTTTTTTAATTGTTACACAACTATTCTGATTGTGCCAATAAGAATAATCAATAAAATTTAGATCTTATGGAAATGTTAACATAAAAAAAGAGGTAATACTTATATACATATATCTAAAATTCTATTTTAGTCTTTTTATTAGCAAATACAATAGCAGCCACTTTTTGTTCTAGTCTTTTACAGCCTTTAGTTGCATAAATATTATGTGGAGGAGGTCCAAAGATCACATATGATAATCCTTCTTCTATCATTTCATTAGTAGGATGTACTCCTCTGTTTAAAAAAGCTTTTTCTAAACACTTTTTCACATGTACTTCTTCAAGCGGTAAAAATGGCACATAATGGTCTATTACACTAGAGTCTATTGTATCACTATGATAGAAACCACCCTTTTCATTGAATGCTCCAATACTTATTAAATTTTCAAAATCTTGAAGCTTAGTTGTTCTCCTCTGTTTGCCTTCCCCCCAAAGTGTTAATAAACGCTGAGTAATGCGCGAACTACCTGTATTGGATAAAAATATGTATATTGCTTTCTTCGTATTTATAGAAATGCTTGCAAGTCTCCATGATTTAACCCATGCATTGTAATCCAAAAATGGTACAAGAACATTTAGTAAACCTTCCGGCATTTTATCCACTTCATCAAATACAAACATTGATCTTTCACATTTTTGTAAACTCTTAATAATAATTGTATATAATTCTTCCTGTGTAATATAAAATAGTATATCATATTCAATTTAAAATTGAAAAGTAACCGTTTAATAATAGTTGAAATATACCTTATATTCATTTACTTTTTCCTGAAGAGGAAAGTCATTACGACCATTAAAAAAATGATAAAATTTGCTTTGGTCCCCATTTTTATAAAGAACTTTAGCAATCAATTGACTTATGTAAGTTTTGCCAGTTCCTGGTGGACCATGAAAACTCATAGTCAAAGCTTTGGGAGGATTAGATGAAGTTAGATGTCCATATAAGGCATTTATTATCACACGATGAGCAATTTCTTGTCCAAAAAGCTCTTTATTAAGAATATCATCTAATTCTAAAATCATCACATATATCCAGTTAATCTGATTATGTACGTACACATAACCTTCAAAAAACCTTTATCCTACTTAATATACATACTGTCAATGTCAGAAGAAATATATTCGGTCGTACAACATTCTACAAACTTGCATTCTACACTTTGTATTATTTTACTGACTTTATCGAACCCAGATGATAACACTGACATAACCGAAAATTCACATTTCACACAAACAGTTAATAAATTAATAACAATAAATACAGGCAAAGTGCCGGCAAAATTCATCTTATATTATTATTTAATTAATTGTATAGTTAAAATTAATCGTATTCCGTAAAATTTAAACATCACTTGCCAACGCTAAAATAAAATATCAAGAATTATTTATCATAATATCAATATATATAAAAATATTCGTTCGTATTCCATCAACAGAGCTGCATTCAATATAAACACTAGCATTCTAAAAAATACTTTATGGTGTAGCTGTAACCTATAATCATTAATTTAGATACTTACATAACTGAAATCGGCGATTTCCTATTGGTTCAACTTCAAAGTGTGAGGTTTTGGGTTATTAACTAAAAGCTGATATAAAAGATAACCATATAAATATTTAAATAGAATTAAATCAATTTATGTTTTATACCTAAATATAATTGTTTATATTACTACATCGATAAATACTTTTAACTTACAGAATACAATTAGTTATTACAATAAGCTATGTATGTTAAAATTTTGTAAATAATATTACATAGTATCTAACATTCGTTAAATACCCAATTTACATAAAAGCACGTATTCTTATATTGTTAAAGTAATATTTATAGTTTCTAATACGTTACTTAAAATTAAATAGGAACAATAAAAAAAATAACCTAGATAACCCTGATAACCTTGAAAAAATAAATAATTTTACAGATCTCTTTAACGGTCAATAGGGTCAATATTACTATTATGAGTATACGAATCACTCACTAACTGATTCATAGAATTCAGACTGTAGCTACAGTCGTAGCTAACGTATAAGCCGCGGAATAAAATCTTTGCGTGATTTGTATTTTTTAAACAGAGCTTAGCGTATTGAGCGCTGTAAATAATACATCATTTACTACATTTCAATATTTTATTCATCCTTTTCAGTAATATTTATATAATACTTATATATTTACTATAAAATATTGTCTACTGCAGAAGAAAAAATATGGCGTCCGAAAATAGCACTGCTGATACCGCTTATACCAAATTTTACACGCGGGAAGAAGTCGCTAAGCATAATGATAGTAAAGATCTGTGGTTTATTATTCACAATAAAGTTTACAATGTGACTCAATTTATAAGTGTAATTATATACTTTATATGTATTTCTTTTATAATTGACATTTTTATGAAATAGAACTGCATATAAAAATATTTATTTTATATTTTAAATTCAAGCATCCTGGTGGAGAAGAAGTTCTTTTGGAACAAGGTGGTCAAGATTGTACAGAAGCCTTTGAAGATATTGGTCATTCAAGTGATGCAAGAGAATTAATGGAGATATTCAAAATTGGAGAATTAGTAGAAGTATGTATAAGGTTTAATAATTTTATGTCTCTCTTATCAATTTCTACTTTTTCTACCAATAACAATAATTAAGGACTAACAAATTGTAAATTTTAGGAGGAAAGAACAAAGGGAAGCAGTGATGTAACTGATGTGTCTGATGTAGATAATTCTAGGTATATTTTTTCATATATTAGTTAGTATTATACATAGGCATATATATATATATACATATGTTACTAACCAAAGTATTACAGGTATACAATTTTATTATTAACATCTTTCCTATATTGGTGTTGTATTTATTATCGGTCATCGTCATTTATATTGATTGGATAGCACAATTAAAAATCTGAGTATATTATAAAATTATAATTATAACAATATGTTTTATTTTGATATATAGTTGCCATATGATTGTATCATATGTAAGTGATTGTGCTATTCAAACTCATAAAATTATCAGAATTCAAAATGTGTGATATGTAAATAGTCAGTGCAGCATCGTGATGTGATCATTGCCAGTTGCAGTGGTTCTTGGCGATCGTGGCTGATTCCAATTGCTCTTGGGGTACTGGCGACTCTTGTCTATCGTTACTTTATTAAAGCACACTGAATCATTCCTGATATTTATTTTTTTGTAATTTGTATTATACATAAACGAATGTTATAAATAATTAATCAAAGAATACTATGTATATTGCACATAACTACAGTCTTGTTTTATGACATGAAATCGCACACACAAGCTGGCCTAGCATAAAAACATTTATAAAACAAAAATTTATTTGTTATATTTAAGCTAAGATATATATATAAACACGCGCGCGCGCGTTTCATACACATGTAATAATACGAATTATATTAACTGCAAGTACAAAAATAAAATAATTTTATTTACATACTGGTACAGAAGTTCCTCTGAAACAAAGGAACAAGAGTTGGCTCTAAATCAATATTTTAAAAACACATTGAGTACAATTACCATTCTGATTGTATATATAAAGATATTTACACTTAGTTAAAGAATATATGAGCAAATTAAGAATTATTTTTTAAAAGATATTTAAACAATATTTAGAAGAATTCTTAAAGTTGCATTTGTCAAAAACATATTTAAAATTAGTTTACATGTATAATCGACAATGCAATATTTTGTAATATTATGAGAATGAAATTGTTAAGTTTTCTATTGTAAAATTATATTATAAAATATGTTCTGTTATATTTCCAATATTGTATTTAATAATTTAATAATCCATTATCTCACAAATATATATATATATATATATATATATATATATATATATATCTTCTTATTAAAATCACTTGAATATAATAAAAGCATGACTTTCATACTATAATTACTTACTATAATTTGTTAAAACACAAATATGGTCTTCAGTTGTAACATAGAGCTACTTAGTCAATAATATTGAAATTTACAGTTTCGTTATTACTACTTATAACATTATTTCACACATTTACCTATAATCAGTATTATTCTTATAATTGCATAAAAAGTGAAGGTGTACTTTAAACATATCTATATCTTACTTATTTGTTTTCTCTGTATCATTTATCACTTTATCAATTTATTTTATATGACAAACTGTATATTTCTATCTATGTAATTACACGTAGACGTGGATAAAAATTTTCAAATATTTACCATCCACTGAAACTGGCAACATGTCTAATAGTGGAATGATAGGAAAACAGAAAGTATTCAATGTATGAAAAAATAAATTAATGGATATCTAATAGAAGTCGAAAGAGGGAAAACCGATATCGAGCGAATTTGAGCGCCGACGCTAGGCGCTCGTACTACTATCTTCCTTTCCTTGTCGCACTTTCAATTTCCCCTTCCCGATCTTGTGCCTGTTCGTTCTTTGGCGGGTATGTCTCCCTCTGCCGAACATCCAGTTCATCGTGAGAGGTGGATTGGTGTAAATCGTGTTGGAAATAGTCAGAATATTATAATCACATAGAAGGCATACGCAAATTCGCATTATACGGTTGATATCATCGACGACATTCGAATTCGGAAATACTCGATTCGAATAAAAGAGAATCGTAGCGTTCGAACAAATTATTATTGTTCGAAATCCGAAGCGGAAAGAGGGGCGTACGTAAAAGTCGCCCGTTGAAACGAGAACTAGAAATTTGCGAGCGAATTTAGCGCAGGAAAGAAGCAGACGGCGGGTCGAAGACAGCTGTATAGGGCAGAGACAGTGGTTGCTTCGAAAAGTCGGCGTGGTGTCATGAGAGGCGGTCTCACAGTCCGCCCTTCTTATCGGTCCCTCTTAGAGTCATGCATGTCGCGCCCTTCAAACGAGGTGAGCGACATTTTTCCTCATTTGCGATTATTGTTCTTCATCGTGTCTTAATGCTGAACCTTTTATGGAGAGAGCAGCCATTTATTCGTAATTGATAAAATTCGCGCGCTTTTTTACCCTCATCAAGTTGCTCATTCATAAACGCGACTTCCATTCTTGGAAAAGCTTTCTCATTGGCATTGGTGAACTGTACAAAGCGCGTCATTGTGCGAATGATATTTGATTTGCATGAAATTAAAAAAATTGATAGGTCCATAAAGAATGATTAAATCACAAAGCCTAAACACATTCGCAATACGACATATACTCAAACAAAAACCGACAGATTTTATTATCCTTAAACTGATAAATAAATTAGAACGGAAATTTATTCCGAATTAATTGTTTAATAAAAGGCTATAGATCAGCTTATAATCGGTATCGTGTTGATAAAATGTTTTGGTAATTCATCGATTAAATAAAACCTGTTGGTACGTATTTGTGTTAGTTATAGGACCAGAAAACACGTGTGTGCCAA
Organism: Bombus cullumanus; assembly: GCA_014737535.1. Taxonomy (NCBI): domain Eukaryota; kingdom Metazoa; phylum Arthropoda; class Insecta; order Hymenoptera; family Apidae; genus Bombus; species Bombus cullumanus. Next base: position 586,602 of record JACXIX010000022.1, on the reverse strand, counting down.
GATGTACCACGATTTACATTTCGTGAAGCCAATTATGTTTCTCTTTTGTATATATTCTATAACACGATAACGACGAACAAAACTTCATATTACGTTACAGAGCGCGATATTTTATATTTTACAATTTAGCAAAAAATATGTAATATGTAAAGAGACAAGAAAAGAAAGTCATATTATTTATAATTTATAAAAATCTCATTTTTTATTTCCTGCAATTTTACATTTATTGATATCAAATGAAACAATTCTAATTGGACTGATGGATTAAAACAGAATGCTAGAAAATCCATATAACATTTAAAATATATTAAAAAAAACTGCGTGTTTCAAATCCTTTCATTACAATCTTAATTACTTGCAATCGATCATAATTGGCATAAGCGACGATTTAGCGAACTGTTTAAAAATAAGATAAGGAGAAACGATAATATCGCGTTTAATGAAGTATGAATGATAAGGTCAAAGAAAAAGTGCGGGACATTAATACAGTGAATAAATTTAACAGCCAAATTGAACGAAGAATTGCATCATTCCATGAAACAAGGAACCCGAATATGCGTGGGGTGTATTCGAAATTCGTACGAGACTCCAAGAATATCTCTGCTCTTCTACTTAAACTTATCAAGAGCAATAGCAAATTAATTTAAAGTATTCGTTGACATTCCATTTACATATATATGTACGATGTACGCGCTCATCTTTTTTCTTGTTTATTTTTATTTTACAAGAGGGAATCAAATTTCCAGGTTCACCCAGATGTTAAATGTAGCCCATAGGTGTATTTTAAGACACTTTGCGCAAGTGGTTTTTCGTTTCCGCTGCAAATAGAAATTTATCATTTGCCAGGATAAGCTATTAACATATGTTTTGGCGTTAATGAAACGGTCAATAAATGTACGCGATAATTTTTAAGTAATGAGACGGATATGGGAAGTTATTTTTTTTTGACTCGAGAAATTGCGCAGCGTTATATTCTCGGGAGGTATAAACTTTTATGGATGATCGATCATTATATATCATCCGATATCGATCTTGATATCCTGCGAGAGTCTCGGGATTATTTTTAACATTTCACGATGAATACGCGTTGGTCGCGATGTGGCTACAAATAGACGAACAACGACTTCTTAACGAATCGCTGAACGAACAGACAACGATAAGTAAGTACTCTACGACGCGTATTCCGTTTAAGCCAATTGTAGTTTCCATGCAAACCAATGAGTCTTGCTTGCCTTTGTGGTGTTCAGTTACTATCTGGGTTAGGTGGTACGCGTTCTAAGCGGTGTTGATTTTATCGTAAGAACCTTACTATTCTAAACGCTACGGTTATTAGAAGCTCGTTCATGATCTTTTAACAATCGAACACGTCACACGTGAAATACATCGAGTAAGATAATTACACCTTGAATCAGAGACTTCTGTTGCTATCTTTCGATTCCGTTTATGTACAAACCGTTTTTTCAGACTAGACATTTTTTGCGAAGCAAAAGAGTTAAAAGTCGTCTTCCCTGCAAGTAAAGCTACAGACAATGAGAAATATAACGATCGATAAAATGAAACGAAAACCATTGACCAATGTCATACGACTGTAAATCAGCAGTTTTACGCGAACAATTTTGCGATTTGACGTTGAGAGTAAATTGAATATTCTCCATCATTATTTACGTAACACGGAGAATGACCAAGTATTTACATTTAAATATAGCGAAGCATACCACACTTTGTCGTATTGCTACAATTTTGAGCCCGGTGAACCGATTAAAATTACGTATATATGTGGGTTGATAAAAATGGTTGAAAAAAGAAATTTATTTCGATAGCTCGTCGAATGGATCACTACGAATAAAGAATCGTTGACTGTATGGAATTTGATATAATTATTGAACGTCGTAAAATGCATTACACGTTGATACGACGTTCAGCCTAGTAAATGCAATTAGAGTATATGTTTTGAATTCAGCTCGATTCTAACATCTTCTTGGTTTTTTTTTCAGAGGTATGTAGTTTATAATAAGCCCTTTAATAATTGTTTTCTATTTATATCTTCATTTTTTATTGGTTCATTTTATAATCAGTTCGACCTTCAGTCGTAGGCAAAACTTCTTCTTTCATACAAGATGTCGCACAGAGAACGGTTTCTTTCGCACGAACGATCAATTAAACGCAATTGGATCATTACGACAGTTTATCACAATAGGCATTAACACGGTTTAGAAGCATACATAGTATACATATGTATCAGTAGCAGTAAATGAACGTAGACAATAAAAAAGAGAAAAAAATAACAGAAAGCATAATTTAAATTAAAAAATTAAAAGGCTCTCTTTATGAATTGATTTCACACGTTAAACGATAGGTGGGGAGGCTATGGTAGACTTTGCATAGAAGGATGAGCGCATCATATTGCAAATATCCGTGTTAACATATCGTCTTACCGATTCGACGAATTTTCTTAACTCATTTGTAATTCGTCTTTGATAATTATCCTCCTCTAGTGACATTATTCCTCTTCAGTCGTTAAAAACCATGAAATTTGTTATCTCTTTACGCAAAACAATTATAATATCGTTTAATCGGTAACACTCGTTAATGGAGGGTATAATAATGTTATATTTCCATTTTTATACCATATATTTATTTTCTTTCATATTTTTACATAACGCTTTATAAAATAACGCACGCGCGCATCTCTTGTCATATTGCGTCATTTTTTTTGCTATATTATCGATAACTAAACCAGGATAGCTTAGATACAAATCTTTTGCAAGACTTTTTATTGCAGCTTAAACATAGCTACGATACGTTCAACTGCGCTTTCCATCGCATCAACGAACTTTATTTAATCAAATGTTGATAGTATTTCACACTCGATGTTGCGCTTAGTTATATTAAAAGAATTGCACGGCTACACGGTTAAACGATATGTGACCATTTAGAAATATAAACGGTCAGCAGTTTTTATAAACGTCTCCGTTATGAAGCTATTCAAAGCGCTCACCGATAAAGAAAGTGCAAACTAAACTATAATTAATATGATACGTCTCGTGAATTTTATAAAATTCATTTGATCAACTTTTCAATTCTTTTTATACATTTAAACAAATAAAGAAATTAGAGAAAGAGAAGGTGAAATATTATTATATATGCAGTATTACGTACATGGATTTCTGATATATTAAAGATATCCGATATTTCAAAGTACGTAGACGTTAGTTAAATCTGATAGAATGATAAACTGTTAACGTAGATGCGTTAACAGGAAAATCAATAATTTATTCAAAGGTCACCTTGAAGATGAAACCACGAACGTCTCGCGTAGTACGAGGTTCGGTCGAAAGAATGCAATACACCTAATACCGATGGTCATGCGCTCGATAAAATAAATATTTCAAACTTCTCTATTTTCAAAAACATTTAGCACCGGTTCGTATTCAGTATCGACGCTATTATTGATAATTTTGATTATCAATGTACACGATATAGGCTGGCGTAGGAAAAGATCGATAGCAAGCAATCTATTAAAAAAACGATTAACAAACTCGGTATCGAGTTCGTTCGATAACATTACCAATATTTCCGGTATCGGTCGAGCTAATAGCCGCGTAAAAATTCCGAGAAACGGGTTTATATTTCACGGCCTATTGTACGGTGAAATATGTATAAAGAAGGCAGACCGATCTTAGCCACGAGAAATCTTTGGCGTCTGGCCAAGCGAACTATTACGGTAGCAACAACATCTCGACTATAATAATATAATAATGTACGTCACATGACGATATAAGTATAAATTCAACGATTTGTCACTTTTTAGATCGTCGCGGTTCTCCGAAGTATGCTAATATGTTTCATTAGTCGCGTGAGGAAAACTGCTCCATAGTTGCGTTTTTCGAAATACACGTTTTCACGTGTATTTTCACGTGTATTTTCACGTTATTTTCACGTTATTTTCACGTTATTTTCACGTTATTTTCACGTGTTTATTTCGTAAATCGTTTTACAGTGACTTTAACGACAGTTCGTTTATACGCAATTTAAGTGAAATTATTGGCAACCTTTTTTGTTCACGTTTATCACAATGTGTAGAGTGGACGTAAAAAACTGGACGTTAACGTTCAAACCATCTTTATAAGTGTCAGTTAATGACAGAGCAAAGACGTATATCTTTGCGAAAAATTGTACCATTTGCAAGGTCGAGGAGCTGGTTGAAATTGTCGATAATAAAGATTGATGAATTATGTACGAAGGTAACCGTACGATCCATTTCTGTGAACCTTCAATTCGATTGACGGTATAGCCCTATAACATAACGTAGTAATGTCATATAGCAATATCGAATGATGTTTGAAAGATCAATTTGTTCGATGTAAGAATAAGAATGATTTTTAATAAGCGAAACAATACGAATGATTTCAGTTACCGTGGGACATGATCCACAGACAAGTAACGGGAACCAATCGCAACAGCAGTTACAAAGCGGTGGATGGAATGGAATTCCTGAAACGACGTTGGTCTCTCGATCGATCAGAAACAACGGCAACAGCAATGGCTGGAACCCAATTACGTCTCCGTTCCAACATCAACAGGAACAACAACAGCTACACGAACGGAAACAGAAAGAAGTTAAATCTGGGGATTTGGGAGATGATGAAGACGGTGGTGGAGGGGGTGGAGGGCTGGAGGGGGCGGACCCAGAGGAGAACAACTCTGTTCACCTCAAGAGACGGGTGGGACTCGTCAGTGGGGTGGCTCTAATCGTTGGTACCATGATAGGTAGAGCAATCTATACGATTTCAGTAAAATCTTATATGGTTAATTAGAAATAGTACAATCTCAAATTCTTCTTCTTCTTCTTCTTCTTCGTCGTCGTCGAATTACGAAACGATAGGTTCTGGGATATTCGTTTCGCCGTCAGGGCTTTTGGTTCGAACCGGCAGTATCGGAATCAGCTTCCTCGTATGGACGGCCTGCGGCATGTTGAGTCTGTGCGGTGCGTTAGCATACGCCGAGCTGGGTACGATGAATACGAGCAGCGGCGCCGAGTACGCTTACTTTATGGACGCATTCGGTGCACCACCTGCTTTCCTCTTCTCGTGGGTTTCCACTTTGGTCTTAAAACCATCTCAGATGGCGATAATCTGTTTGTCATTCGCGCAGTACGCGGTTGAAGCCTTTGCGGCCGACTGCGATCCACCCGAGGAAGTAGTCAAAATCGTTGCACTCCTGGCGATCATACTTATACTGTTAGTGAACTGTTACAGCGTTAATCTAGCCACAGGTGTACAAAACGCGTTTACCGCAGCAAAATTGATCGCCATACTCGTTGTAATTGCCGGTGGCTCTTATAAGTTGATACAGGGTAATACGCAGCATCTGAAAGGCGCTTTCGATACCGTGGACGGTAGTACCGTTAATATAGGCAGATTAGCCACAGCTTTTTATACTGGTTTATGGGCGTACGATGGATGGAATAATCTCAATTATGTCACCGAAGAAATCAAAAATCCTTCCAAAAATCTACCACGGTCCATTATGATTGGTATACCCCTCGTTACGCTATGTTACGCATTGATAAATGTCTCCTACCTGGCCGTGATGTCACCTTCGGAGATGATCGAAAGCGAAGCTGTTGCAGTGGTAAGACAATTTTTAATGTTATCCTTTATCATAGACGTCAAGTATTAAAGTAGAGAGTCAGGTTGAAATTCAATTAGTAATTCGTATTTGTAATGATTTTGTGTAAAGAAATATGGATTAATATTTTGCAGACTTTTGGAAATCGAATTCTTGGCGTTATGGCATGGCTTATGCCACTTTCGGTTGCGATTAGCACGTTCGGTTCCGCAAATGGCACTCTTTTTGCAGCGGGTAGACTTTGCTTTGCCGCGTCTCGAGAGGGCCATCTACTTGACTGTCTCAGTTATGTTCACGTACGACGCTTTACTCCTGCACCAGGACTTATCTTCCATTCCCTCGTTGCAGGTACCTTTTACACGAATTTCACATTCAATTACATTCATATACCTATTCTACTAAGTACTCGATAAAATATCTCCTCATCGATTAGGAGCAATGGTGCTATCCGGAAACATTGATTCCTTGATCGACTTTTTTTCGTTCACTGCTTGGATCTTTTATGGTGGAGCAATGCTAGCTCTATTAGTGATGCGAAGGACCAGACCGAATCATCCACGACCATATAAATGTCCGCTGATAATACCTGTTCTCGTACTTGGAATCTCTGCGTACCTGATTGTAGCGCCAATCATTGATAACCCTCAAATTGAATACCTGTATGCGGCTGGGTTCATATTAGCGGGCATGCTTGTCTACCTCCCGTTTGTTAAATACGGATACGTGCCCAAATTTATGGGTAAGACCATTAAAGAAAGTTAATTGAATAAATTAACGCAAGATAAAGAAACTCGTTTGCATTATTCGTTCTGTTTACAGAAGGTGTGAATGCCTTTCTTCAGATGTTACTCGAAGTCGCACCAACGGCCGCAGCGTTTGATTGATTTCGATCAGATGCAGAAGAAGTGTGATTTTTTAAATGCCAAATCATTCCACTGTGGCATAGTGAACATTTTATGAATGTCTATTTTAAATATGAATAGATAAAGATATGTAACCTCTTATCGAAGCTTAAGGCTGGCCCGAATGAATTCACAAATATGTAAAAATATTATTTTATTACTTGTTACTCGTATATAATATACAGTACATGAAACACATTATTGTTAGACAATTAGTTAACGTTGTAACTATTGAACAGAGCAACTAAAAGTATTTTAAATGTTTATGGTTAAAATTTTATTTTTGATTTTTACCCAATGTTCTCTTACTTACTTTTCCATAAACATTCAGTAAACCATCAGAACCGCGCTTCCACCGCGTTTTTTTATTTTTATGATTTATTAGACTTCTTTCAAGACCTGATGCATGTGTCACGTCATTTTGCCGTGTTTTCTTCTCACCTTTTTTTTTACGTTGTAATATCTTATAATTAATACCCCTCTTTTTGGGAGGTTTTGCTCCTAAACTTACAGCGAGTGCTATTTCCGCTTTTTCTGCTTCTGCTCCTTTAAAACCAGACATACCGAACTTCATAACCTCGTATCTGACACGTTTCATTTCTTGTTCCTGTTTTCTTTTTTCATCATTTTCATTCTCGTTTTTTGTTACGTTGAATTTAGAATTTTCTACGTCATTGTTTTCTTTACTTTCAATAGTTTTTACACTTTTCTTTGGTTTTTCATAATTTACCGATACGAATTCCTTCACGACGTCCTTTTTTATTTTTGATACTCTTGTTGGAATAAAATCTTCCATTATGAAATACTGAAAACGTAATTATTGTTATTATCAGTTTATATCATTTATTTCACCTAAATATATGTATATTTACTTACTATGTACAAAAGTATGTTAGAATTCTTTTGAATACACAATTATCCTTTACTCACTGCTAAAATAATAAAAGCTGCTAAAAATAATAAATACCAATTTATTGCAAATTTAATAAATTCTCTCGTTGTTTTATTGTTGCTTTATTATTTGTTATTTGGACATATATAATCATTATAATAATTAATTTCTAATTGATCAGACAGTAATTTTTTGCGATATTATACATGTGTACTTCACACCTTTCATCGTATTTCACATAACCTCAAATATTATCGTTACAACGTAATATTAAATAAGATACAACATACTTATACAGATATTAATTATCATATATGTACATTATAAAAACGATTACAGACATCTATGATGGAAGAATATCCACCTATTAATGTACGATTGGCAGTAAATAGAGTCGATTTAAATATAATAAAGAATGAAGGCATACAACCTCGAATATATACACCAGGAGAGGAGATTTCTAGTCAGCCTGACTTTTTAAGGTAAATACTTTAAATCTTATTAATGTAAGAAGGAAGGAAAAAGATTCATTTGCCATATTAATTTTGTTAGAGGACATGGGACATACGTGGATGATGAAAACACATTACGCGCATCTGTAGCTGGCGTTTTAGAAAAAGTAAATAAACTTATTTCGGTAAGACCTTTGAAAGCACGTTATCAGGGTGAAATAGGAGATGTAGTTGTTGGTCGTATAACCGAGGTACAACAGAAGCGATGGAAAGTTGACACAAATTCCAAACTTGATTCTGTATTATTGTTGTCCAGTGTTAATTTACCTGGTGGTGAATTGGTACGATATAATAATATAATTTCTCATATAGTTTATGTATGTTAAATCGTTTATAAGTTTCAAGGCAATGCTATCTTGTATATAATTTGTAGAGGAGAAGATCTGCAGAAGATGAACAAACTATGAGAAAGTATCTCCAGGAAGGAGATTTAATTTGTGCAGAAGTACAAAGTACTTTTGTAGATGGTTCGCTCTCATTGCACACTAGGGTCTTAAAGTATGGTAAACTGTCTCAGGGTATAATGTTGAAAGTATCACCAGCTCTTATAAAAAGAAAGAAAACCCATTTTCATAATTTGGCAAATGGTGCAAGTCTAATATTAGGAAATAATGGTTATATATGGATTGGAGCTAGTAAGAAAGATACTGATAGATCAGAAGGTGGTTTCACGCAGGATTTGTCAAGGATTCCTCAAGCGAACCGCGAAGTTTGTGCACGATTACGTAATTGTATTTTAATCTTAGCACAATGTAATATCCAGCTTACAGATACATCTGTTACATACGCTTATGAAGAATCTATGAAATATAAAGTAAATGAATTGCTGGAACCAGAGGTAATAATTGATGTGTCGCTACTAACTCATCAAAGACTAACGCAACGATAATATTTTGTTCCGATCTTGTACAGATAAGTACATAGACAAATGAAAAATGTTTATACTTTATCGTAAATTTTTTATGTAAAATAAAGCAATAAGAAAATTTAAAAGGTTAAACTTTATTTATTTTATTTCCTTATATCAAATTATGTGGCATTAGGCACTATTAAATGATATTTGTTGTCGATAATGCTATATTATTAGTATACAAATAGTAATGCAAATATATAAACAAAACACTGCAGTGTAATTAAAATGAAGTGCATATGCGACACATATATTACAACAGTTTTATAACTTACTGCAACCTTAGAGAGACTTGAAAAATAATATATAATGTAATCGCACATTGCTAATGCGGTTATTGATTAAACAAATAACATAGACGCAAGAAGTCACATCAAAGGAACATGGATGCATGTTTTACTGCATTTGATAAAGATGGTGATGGATATTTGTCGATTACGGAATTTGAATTCATTTGTCGTGCACTATTTCGGAATGATCGTGGGAAAATTTATAACGTCGATGAAAATCAATTGAAGGAAATGTATTCTATATTTGATTTGAACGGAGATGGAAAAATTGACAGAGAAGAATTTGAGGTATTTATACATTTGTAAATATTATATTGTTGAAATGATTATCAAGTCATTTAGTTTATGTTATCTTAGATATGCTGGAATCGATGGATTAAAACATGCACTCGTCCAAAGAGCGCCTTTTTAATTGTGGATGTACAAAACGATTTCATAACAGGTTCTCTAAATATTAAGCAATGTGCTGCCCAGCATGATGGCTCAGAAGTAATTGAACCGATTAATCGTTTATTAGAAATTGTGCAATTTGATGCAGTGTTTTATTCTCTTGATTGGCACCCTATGGATCACGTATCTTTTATTGATAATTTACATCTAAGGTAATTAATCTAGGTCGATTTTGATTTTAAGTTAATAGATTTATGTTTCTAACATAATTTATAAATTGAATATTTTATATTTTTTACAGAGATGTTGACCCTAGTAGCGGAGTCTCAAAAGAAGCAGCACAAGTTTATGATACTATAACATTTAGAGGTCCGCCTTTGTTAAAGCAACGACTTTGGCCGCGTCATTGCATTCAAGACTCTTGGGGTGCTGAACTTCATAAAGATCTGAAAATTGTAGATAATGCAATTAAGATATACAAAGGAACTAATCCAGAAGTAGACTCATATTCCGTTTTCTGGGATAATAAAAAGATGATGGAAACAAGTCTATCTTCACAATTACAAGAAAAGGGCGCGACAGATATATATATCTGTGGATTAGCCTATGATGTTTGCGTCGGGGCTACTGCAGTAGATGCACTTACAAACGGTTATCGGACTATTCTCATCGATGACTGTAGTCGAGGAGTAGACCTTGTCGACATTGAAAAAACTAAAGCTACTGTCATAGCTGATAATGGCGTAATTGTAAATTCAAGTCAAGTGAAAGCAATGGTCGAAGGAAAAGATCGCCGACCAGAACTTGGATATAAATTAGCTTTAGAAATTAAAAGAAAATTAAATTTTGTAGATGATGATAATCAATAATTTTATTTTCTTATGTAAATTGTAAATTAGTATGAAAGCTTGTGAAACGAATATTAGATAAATTAATGCAATATTTTATATCAGAGATTTTGCTTCTTTGAGAATCGTATTTATCTATAAAATGCTTGAGAATAAATTATTTTCTGCATTAAATATCAATGTTACGTATTTTCTCTTATAAACTAAATACTTCTGCCTAATTTTACCAAAATAATTGTCCGGTATACATATTAAAGTTAAAAGATTCGAAACTGTTAATTTATAATTATATAGCTACATCTGACGGCCTTTGCGCGAAACATACGAAACGTGAGGTTATGTTTGAAGGAATTATGTATTTGTGTGAATGGCCATTATTTTACGTATACAAACGTTTGAGGGAACCTAACCTATAAACATGTTTTATCATGTAAGTTGTTTTAATATAAAATATAAAATACATACAAAAAAATACTCGAGGTTATAACTTAAAAATCATAAAAACTGAATAAATATCAATTTTAAAATGTTTGCTAAAATAAAATATTGTGCGAATAATTTATTTCGACTACTCATTTCTGCAGATATCGTTGGAACACGAAATTTTATTGCACCCTAGATACTTTGGACCTCAATTATTAGATACAGTGAAGCAAAAACTGTATACTGAAGTAGAAGGCACCTGTACAGGGAAGTAAGTTTAAAACTATGATTGAAGTAGTATGCATATATTTATTCTAAGTAATTATGTATAATAATTCTTGGTATCTCAGGTATGGTTTTGTAGTTGCTGTAACAACAATAGATAACATTGGCGCAGGGATCATACAGCCAGGACAAGGTTTTGTTGTGTATCCTGTTAAATACAAGGCCATTGTATTTAGACCATTTAAAGGAGAAGTATTAGATGCTATAGTAACACAAGTAAACAAGGTAAACATTAAGCGCAGGTCTAAATTTCTATGAAAGTATAATTTAAAAGATCATATATTCTCTATGTTTTTGTTAGGTTGGAATGTTTGCTGAAATAGGGCCACTTTCATGTTTTATATCGCACCATGTAAGATTATTTTTTATGTATCTTACAATTCTAGTTGTATTTTGCAAATAACTAAATCTTTTTGCAGTCAATTCCAGCAGATATGCAGTTTTGTCCAAATATAAATCCACCATGCTACAAATCTAAAGAAGAGGTAGGTATTTAAAAGATGTATACAATAAAAAAGTATAACTTAAAAATTGTATTCATAAATTCCAGGATGTAATTATTCAACCAGATGATGAGATAAGGTTAAAAATCGTGGGCACAAGAGTCGATGCAACAGGAATTGTTAGTATTCATAACATATAACACTTCGTCTTAATATCTTTTATTATATGTTAAAATGCTAATGTTATATATATTTTAGTTTGCTATTGGAACATTGATGGATGATTATCTGGGTAAATATTTATTTTATCAGCCTAGTGATTTCTTACAATATTATTCATTTCCATAACACATGTTTTCTTTTATAGGACTTGTGTGTAATTGAATGCAATTAATATATAGATCGTTTTAATGTAAGACTAATGTAAGTTTTGCATATAAATTAAAATAATATTTTATTATAAAATAATAACTTTTACATACCATATAAAGCAGGGAATATTTAATTTATTATACTACCTTTCAAATTCTATATTGTTTAAATATATGTGTCATTAAACATCCATCTACTTGATCATGAATAAATATCTTATTTATTATGAATTTGAGATTGTAAAATAATACTTCACAACAGTATCAAAAACTGTATTTAAAACAAAACATATCTTTTTCTTTGTTAACAATCACTTATAACAACAATGCGGTAAAATACTAATGCATAACATTTAAGTAAAATTATATATACTCATCATAGATATTATATCACATATAAAATTCTGTCACTCGCGCATATATATATGTAGCTTTAATGATATTAATCAATATAATTTGATCTACTTATAAGCTTTTTTCAATTATATTATTTTAATTTATTTGAAAGTATTAAAAAGGAACATTTTTTAATATGACTATTAACTATAATTACATAAATTTAAACAATATATTAATTATGTAATTTCATCATTTATTTCTTTTACATGCTGTAATAATTTAAGAAATTGTAACTGTTTTATTTTATTCGAAGCAGTTTAGTATATCTATTTAAACAAAATTCAGTAAAATGTGTCTCTAACCCTAATAAAGTAACAAATAATGCAAGTTTTGCGCCAATGGGTGACTTAAATTTTTCTGTTACATTTTGATCAGGCATCGTTTTGTCGACGACGTGCTTAAATACCTTCCCATCATTGTTAACATAAAAAGTCGAAAAACCATCATACCACCTGTTGGTAAAAATATAAATGATATAAATATAGATAAATATAAATTTAAACAGGATTATAAATGACAATTGTAGAAGAATTACAAAAATGACTTACGCTGGTGTATTCTCTGTTCGTTCTTTGGAATTCCACACTTTAATTTTCCAAAATGTAAGAAATACACGTGTACCAGAAATACCTACTATACGCCAACGAACTTTAATACTGTTATCCTCAGGGTGCATAGTCATTTTTAAAACCTCGAACTTAACAAAAGCATACTTTAAATGGCCTATTACTTTTAAAAACGTTATTTGCTTAAAATAATGCTGGATACCACTGTAAAACATTTTTAAATATATGTATTATTTGTTTTGAGAACATTAATAATAAAAATATTTTACATTATGCACTTACACACTTGTTGTTCCTCTAATATTGTTGACAAAAACTAAATCCTGTGTATAGATTCTATAATCCATTTGTTTAACAAATAGAAGCGGCAACTGAAAGAAATTGATGTTAATATTTATAAAATTTCATCAAGTTTTATGTAATTCAGAACAATTTCTTTGCACAAAAAAGAAACATACATCCTTATGAAGAATATCAAACACATTTTGTAAATTTGATTCAATTGGATTACGATCCTCAGAAGCTTGCATCTCATTTACACTACGCACATTAGGAGCAGTTTCTGTATAAAGTATTCCATCCTTTTGAGAGTTAAGTAAGACATTATCAGATATCCTCTTAGTCATTACCATCTTTGTATATGGTAAACAAAAACTTTTATTTCTTAAATTGAAGAACGATTTTTCCCATTGTGTATTGTTCTTTAATAGTGTCATGTCTAAATCTAAGTTGATAACACTTTGCATTTGAGTATTCATTTGTTTTTGTTTATGTAATTTAATAATTCGCTGTTTAGTCCAATTATATTTCTTGTTTTTATGACTCTCAATATTAGCATTAAAAACAGCTGGTTCATTTTGACTTAACAAATGAACTGTTGAATTCAAATGTTTTTCTCTGTCATTTATCATTGAGCTTCCTTGTGTACCTAAAAACTATAATTAAGAGTCAGTTTTTGAATATCTATCTTTTATCAAAATTTTGCTTTTAAAAATATTTGAATAGAAAAATTATAGTAAAATTATAAATTAAGTAACACATAAAAGAGAGATATATAGAAATAAACAACCACTTAATAATACATAGCTTTTGTCACTTACAACAAGCTGTTACAGTTTTTAATAAGAAGAACATAAATCTCCATACTGTGTTAGTATATATTAACAAAATTCAATACAATGTCCATTCATTTTAACAATTCTACCAATTAATATTTTCCAAAATCTCAAAAATTTATGTGATACTAACATATCGAAACAATAGAAAAAAGACGAAAAATATTAAATGACTTAATCGTTAATAATGCCTTTGTGAGAACGATAAAACATCAATAAATTATTATGATAAAATGATTATTACATAAGTATATTGAGGTTAACTTAATCTACGCAATAATACGAGTTCTTGAAACGGAGATATTATATGATGACAACTAAAAATGTTATATAAATATAATAATATAAAAATACGAAAATTATTAGTATAATTATAACTTACTTCATCCAAAAATAAAGAGGGTTTAATATCATTTAATAACTGATAGTTGATATCAGTTACTTGTTTTCGTACATTAACAAAAGATGTAAATTTATTTGAAATAGGGCGTAAATAAAATGACATTTTTCTGGATCTTTTGTTTCACTGATTTGTATACAATGCTGCTTAATTACACATATAATGTAATGTAAAATAGAATTTTCGGCATGACCTTAGTATCATGTTATAGACAGTCTCCGGCAAATTCACACATGTTCCATTACAATTTCCAAGCACTTCTAACAGATGTTTGAAGTTTGAAAGATGGCGCTTGTGTTTAGTGGTAAATTTGAAATTTTAATTGAAATTTTAGTACACCACGTTCAGACATATCTTAAGTAAAAAGTAAGTTATAAAATCATATGACAATTTTTTGTTTATTTATGTACATTTATTAACATGAAGCTGCATTGACGACACCTTGCGCTATGATGTATGAGGTTAAAAAATAGTGGTAATGGTACAGTTACAACATTAATTGAATGCAATTCTTTTCATTTTAAAGAAGAGTTAACATATTGCACTCAAATTATTTTCCAACATAACATTGAAAAATATATCGTTGATAAAAATGTAATATATTAAAATAAATAATTTCGATATGTTGCATTTAAATGTACAAAAATGCATTCGTGCGTGTTAACATTCGCAGAATGCTAATTTATCGAACGTTCAAAACTATAAAAGGTTCATTAGAAATATTTTTTTACAATCTATAACGTTATTTTATCATATAAAGAACAGTAACAAAATCTTTACATCATATGTTATTTGCTTGAAAGATATTTGTAAATATAAAATTTATATTGATAATTCAACATTACATGATGTTTTATGCGCGTTATTAGGAGGCAGCGTTACTAATTAAAGGGTAGATTAAATGTTACATAAAAAACACTATATCGCTTCATAGGCAACATCAACACCAATTCTAGTTACAGAACCATTGAGAAATTCTTCAAGTTCATCGCGTTCTCTGTTTTCATCTCTTGAACGATGTAGCGAACGTTTTTTTTTCTTTTCTGCTTTATCTATTCTTTCTTTATCTTTTTCTTTATCCTTAGACTTCTTCTTTTTCTTCTTCTCTCTATCTTCCGTCTAGAAGCATTTTATTTTGCAATTAATATCATTAAGCAGTGTGAAATTACGCTAAAGGTGTTTTATATCTGACACATACCTTTTCTTTATGTTTTTTCTTTTCCTTTAACACAGGGCTCCCACCATCGGAGCTCATATGACGTACGCTGGTATTGTCGAGCAACTCTAAATGCACATTAGAACTTGTTACACTAACGTCTAAACTTTTGTCACTCAGCTCCAATCTATCTTTTCTGGTGCTATTACTGCTTACATCTTCACCACCCTCGGGACTTTGTCTCCATTTGGAATCACGTCGAAGCCAACTATCAAATGCATCCGAGTTAATCTCTTGTTGTTCATTTATGTCATAATTGTTCGATATTTGTAATTCTTGGTCTATAGATGAAATAGAATCACGTTTCGTAATTTGTCGCAGTTTTTCCGGATTTATTTCTGCATGCGATAAAGTTTCACGCTTGTGTTTTTGTTTGCTTAATGGATTTTCAGCTAATTTAGGTTGAATAGGAGGCGTTGCTTCGTCAGCTGATGATAAATCATCTTCATATCCGGCAACCAAAGGATTTGCAGTTTCAGTATCACTGTCAAAAATATAGAAAATTATAAAATATGAAATACAAAAATTAAAAAATAAATAATATATTACGAGTTCATTTTTACTTATATATTCTTAGTATACCTTTCAGAATCCAGCTCCTCATGCTGTACCTTTTGTGGTGAAATTTGACTACTATCTTCTAAAAATGATCGATCTAACAATCCGTCATCTGGCACAAAATCTTCAACACTGGTTAAGGGTACACTTGTATTTGGGCTATTAATATGCGTTCCTTTATCTATTTCATCTTCCTTTTTATTACCAAATATTTTTGACATAAGTGATTGTGGTTTGCTAATTGAATCTCGTCTGTCAGAATTTTCACTTAAAAGTTCAGCCATTTTAGAATCTGCTTTTGAAATATTTTGTGTACTAGATAATACAGATGTAATCTGTGAATTTTTAATAGGAACTGCTTGAATTTCAGAAGTGTTTGTAAAATTTTCCTTCTTTGGTATTGATTTAAAATCTATATTTTTCACTGGAATAGGAGTTCCACCTCCTATTGGGCCAGGCATAGATACTGATCTTTTAACTTCAGCATTTACATTTATATTGCCATTGGAAGATATATTATGATTGCTCAAAGAAGATGTAACATTAGGGACTAGAATACTGGCAGAGACAGAATCAGCAAGTGCTCTTCTTCTGTTAACAAGATTATCCAAAAATTTGTTATAATTGGCATCGTCACTATCTTGAAAGAGATCAAGTTCTTGTATTGTCAAACGTGTCTCCTCCTCATTAGTTTCAAGCTGTTTCAATAATGTTTCTCTTTGCAGTTGAAGAAAAGGAAGATTAAAGAATTTGTGCAAAAGTTTTAATCCAAAGCCATTTCTCATAGATGATTCTGCATACCTGACCTGTAGAAGTAAAATAAAGTAGAATAATATGTTATAAACATGCTTTTCAACCAGTCATTTATAGCTAATAAGATCAATAAATTTACTTGCGCTGTTCTTTCATGTAACGAATCAATAAAGTATGTTACATGATCTGATGTAACAGTTCTGTGATGTGACATATCACAATGATTCCCTAAAACAATTACTGGAATATGGTTAGGAATTTTTGGAAGTTCTCTTTGTACATAATCAAATGTCCAAGATTTTGTAATATCCATCATAATAATGACACCATTGGTCCCTTTATAAACATCAAGAAATTCTGCATCTAATGCGGGCTCCTCAATGATATTTTCAGACTGCGAATTGTCCATTTTTAAACCTTCAAACTTTTTTCTACGTCGTCCTTTATCTACAACATCCCAAACTTCAACTTTAACGATATCATCAGTAGCTTTATAATTCCATTGAATACTGGTTACTTGTATTTCCTCCGTTGGTATATATTCCTCTATAAATTTTTGGCCTTGAAGTCTATGAAATAGACAAGTCTTTCCTACATTTCTGTCACCCTTTATAATAATTTTCACTAAAAATAAAATTCCTTTCATTTAAAGCATTTTGTCCTTTTTTCAAAATCAGTTCATTACACTTACTATTATATTGTACACCTTTAGCAAATTTTCTCTGTAAAGTTGTTGGCATAGATTGATGAGCTGGTCTAGGAGATATATTGCCAACTCCATCTGACTTTCCAGCTAGTCTTTTAAATGCAGAGAACATTGTATATTTCTTCTTAACTACACTAATGATAGTTCAGATAAGGATTTTTCCTTATTCTTATAACAGATATCTAGAAAATTATATATATCTATATACATATAGATTATAGATTTTTATATTGACTTAACAGAGAATATAACATGTATTTAAATAAGCACAAGCTTGAATTATATACGTATTATTTATACAAAATAAATGAAATAATAAAACATAAGCTGCCTTAACTTAAAGAAAATATTTAATGGAACAATAGTCTAAACATTACACAATATATAAAAATATCCCATGATTGAATTATATTTGAAATCCATGGAATCAAAATTATTGTATAAATAGCGAATTTAAACAACAAAAGTATAGAGAAAATATTTATTAAATGAATTGATATTATCTGATGTTTACTACAGTCATGATACATTGCATACATTACAGTTATTATAGGGAAGTAAACATGTTATTTTAATTGCTTTTGTAATAAATTTGCAAGTGAAAATAGTTGCTTACCACATGTTATATCGAATTTTCCATGGAAAATAAAAATTTTTTCGTAATAGTTAACAGATCTAATAAAACTTTGGCAGCTGTCACTTAGCAGCTGTACGTATTTTTTTGTCGTAATGTTGGCAATTAATCACTTATTTTATTATATTCGTAGCATTGTTAAATACTATAAGGAGTATCAAATCAAGGAAAGCACTATTAAAATAAATACTTAAGAATCGTTATCATAATTTCCATATCTTTCTATATTACGTAAATATCTATAGTAGTATTGTAAAGTTGGTATTAATGGAAGCGGTGCTTTTCAAAACTTGATTATTACATCTCAAATATACGAGTAGAATATAACCTTTCTTTAGGATTAAATGTTAATTTCATCTTCTTAAATATTAAAATTATTTATTGTAAATTGTATATTGTCAATATATATTATGTACAATTATAAATTATCGACATAAAAAATGTTATGATTCACTGAAGTCTTCCATAGTGGCTTGATAAAGAAGTGGTTTCAAATTTTCTACTATTACACTATGTTGTGCTCCATGTGTTATTGTTAATATCAAACTAGCCTTTCTTAACGTTTTGATAGCTTGTTTTAACTTTTTCAAATATACCTCAAGTTTTCCTATTGATAAATAAAGTATTCCAGTTGATGGATGAATTTCTCCATAATATGTTCTGAAATATGAAAATAAGTTACGTTCTATTTATTAATTTAATATACTCAAAAAGATGCTCTTCTTACAAATAGCCATTAATAAGTTTTTTAGCATAGGATTCAGCTTCTTCCCAATGTTGCAAATTTATAGAGGAGTCAAAAGCAGTTTGTAAAGTCTGTACATACTGCACATTAAGAGGATGTAAAATACCTTCTTGTCTTGAGAGACACATTTTGCTTACGTCCAGATCTACTCTCTTTTATAAGGAATTTATTACATTCTGTATCAAATCAATCAACTATTATTATTTACAAAAAGGATACAGGCAATATTCTTCATATTTTCTAGATGGTATGCAGTAAACTCAGATATTTCATCAAAAATTTCTTTAAAATTTTCTGGGAACTTTGTATTACACTTTTCACATAAATCAGCATTCGGGGCACAAGGATATGTACAAAATTTGTTTGGACATGCTGCTGCTTCTGCCATTGGTTCTGGTTTTTCACATTTTTCACAGTCACACCAAAAATAATACGAACTTTGTAGTTCTGCACGTCTATCTCTTGTTGTTTTAATTACATCGATGTATGGTATCCTTATCTATACATGTTTAGTCATAACTACATTATACTTTGAACGGTTGTCTGTTGTAAAAAAAAAAAAAAAAAAATTTTATTACAACGTTATAGAAGCATAAAAAGTTAAAAGACTTGCCTGAGACAAATCTAAAGAAGGAAGATCTTCTATTGCTTTAACAGTTATGGTAGTTCCCTCAAAGGTTGCTACGGCATTAGGTTTGCAACTATGATCCAGAATAGAAGGTCCCAAATAAATACCAACACCAATATTCATATCCAAATTAAATATACTAAAAGAATTAATAGTAATTCTGCCATAAATACCCAATAATTCTGCAGTACTTGGTATAGGCATATCTTCAAAAAATTTATGTAAAACATTACATAAGCATACAAAATGTTCCATTTTTTTCTCATCCTTTTTTATCTCAGAACAATCTAATAAGATAGTATTATAAATATGAATTGAGTAGAAATATATAAATAGTAATTCGTTTTCTTATATAACATAAAGGCTTACGAGACATTAAGTCCTTAAATTTCCTATAACTAGTTTCATTATAATATCCTCTTTCTTCATCTCCCCCTTGATTTAATTTTATAATTATACGCGCCATTAGTCTTGCAACATTTGAAATACCCCATGATGAACATTTTTTTAATCTTGCACATTCCTTACTATGCATGGGCCAAGACATTTGTTGACAAGATTGATTACAATAATAAACATACTGACAGGCAGAACATCTGAAGAGTTTTCCACTAAAAGTGACAGGATTTAAATAATTTCTACTTATATTATAACAGTGCAAATCAGCAAACTAATTATTAATTTGCATTAGAAATAAAAATATTATGTAAATTAAACCTTTTAAAGCAATAATCACACCGGACATTTTTATATTTTGAACAAAGGACATAAGCAAATGGTTTGGCGGTAAGAATAGTGGTGCCTTTTTTAATAAAGTTTTCACTTTTGCTCATTTTTAAAAATGTTAGCTTTATTAATAACGTTTAATTTAAGACGAGGTATAACCATAGACGAGGTACAGATTAGACCCATCATCTTATAGAAGTTGATGTTGCATGATCTGAAATACCGATCGTGTAAAAAATCAGAATTTATTATGTCCTCTATGATTTAAGGTCCATTTATACATAAAATAGATCGAGCATGGACCGACCACAGGATGAGCCTGCAGCGAGTTGATAAAAATATTAATTAATTTGTTTTAAACAAAACAATATAAATATCATAGACCTGTCACGATGTGGTCTACAATTGCAATCAGCTGCAATCTGCAACGAGCCCGTGCATTTGTATACATGATTATTGTTATCACCGAAGGCGGCAACGCAGGCCGCGTTCTATAGCTGGCGACCGATTTTTAAAGCCATATAAAGCATATCTCGACTACGATGTAATATATATTACACCATTGACTAAGGATAGGATAGACATGACATTAAATAGAACTTCGTATCTCAGGTTATGAAATACCGACCTGCCAAAAAAACAGAGTTTCTTACGCCCTTAGCGATTTTCTACGGCGAACATAGAAATTATTATAGACAATTCGTCAGTGATTATATCACCGACAAGCTATAGAATTATAAAATAGATGACGTTGGCCTACCGACGGTTTGCTATTTTACCGACATAATTGCTAAGAACATTTATATCTATCGCTGCTTCGTCTTTGACGCCTGAGGTATGCGAACAAGAGTCCTGTCGTCATCCTTGTTGTTGGAGACACAAGATCGCGCTGTGCAACAAATCCTAACAAATAGATCGGGGCGCCTTACTGTGGGCAAATTGACCAACATCGTCCGGTCGGTAAGAGTCTTGCCCCACCGTGAAAGTGTCCAGGTCTGTATATACGACCATGTACTAGACATGTTGACGTCACAAAGATGGCGGTCAAGAAACTACTAGTTTCTACCGCGCTCAAATATCAGGAAAGTTTTAATTTAATTATTTCGATAAATAAGGGAATATATAATGAGTATAACATAATGAAAATATTAATTAAGCTCTATAAAGCACTAAGTGCTTCTAATAGACCAAATTTTTGTTCTCAGTAATTTTTTAATCGAAAAAACCTGCAACAACTGGATATCGTGGTACTGACGGTATTTTGTGAATATCTCGGAAACCAAGGCCCGAACGAAGGTTATATGTATAGAAAAAAGTTGTTCAGAATCACACCGTCTACAAGATATTTAAAAATCATTGAAATCGGTGAGGAAGGTATGATTCTGAACAACTATCCTTGTCCATGACTAATTTGTTCTCCTATTTTTATCGCTCTTGTAAATGAACGTGCATGCGAAACACATACATCACGTCAAAAATATTATTCGCAGCCCATCAAGTACTGAAATTACGTAAATTGAAATTCAGGTTTTATTATAACAAAACATTATGACGAGGAAAGTAAATTTAATGTTAAGTCTAAAAAGTTATTGTGTATAGAGTTACTTGTTTATCTCGGGTCGACAAGTATGAACTTCACCACAGAATCGTACAATGAAACAGGTTCATGTAAAGTGAAACCATAGTCGAGCATGTCTCGTTTGCGGTGGAACTACATAAATAGTTTCTTGTAAATGCTAGTGTGGTGCCAAACAGGGTAAATCACTAACTTCGTAGGTTCTTGTATATGCTAAGATGAAATGCTTTTCAGCACTTGGCCGTATAGTGCAGTACTAGTTGGAGAACAACGAGAACAATCAGCGTGAGCACTCTTATTCTCTTTCTGGCTACGTAGACCCATTAAAATTATTAAATACGGACGTTTCTTTATTTTTTCCTTTAATTTTCAAATGATCGAATGATAAATCGAACTGCTATTAAAAAGAGAAATATGTTTGGAATATATACATATTTATTTAACGACCATGATATGCCTAATCATATTTATTTGCTCATGTACTGTTACTAATAGATGCTATACGCTTAAATACAGATGATGTATTACAGAAACGAATATACCAAAAAACTTAGCAATGTACACGCTATTCAAATCACTTTTAAATAGATTACTTTATCGTTTGTCGATTACATTGTCTAACAAGAGGAAGGGTGTACCGTTGAATATATTAATTTCATGGTGTTGACACTCGATGATTGAAAATATCGTCGGCAAAACCACCTCTCCGTAAAAAGGGTCGTGGTTTAAAGAAAGTACAAAACAAAAATGGAGGGCAGTAAGGTACGAGAAGTGGATGAAAGTGGATGGTGGAACGAAAGAAACGGGGAAAGATAGATATCTCTATACAAAAATAATTGGCAAAAAGCGAGAAAATAAAATGATCTCACGGACGAATAATGAGCTATGATACAAGTTGTCGAGATAATACTTTTTTTTTAAAATGAGATTAGACTGAATCGTAATCTTTTCCTCATATACTTCATACACACAGGCATACACAGATTCAAATTTTCTTCGCTTTTTAGATTTTTTCACGCATACTCTGCCTCTTTCTCTCTCTCTCTCTCTCTCTCTCTCTCGAAATCTTTCAATCTAGCACGCGTGCATTTCGCTATACAATGGCTACGATGATAATATACTTGTTGTGTGATGTAAAACAATAATACACGCTAACAATTGCGAACAAACGAGACTGTCATCAATAGTGTACCTAATTTGTTATGCATTGCTGTGTATAATTGATCTTAAAAGAAAATAAACACAGACAAAGAAAAATATAGAATATAACAAAATGTTCGCGCGACTAAGAGATATCGGTGCACGACTGTTCTCTTTACGAATCACAATCTTCTCAAGGAAGAGGACTCTTTTTATACATCGTGCAGCCGGCACTTCTTTTTATCTGATCGGCGATCGACCAGAAACAGAAAATATCTTACACGCAAATCTCGATGCTTTTTACAATAAAAACCTCTTCATCTTTGGTAGAAACTACTAAATAAATTATATTGTCGCTTACAGTAAGAATCGATGTTAGAATCGAACGCTCAAACAAAAAGTTTCCACGGAATAGTGAAAAATTCAACAGCTCGAATAATATTTTCTTTCTCTTTTCTTTTTCTTTTCTTATCTGTTTCATCCTTCTCTTCATCGATCGACGGAAGAGAAGCCTTTAATAAAAACGTTATGCATCGCGCACGAACAGAAAAACGTCGTGCGTCCGTTTTGCTGCTCGAACGCGACACACGTGCAGGTAAACTAGAAAAATATGCACATATATATATACGAAGTACGATTCGGTGTGCTTGAGGATGTTACATGTTGGCGTGTCAAACGTCCTTAATAATACAATATACGTTTATTCTTTTGTTATTCGATTTGCAGGCATATTCTGAGCTTAAAAATTTGGGAACAAATTCTGACGAATATACGTAGGTCGCCAAATCATTTGTTTTGTTATACTTCATACGTTTTGTCAAATTATTTGTTCGTAAGAGAAAGGAGTTATAGTTGATGTTTAATTTGACCCGAGGCTTAAAAGCTAATAATCGTTATCGATAGATCGTTTAATAGGATATAACAGCAGAATGATCGGTAAATAAAAGTTTAAAAATGTTGACATATAGATATGTGGACTAGCCAGGTGCGTGGAACTATGAGGGATCAACTTATTTACGAAGACAATATTAATTACTATAGTGTATAAAGACACTACACAGGTCCAACGTGTCGAATCGGTATAAATGAACCAAGTACTGCCATTAAGTATTAACTGTCTAAAATTTGTTACGTATTTCTATTTATCGCGTTACTTGCATTTATATCGACAACAATCTGCCTATATCGATTCCGCAGTATAAATATAGAAAGTTTTTCCTCTTTCCCTTTTTCCTATTTCATAATACTTGGAAATCACAAAACTTCTAGTAGCCATATAGTCATTACGTGCATATGACTACCGACCCAGCTATAGAATTATTGTAAATAATCAGCCAACACACTGTATATTAATTTATGCTATGCGAATAGAAGCCATTTTGAATATACATGTCCAAAAATATTGTGAACACATATCTGAGAAAGTCAATTTATTATCATATTCTATGAAAATGTAAGACTTGTTAGAAATATATATATATACATGTATATATATATATATATAGAAATTGTCAATTTGGGCACATTTTTCTATAAAAGAAGAAGCTTTGAAATATAGTAAGTACATATACGTCGCAAATCATCTAGTATCTAATGTTACGTCTCTCCAAAATTCCATTCACAAAAACTAATCGTGTATATCGGGGCCAGTGGTACATTTAAAGGTATTTTTGTTAGCCAACCATTAATTTCTTGCAATTTTCATCTTATTGGCATTCGATTGTATTGTAGAACAATATTTCAAACCTGAAAAACTGACTATATTTCAAAATCAAGCAACTTTAGAACTCATATTCGTCAGAATTGTTCCTTCGATAATTAAGACATAAAATACATTTGCAAATCTTTCAACATAACTTGGAGTTAATTCCACGGTACAATCGTTCGTAAATCATGCTAACGTTTACGGTGGATGCGGCTGTGCGGGTGTCAAGGTACGTATACACGATGCAGAACGAATAACAGAATTCAGAAAATACGGAAGGGAAATGAAACGAAAGAAGAGATAAACGTCGCGTACATTTGTCTTTCGTTTTCATCTACCGCCAAACAAGTCGATGGACCTCGTTGCTGTTCCCCAACCAAGAAATCCAACGTGTTCCTTAAACTTAAAGGCCATCGACTTTCCAGTTCGTTCAATTCTAACGAAGAAAAGTCGCTTGGAACAGGCTTGCGTAAAGCAATCTAACGTTAAAACGTGGCGATACAAAGCTAAAGGTCCATCGACTTCTGTCAAACGAGAACTACGAGGTATCGCGTGATTCGCGACCAGATTCGATACAAATAATCCCTAAATGCTATGTGTCACATTAAATTCGACGTAAATTATCTACTTAAACCATTTGCCTACTTACTAGGTAGCCTCTATTTTCGCACGCCTTTCACTCTTTCCCTCTCTTGCGCTCTCTCTCTCTCTCTCTCTCTCCCTCTTTCTCTCTCTCTCTCTCTTTTCTTTCAATTTGCGCTCTTTCTCCGCTTGCGTAGCTTCGTCAAACCTAGCAAGAGTATCCTCGTGGAACTTCCCACAGCAATACGGTATTTCCTTTGATGTTGCGCTACTAAACGAGGAAACACCAAAAACTAGAACGAACTAAAGAGAAAGTCAGACTTGGAGCAGTCGCTTGCTCCTCGTTCAGATTTCCTCTTTAGAATACGTACTAGAACATTTACACGCGAGCAATCGTATCGATCGAGTCATCCTCGAGACTCCTCATCCAGAAGCATTCGTCAAACGCGAGAGACAAAACAATCTTCGTGTTTTTCTGCTTTGTCTGGTGATAGTACGTGTTTTACAGCGGTTCACCGGGTGTCTGGCTGGTCCTCACGCCTATGTCCACCAACGGTGTCCAGGTGGTTGCTTCCTTTTCTATCTCTTTCTTTTAACAGGACGAGCTCTTCAGCTCGCCAATGTCAGCGATGTTTTGGAGTAACGCAGCCGCCTCGTTGCTCGACTGGCTCGACTTGTATCGTTGCTTCAGGGTGCTCAATGCGGACAACAGTTTTGTGTTTGACGTCATTAGACGCGAATTCGCGGCGTCCAAAGCAGCTATTTGTTGCTCTTGCGCGTCGATCACGCGCTGCTTGTACGACAACGCAGCCGACATCTTCTGTTGTTCGCGCCGTAGCTCCTCCTCCACGGAGATTAACCTAGAATAATGAAATCGGTGATCATTTTAGCCGGTTCTGCTTACGTCAACGCGTTTCGTGGATATTTAGACTTGGGCGATCCACATCGCGTGTTCGACCATGGTGCAATCTCTATCTTATATTCCGATCGCATCTCTTCCCTCTTTTTAGAGAAGTAAAGATCGAACATTTCATTTGGAAAATTGGACGTTTATCTTGTACGGACGAAAGCTCTCGTTAAGAAGATCTTTCTTGGACGAATAGAGGTTGCTTCGATGGTTCTGAGCACATACGGAATTCAGCTTCACCCGAGAACTCTCTCGATGCATTCGCGTTTGCCACTTTCATTCAATGGAATCTTTAGTCGGAAATTGTGATATTTTAATCGACGCAAGCAATACGAGTAAAATGTAGCAAGAATCGTCGGGTTTAAGAGAGATTTCACGGGGAGGCTTAAAAGGATCCAAGCGTACCACGATGCATATATCGAATAAAAAGAAAACACCAATAAATAGTTTGGAAACGAAAGTCAAAGGAAGCAGCAGTGTAAAATATTTGGTGCAAAGTATCATACGCTCGAACAACCAAAAAACAGAACGATCAATAATGCAATGGGTTAAGTGAGCTTTTTTCGATCAAAGAAGCGAGGAGTCTGCTTCTGCGATTGGCCACAGTCAAATTCGTGTGCGTGTAAGTACGATAATGCGAGAGGAGATGTTGAGGACAACGTGGCGCGAAGAAAAGCTGGCAATTAATTTTACGACCGAATGGAGAGCACGACGCGAACAACTATTCCGAACATTTCCCGCGCACGTTGCAACACGCTACGCAGAGCTGACACACAAAAATCATAGTGATCGCAAAAGTGAACCGTGCACGCGTCGAACAGAACGAACGGGTGATCAGAGGCGTGTGTGAGGCTGTCGGTATCGGATATTGAGAAACTTTACGAAGTATTGACATGTGGCTGACCGAGAGAATGTTTTTTGGACGGTGATGTAAGTATAAAACACGCAGGGTGAGAATGCTGGTTCGTCGAACGGTGATTTTCAGTATAGTTATATATATATACAAAAATTAGGTGAACAAACTTAGAATTTCCGTATCGAATTGCTTTTCAGTATGCGCACAGAGAAAAAACAGTCTGGCACGTATCTTTGTCGAATAAAACCAAGATAGAGGACAAGATATATATATATATATATGAGTATAAAAACGCTAAAAACATGTGATGTAACAATGTAAGAAGCTTAGAAATATAATTGACTCTTACACCAAGGTCCAGATCAAGCCAGAGTATACCAAATGCAGCGGAATAGAATGCACAGGAACACACAATCAATTAAACATAGATTATTTCGAGAAAAAGTAACAGAGTTCGAGTTACGCGACTCGATGACAGTTTCCTTCTTTTAACATTTTCATTCTTTCTACTATTCGATACTTTTTAGGCAAAAAGGTAATATGTGTTTCTTCGTTTTTACTCTTCGTTTGACTCGGCTTTTGTACTTTATACGTATATTTACATAATTTTATCGAACTGTAAGCAACAGTTTCTTTTGGCCGGTTTGAAATCGTTGGCAGACGGAGCTGAATAAACTTTGCGTCTTGCGAAAAAGTATTGTAAATTTACGTTTACATCTTTATCTTTATTTTACCAATATATACGTAGGAATCTTCTTTCTTGAGAGAATAGAAAATATATTTTTCAAAATATGTACATACACACTTTGAATTTTGCATTGAACGGGTTGAAGATGTGCCTCTACAAGGTAAAAGTAAAAGAAAATGTCGAAATAACAATCGAATTGAGGGTCAATTACTCATTGCGATCACATTGTTATATATTTTGCGACATGTTTTGTTAATTTTGAAGATATCGTAATTGTACAAAATTTTTCGAACAAAGAATAAAAGTTAAACGACGAATGAAACAAAAATAAATGGAACAAAAAATAAGGAAAAGGACACACAAAAAACTCAAGAAGTAAACGTGTAATGAAATGGATAATATACATAGAGAAAGAACACAGAAACGTCAGAACATAGAACAAAGTTGTTGAAAGAACAGTAAGTGGTAACGCGTCTGATTAAGGAATTCTAATTTTAGAAATTAAGGATTCATAAACGAATATCTTTGTATATATTTTAATACCGATATTTCACGAAATTGTGTAATCAAATATCAAATTAAACACGACGTATTATAAATAGGCACGAACATTCGCATTTATGAATTCTTAAATTGCATCTAATATGTATCGATCAGATATTACCGTTTCCTAAATTTTGTTAAGCCGCGTTTCACTCAACTCTGCCTGCCATTTCGGAGATCGCGTTTCACGATCGTTGTCGGATCTCGCCGAGAATCGTGTATCCAAAAATGATGTCGCGAAGAAAGCATCGAACAAACGATCGATAGTCTCTTCACGGATATCTTTCGATCTTCGTAGAGAAGACGTCGAACGAGAAAAATCGCCGTGAAGAAGAATGAAGGAAAGGAGGGAAGAAAAGAGAGAACCGACGTGTGACTGATGATGAGACGGAAGGGTTCGAAGGGTGAAACGTAAGAGAAACGTGGTAGTCGTCACGGTGATGGGGTGATTACACTCAGGCAAATAATCAATCGGTGGTTAGTGGCAGCGTTAATGAGGATTAAGTACCTGGAAATGATGCTCTTCATCTTGGTATCCGGTGCAACGCCGTCTATATCGGTATCCTCGGTTGTGCCTAACCGGGCCCTCAGTCGATCTACGCTACTCTGCAACCTCTCGATTTCCACTTCGTACTGGAAACGAAGAGACGTGGCGTTGTTAGTTACAAGACATACATGTTACAAAGGCGTTCCGTTAGGCGACAGGTCAGAGAGAAAAAGACAGAGACAAAAAGTGACGATCTTTCGCACGGTAAAAGAGGAACTTCTTGTTATTCACAAGGTATACGTTACTACGAGTATATATATACACACACGGACGAGTTACGATAGATTAAGAGAGAATCATAAGTTCCTCTTTGATCTCGTAAGACAAGTTCTGTGGAAATCGAATTATTATGGTTCCTTTGCCTCGATCACTGCTGAAAGTCGAAGAGATTTTATTTTTTCGTTCGGTTTTGCGGATGACGGATAAATTGAATTGCACGAATGGTTTTTAAATTTATCATAGAACGATTACTTCGACAAATGCTATTTCACGATTATTCCTGTCGTTGCTAATAAAGTCAGATTAATTAATTATTGTATCGTAAGTAACGAAAATAAAATAAGGTGTACGTAACGAAAAGTAAACACGTAGAGCTTCAATTTTAACGAGTTTCTAACGAGTTTCTATCTAAAATCTAAATTTCCATTAAATTTTCGAAAACGCAAAAAAATTAATAGCATATTTTAACCAATTATCTGTAATTTTATTCGCCATCGGAAAAACCAAGTAGGTACTGGTCGTGATTGTAGTAGTAATAAATTCATTACCTGATCGATGCTTCGATGACTGCGAGATTTGCTCCTCCTCGTCGTGCAGCTCTCCTCTTCGCTGGTATCAGAGAGGTCTCGCGTAGAATCTAGCGATAGTCTCCTTCTTAACTTCGTGCAACAGACACCCTGGTTTTGTTCCGAGTTATTTCTGTGCGTCTGGTTGGCCTGTCTCCACTGGTTCTGATTATTTCTTTGCAGATTCCTCACGTTATTCTGTGGTGGAGGCGA
Organism: Bombus cullumanus; assembly: GCA_014737535.1. Classification (NCBI taxonomy): domain Eukaryota; kingdom Metazoa; phylum Arthropoda; class Insecta; order Hymenoptera; family Apidae; genus Bombus; species Bombus cullumanus. The sequence continues at coordinate 556,717 of JACXIX010000022.1, read as the reverse complement.
CGGGCTGAGATCAACGCCTCTCACACCCTCCACTCCTCCGTTTCCATCCCTTTCCTCGGAACTACTGCTGCCTCTCCTGCCGTTTCTTCCGTGATTCGACTCCATGTGGTAAACGGGATTGGCGAAAGCCAGCGGGGCTGCATTGAGTATATGTGCGTTTGCATTGTTGCTGCTGAGATCCACGGGACTGGAGCTCTGACTGTAAGCAGCGAAGCTTTGGTAACCGGATGAAGCAACGTTGCTCAACTGAGAGATCGATATTTGCGAACCCTTTTGTGATTTTGATTCCGACACTTCGTCGTCGGCATACCTCAATAGATCGGACAGCTCGTCCAAATTACCATTGGCAGTCGTGTTGTTCTTGCTGTTGGTGTAATTATTGTTTGGTTGATGGTTGATCGATAGAGTGAGATTCGACGAAGGATTCACTACGACGTTTGCGTTTACCGTAGTTTTCGACACGTTATTATAATTTTGGTGTTGCATCTGGTTCACGTTATCCTCCTTGTTACAGTGGTTCCTACTGGTTGATCTCGAGACGTTGTAATTATTATGGTTATAATTATCTTCTCTGTCATGGATGTCTAGGTTTTGCAACCGCGCTATGTTGTGTCTGTGGTTCTGCTGCTGTTGTTGCTGGGACATAATCGTGCAGTTATTCGATTGGTTGATCTGCGACGTAGTGATGTTGTAGTTGGAATCCTTCAGATTGCTGTGACTCTCTGATCTCGTAGGACTAGCGGGATGCGTCTGGCAATGATTCACGTTCGCCAGACTCGCACTAGCGGTCAGTCTGTATCCAGCGCCCGCCCTACTCGACCCTAACGGTCTGTGTTGTCTTACTATGGGTGTGGGCGAACGTGACACAAAAGCTGGCGACTCCAGCGGATAATCGTCCGTGGTAATTTGTAGCTGCAGCTTTCCATTGGTCGGCATGTATGCATTACGCGGCAGAGTGGCTGCTCTGGTTACGTTAGGGCTGCGAGAACTGTTGTGGCTTAGTGTGTTCGATTGCAACACTTCGTTGCTATCTCTGATCGTTCCATTTAGCGTACTGTGATTGCTCAATGTCGACGTTGCTGATACAGACAAGTTGGTATTGCTGTTTGCTATCGTGGGATCGTTATAGCGGAAAATGTTGTTTTGTAAATTTGGATAGCGGTGAGAAACGGGCATTGGATTTGGACCCGACTGATCTAAAGCTATAGAGATCCTCTCGAGGATCTCTGGTAGTCTCGACGGAGGCAGTGACGAGGAAAACGAAGATATTGTGACCAAACTTTCGCGTAAAAGCGCATGCAGGAGAGATAGTTGCTTGCCCAAGTCGATATACCCGTCGAATTCCAACGAGTTATTGGCCGGAGCATCCTTTGGCAAAGGGCTCTGTAAAAAACATTTTTAATCTCGATAAGTCTCGAGTTTCATAATTTCGTGATAAAAAATAAAGAATTATCGCGTACACTGATCAGCTGAAGAAAGTTCTTCATGGATGGGGCTTCTCGCTCCAGGAGATCGTTCATGAATTCCATGAAGTTTTCCTTTCCTTGGAATCTCGTGAAGTTTGCCAGAGTTTGAAGCGTTTTCGCCACGAGAGTGAGATTCCTTGCTGCCTTTTCATTTGGGTATTCTAAAAAGAACACTTTACTTCTGTTTTAACGTCTTCAAACATTTTATTTAAAATTATTTGAAAATATTGTTTCGCTACATATACTTGATACAGTTCATCCTTTAAATTTATCACCAGAGACGACGAAACTATTATACTTGTTTTATTTTCTGATCTTTATATCGATCTTCAATCAAATCTATCAAACGATGAAATCTGATATCGAAAAAATGATATTATTTTAATTCAATGGACGATTCTCTGGCTACACTCTGACGACGACGACAATCGTCTCTTCTCAATCGGGTGCGCTTTCAAAGGATTCACATACGCGTGCCACTTTTTACGTGCATTCTCAAAATCGGTCCTTGTCCTCGCTTGCAATCGACATTCCAGACTCTAGACTAAATACAGAGTGCCTTTTTACTCAAAGCCAGTGTCGCTAATATCGCGGCTTACACAGTGCAACTTCCTAGTATAGGGCCGAGATATGCATTGTTGATAAATCAAATATATCGGCACGGTGTTATCGTTGCGGTGTTATATACAACGTCGTAGTCTACTAGCGAGAATCAACTACATATACCGCATTCTACTTAATTACACTTTTATTCACTACCACCGACTTGATTTCATCAACTTGAAACAAATTTCTCTCTGATACTAGTTACAACAATCGTGGGACAACCTCGTAGTCTCAAAGATTTAAGTTTCAATCGCTAATAACGGGACGAGGTACATAGACCGAGCAAGATAACGTGATATTTTGAGCTTTCGACTTACCGTGAGTAATGTTGAAGAGGGACGGGCTGAGAATGGCTGGGCAGAGGAATCTGAGGAATATAGACGCAGAGATCAGATTGTCGGCGATGTCCTCACGGCCCATGTCAGCCAAGCGTTCGCGGAATATACGGAAGCACTCGCGTAATTCGAGAGGAAAGTGAGCGTGGCTAGCCAATATCCTACTCCAGGCGAGCTCCACGGCGTTCCGTAGATTCTGCTGCTGCTTGTGAAGGGCCGCCACCGAGGCGACCTTCAGTGGATCCACCTCGCAGTCGCCACCCTCCACCGCTCCTCTTACAACAGCCCCCAAGGTCTCCTGGAGATACCTGTCACCCGTCAACTTCAGGTAGGCCTCCATCGCCTTCGTGGCTAAAGAATTTCCTCGAAACGTGAGCCTCTCGTCGTCTGAAATTCAATATTTTCCGTTAATAGACGCACGAATATTTACTGCAGCAACTTCGACTTCTTTAACTCTGTAGGCGAGATCAATCTCGCCAGGGGTGTGTCATATTTTGCAGGAAAGAAAAGATCTTAAAGAGAGGATTCTGCCAAATGGTTTCTAATATCCCGATGGTTGTCCGAAGATACTTTTCTTTTTACAGCTGCTTTTTGTTCTTTTTTTAGGTTCGGAAGAGTTGTTTTCGTTGATCCTTATAAGATAAGCTATCGAATCAAAAATCTTTTACATTTATCATACTGATAATCCTATCCTATATACACATACATACGTACGTATATATATGTATACACTACATGTATATAACTACAATGTCATAAAGAAGTGAACAAGTGAATTTTCATTACATATTTCAATTCTACAAAACAATCAATAAATTCTTGCTTCTCAGCCGTACCGAAGATCAGCATGACTCACCTATTCTGTGTATATCCATCATCACCAAGTCGGCGAGAAATTGAGGCGCTTTCTTTTCTCGCTGCATGACGGCCACTAAAGCCGTGGCGATGTCCTCTTTCGCTTTGACACCGATCACTGGCTCCAATTTCTCGCACAAGGACGCATAATCTGTCTTCAAATACTCCAGGAACTCTTGGTATATTTGAACCGGCAGTATGTCCACAGATTGGAAACGACATTTCACCCTCAAAGCTGGAGGCTCCTTCAAAGGACCTTTATCACCAACCACGGTGTACCATTTCTCTGTTAGATAACGAGACGTAACGTTGTGCACCGGTATACTCACGGAACCTGGGCAAAATTTCAAGCATTTTTAGGAATATCCAGAGTACGTTTCATTTTATCGAAGATGGATTTGGTTTATCGGAGAGAGAGAGAGAGCGAGAGAGAATAGAGAGAATAGAGAAGAGAAAATAGAAATATAATTCAATTCAAAGTAAAATTTCATTCAATTTTCATTTATAATAAATTTTGAGGAATTGCAAGTATTGGATTTGACAAATTTTCTTTGAATTGCACAAGCTGTTAAAAACATTCAAAGAAAACCGTTAGCAAGAAACTTAATTTGTTTCTCGATTTCTGCCAATTATTAAGTTTGTCAAGTAACATGGATTTTACGTTTATCCAAATTTACCGATTAAAACGTTCTTGTCCCGTTTCTTCTTTCTGTCAGCTTCCCTGTAGAGGTTCACTTGTATGGTATTGACGGAAGGCAAATGATGGAAATCAAAGTGCTCGCCCCAGAAGCAAAGGTCGGCCTTCAGTTTTGCGGTGGTTCTCGCGTACAAAGTACTGTCCAGGCAGACCTCGCAGAAGTATCGTTTCTTCGCTGGCACGCCTTTCGCCTCGAGCAACCAGATCTGCAGGGAATTATCCGTTCGTCGTGTCTGCTCCGCGTCAGGTTGAACGGATTTCCTCAAGCTGTGTTCAACATTCAACGTACGATGATTAATCGTGCTAATTATCTCTGCCTGTTAAAATTGAAGATATCCAACAAGGGTAATTCCCAACACAAATATTTACAACCTAATATCTTAAGTACGTGTTTAAGTTTAAAAGATAGACGATATGAAAAAATACAAGTTTTCGCGCAAAATCGTAATTTTACAAGATACACCTCGAACGTGTTCTTCAACGGCATACGATTACTTCGATGAAACCCACCGTGGGGTTAGCTCGACCGTCAAAAATGGCAACGCGTCGTTTGTGTAACGAGTGATTATTTGACGGTCAAAGCTGGTTTGGATCGATCAGCGTGGCGTAACAGTTTCTCCTCCCCCGGGTGAGGAAAGAAGATGAAAGAGAAGGAGAAGGTTGGGGAGGAAGCAGCGTGGAAAGAAGAAGAAAAAGAAGACGCGGCAGAGAAACGGTACCAACCTGTGTAACCACTGGTCCCGTTCGTGAGCGGTCCTGCAACTGAAATATTTCGGCCCACCGGTGCTGGGTGTGACCTGGAAGCAGTGAGGTCTGCCAAGCAAGCTTGGATGCAGCGGTGTCACGGCCGCGAGGTCCATCGAGGTCACCGCCTGTCCGCAGAGCAGGGACTCGTGTGAACGGCAACCCCGAAGTCCGGCACCGCGTTGCTTCTGTCGTTCGAGCTTTGTCACGCTTTTCGTCCTCTTCAGCGGATTCGAGCGGAACGACCTCTTGGAGAAGAAGTTCTGTGAACAGACAAACAGAGAGGAAGGTGAACGCGTGTCGCTCAGGTAAATGGAAGTGGTTGAGGAATACGGGGGCCATCGATTCGATCCACTCTGATATACCAAGTTAATAAACAATAATAGACGATAAATGAGGGAACTGAGAAATACGAACGTGTCTAAATTACGATTAATTCAGTGCTAGACATGTTCGTGCGAATATCTTTTATACTTATCCTTTATCTTCTAACGCTTTTAATTTTTTTTCCAATATAAATGAATTCGCTTGCTACAGTTATGTGTCATCTACTTTTCAAGTTTCATATTTCCTGTGACTAGAATACGGTATCTATATGTATCGTTCACGTTTGAACTCTATAAAGTCCCTTCACCACGCCGTTACTGTTTTACTTTAATAACTTAGCTTCTTGGAATCCTCATATCGAATCAATTTCGCATAGTTCGTCGTTAAATCGTGATCAACGATCGATCCACGTTGCGCGATTCCTTCCAAACAACTTTCCTGTCGATCGCGCCGCGCAAACATTCTTCGCATTAAATTAATTACACGAAGATGAATCGATCGGTGATGTTGCAACGCCATGTGTAACGTGACTCTAATTCCGATGTATGATATAACTGTTCGACGCTTTCTTCTCCTCCTGGCCGGTTAAACGCGTCTTCTTCGAAGGATTAAACAAAAGTATTCTGATAATCTGCAAGAGTCGCATGTAGGATATCTATAAGTTGGAAGTTGCTACGCGTTTTCAACCTATAAAAGATCAACTACAAAAGGAAACTACCGTTCAACACAGAAGCATCTTTTCTAAGTCTCATCGTCAAAACGAAGAATGATTTTTAAGATTTTAAATATGCAACGTAAATATAGATTAATAATACAGGTAATATGAAATTTGGAATTTCAAATCGACGAGGACAAATGAGAATATTAATTATCAATAATAATTATTATTAATTATTAATATCAATTATTAAATGAAATTATTAAATGAGAGTATGCTATATTAACACAAGTATACATAATATTACTAGTAAATTGTATGATACGTTCAATACGATATACTTTCGATCAATATGCTTCTAACATCGTACAGTACGAATTTTCGCATTAAATAAACACGACATATATTTTTTTCAATTTTGATTAATGGCATTTTCATATTTCCATGTTAATTTTTTTTCATCGACAGACCTTACACATTCGAAAGATAAAACGCGATTAATCGAAAATTTTATCTCATTTTCGTTCGAATTGACTTCTCGGCGTCAACGTATTAAACACACTGAGTGAAACTGTATGTATTTTATCGCAGACATGCGCCATGTGTTAACGACTATGGAAAATATCCTTTGCCCTCCTGAGAAATGTTCCGCGACTCTTTGAAGTTAACGCAAGGCAAACAAAGAATAATTAGAGGCCTCGGATAAATGTGGCATACAGCTGTTCAAAACTTTTTTTTTTTAGTTTATGACGTCGTATTAGAGTTTGGGAATGCCGGGAAACCATAGTGCATATTTATATACACTTTTATTTCAATGATATTCGATATTCAGTTTTAAATTTGACTATCAATTAAGTCATAAATAAGTCGAAACGTCATAAATATTTTATTCTATTTTGATATATGTCAGGCTTTTAACATTCATAAATTTCCGAACTTTTTAATGCTTTATATCATCGTTGTTTGAGAATACCTTGACCACACAAATCGACGATTTCTCCTTTCGAATCGAAATATCAAATGCTTTTAGAACGTTTGAAGAAATAAGAGTTTGTCGAAGTCGGTCACGTTAGGTGCGAGTCGGTGCAAATCGATTTCAAAGTTCTTTCGTGCTAACGTGAAACAAAATCTACGAAAGAAAGAAAACTTGCACGACTCGGCAAGAGGAATGGGGAGAAAAATTTGCATCGAAATAGCCGTCTTACAAATATGGTAATACTCTCAGCCTGTTATTTCTTAATTTAGTTGTAAATCCGTTTATTCGGAAAATTGACTCGCAGTTCTATTATTATTGATAAATTTTACCGGAAACTAGATGTTATATTCGTAAAACTACGATGTAATTAAACAAAAGTAGGTTCTCGTAGTACGAGATTCATCGATATTTTCCACGAAAGGAACGTTCATACTAAACAACTATGTACACGTCACGGTAACAATTTCACTTATTTCACGTGTTTGTAAGCAAAAATCCTGAATTTATCCGATTGATCCACTTTCGTTGCACCAAAAATTTAACTGTTTCTATCTTCCACGATTATCTTCCATGGCGAGGTGTGTAACATTTATAGAACGTTAACTTACTACAACGTTAGAACGACAGCTTACATTTATTTAATCACGATCATAGTTCCATTCGCGAACAAGATGTTTACGACTCACTATGCACTGTAAACGAACGAAGAAATCGTTCCGACAGCAAAAGTTGTCCGCGCCACGAGTGAAAATCATCGACTGACTTCTCCAGCGATATCGAGAATCTTTCGTGACATTGCTCGAGTGAAAGGTATCCCGCACCGAGTTTGATACTGGCAGTCTTTGGCCCGTACATCCGGATCAACGATGTGTACGAACCGAACCTTGGGCTCAAAAATTGCTTCTAACTCGCGACAGAGGAATTATTAATCTGGCATTTAATTAAATATGTATATTGTTTGGTTATCGTTGAGTAAATTGAAAGCTACGGTGTTATATCGAGAAACGAAATGATCGAAGACTAACGTTAATGTCCTAGTAGAAATAATGTTCTGATAGAAAGTTGAAATAGAGAGAAAGACGTATTTTATTATAGTTAATTTGGCATATCAGATTTTTGGACATTTCAAAAGATCAATGTATATAAAATATGGGGAATAAGAATTAATTTGCAATTATTCGCGCATCGTAACTCTGAATGAATTTTAAGATGACATATTACATTTTTATTTAATGGTACAAACGTTAATTATTCTGTTACAGTTCCCTCGACGTGGATTTAATTTTCCGAAACGAAAAGCTAACTTTTCCAGAAGCTAGAAATTCATCTACGAAACAATGGTATTTTCGCGTGGTTTCCGTTCGTTACAGATTTTTCAACGAGATCGCTGAAACTCCTCGAAACGTTAAATCCTCTGTTCCACTTTCCTCGACTTTTGAGAGCGCGGTTCAAACGCGCTTCTTTCGGGTCATCGGATAAAGACAAGCTGGCCGGATGCCAGCGGAACTCGGAAGGATTCCAAATGTTTCGCGCGTTTCGGGAAGCGTGCACAGCTACGCGAGCTTTTCCGGATGCATCGGATCGGTAGTCCGTAAATTTGCCAAAAGTTTTACTGGGGAATGATAACCGACGAACGTGAAAGAAATACTTCGTTCGAGAATGTATTGTGAAACGGGCTTACTCGAATAATATTCATTTTAAATACACGCATTAACACTACTAAGTTTTAACGCATTTATTTAATAAATTTCCTGTATGATTTTAATTTTAGCATTAACGTGTGTTCGTTTAAACGCGTCTCATTCGGAAATATGGAAAAACATAACGGATGGATGTGAAGTCTGGATTACATGGTTAAACGAAGAAAAAGAAAAGGAAAAGAGCAGATTCTCAGACTTTTCTACGAACGCGAGACAGACATACCAAACCCGCTCTCGTCGTTTATATAAAGCGATCGTTCGGCCTGCTACACATATTTACCCTGGCAGTGAAGTAATTGATGATCATGTTGACAACTTTGTCCTCCTCATTCTCCTCCATCGGTTTCACGCACATTTTTCTTCTGGTCATGCGAACGGTGTCGCGTGAGAAACAACAGCAGATGTTTCCGATTCACGAATTCAAGCACAGGGAAAGAATTCCACCCCGTCGCTATGCCCTCTTTGATTTGTTCCTCTTGGGGGATTCAAAACCGAGACGCATGTTTTCCAGCCTCCTTTCGAGTTCAACGAACACACGTTTTTCTTAATACCACACTTTTCCACAGTTTCTCTGAGCGTCGAGTTTCTCTTTTTAATTCCTTGGGAAATTCTTTTCATAGAAAACAACTTTTCCCGGACGATTAACCCTGACAGGTCGCGTTAATTCGTGTTAATAGAGTGTGGTTTGCAACAAGACCGTGAAACAACACGTTGAACTGCACCGAATGCTTGCTTTCTGACATGCCGCGCCGATGTATGTAAACATGGCTATTGTAATCGAGTTAACGCGACTGACTCGCTGCTAATACATATTATATTCTGATAATACTACATCGGACGGCAACGAGGAATTTTGTCAAAGGAAAGGTTATCGATACGTTCAAACGGCTTCGTTGGTACTTTACAGTTATTAGTAATGCGAGTCATTCGACGAAAGAACGATTTCTCTCGCGAGAACCCTCGCTAATGTTACAGGACATTGAGACGCTGTTCTTTCGTTCGCAGTCTATTTTCACCGTGACTGGGTGTTTGTCGGTAACGATACGTTGATTTCACCGACTCTTGCCGCACTTTAACGTTATTTTTCGTCTCGTCTTTGTTCGTTATTACCACATAGTACGGTATCGCCGTTATGTTTCTTACACATTTTCTATACAGTTAGGAAGTCGCGATTCCTCGCGACCGATACTACAATCGATCACGCTTGCTTCTTATAGTTTTATCTTTATCCTAGCACCTGATTAATTAGTTTTCGTCGCGGCGAATTGTTCTCGATATCGTTAGGAATTTATCAACACCTCACTTGTTTAACCGTTTATCGCAATTTTTCAATAACACTACCCCCCGATCATTCCCTTCCATTCCTATCCGATTTGCTGTTCATCTTGACACCAAACTTTCCTCTTTTTCCCTTGCCAAAGATTTCAGCGTCATCGGCGATCGCAAATTCTTCAGATTCAAACGCACGTTGTCGCAGTAAAAGTTTCTGCCGTCACTGAACGTTGAATCGCCAAAGCAACGAAAGAGGCGTGTTGTTATCGTACACGTGCGAAGACGATAAGCTCGTCCAATGTCAGAATGCAGTATAATCGGTGCACTGCGTCATCGAATTCGTGGTTGGGAAACACGCCGCGATACGGACGAAGAGCTTCGGGTAACGATTCTTCGCCAATGGGAATCTCCCTCTCCCTCTCTTTCTTCACATCGATCGCAAATTGTTGACAGTGCGATTAGAAGTTCAGTGCTTTAAGCCGCATCGAGCAAGCTGTTTTCCGTGGAGCAGCTGTGTCGAGGAGTTTTATTGGATTTGTTATTTGACAAGAGCACACGCACCAGACGTTTCTCAATTAAATTTTCAGCAAACGTTTCGTCGATTCACCCGAGCGGATATATCGCTCGTATATTATATCATTTAGGGATCGTAAAATTCGTTGTACCAGTAATTTTCATAGAGATTGCCTGTTAACATACTCCGTTATCTAACGCGTCTTTCGTCTCATTAATTCACCAGAATCGCAATTTGCCACGAAACTTCCAACTATCTGTCCCTTTTTGCCTCGATATTAACCAAACGTTTACCCAGCGAAAGAAGAAAAGAACGCGAAGACCGTCGGTCGTGACACGCTGGAACGCGTGGTTGTTTCTCGAACGACTGCCGTTCCTCTCACGATTCTTCCGTTCCTGGTTTCCTTTGACCAGCCATCGAGGCGAAACGTTCGAAGTTTTGTATCCGACACGATAGACTCCCAGGGATTTCTATTCACACGCGGAAGCACGAGCCAAGGATTCCAGCTGGTTCGGGCTCTCAGGTATATTTTTATGGGCCCCAAAAACGAGATCGATGCTTCCAGGCATGGCCAGGGGTAACTCTCTTTCTCTTCCAGGTCTACCGTTCGGCTCACGCCCGAGGGATTTAAATCGACAGGCTCTTTAAACGATTCTCTGCGATTTATGCTCCTCCGAGTCGATAGCCTCCTCCCTTTTCCGTCCACGCGCCACCACGATCTTCTTCTATAAAGATTCTTTGTTGTTGTTAATATTAATTTTCAAGACGCTTGATTTAATCATTTTTAAACAAGTTTGAAGACGATCGCGTAAATGATTAATTCGTGGACGGTGACACGTCGATATTACCGATATTTCAAATGGCGACTATTATTTACGATCCATGTCAATCGTCGTGTCGTTACTCGGTGAATGTTAACCAAGATTTCAAAAGGGATTTCAGGCTTTCGTATTTCTGCAATAATCCTGTTATCCGCTTGAACGGGTTTTTCGAATCTTCACGGTGGTTGAAACTAGTTGAAGGTGGTCTTTTTACAATTGTTACGATCCAATAGCAATTACTCTCTATGATCGACGTAGTTTTTCACGCTAATTTAGATTTTAAAGAGTATTCGAAGCATTCTGTGCCTGAGGTGTACGAAGCTTTCAATCGTCGATCCGAGTTATTATTAGACTTTCTGTATTTTGCAATTGATCAATAATCCTTGGTGACAAGTGTATTTTTAAGTTTTGTAACTGGTTTTATGAAAACTGGTATAGCTGGTTCAAAGCCCGCGTTTATTTTAAAAGGAGTTACCAGCGATCCTTGTATTTTGCAATACGTCAAAAACAACCACAGATGGCCGAAGTCGAACAATTTATGTAAATTCATTACCAATAACTAAGAGCGTTTTCACGTTTGCAGCTTACCGAGCGAACAGATTAATTTAACTTCGAAACTAAATTAAAACGTTTAACGTTTATGAACTTAAATTTATACTTTACAACCTACAGATAATAATTTTCGAGGCATACTTTACTAGGTAGTGTTACAATTTGCATCGATAAAGATCACCGATATCTGCTTCTTTCACGATCGGTGCATTCGTTCGTTTCTCGATTTTCTCTATCGGCGATCCGTCGCTGGTCGTCCGAGCTCGTCGAGCAAAATACTCCCAAAAGAATGTTAATTTGAAATCACACAGTATGCGCAACACAGCCTACGCTTTGCGGTCTATCAACGAAGACACACACCTTCGCTTATCACTGAAAATGCTTGAATCACAATCTGGACGAACGGAGGACAATCGTTCGTCTCGTTTCGACAGACGTTCTGCGTTTCGCCAATGGCTCCGTAGGCTCGGTGATATTTTCAGCAGCGGTTGCTCGTTGCTTTTCGTTGATCGCGCGGTCGTCGACCCTCGAGGCAGTTGCCTCTTGCCTTTGATGTTCCTTTATTTGGCCACGAGTCTCTTATTTACCGGCTTCTGTCCGTCGATAAATTATTGCTCGCAATTACTCGCACCGAGCACGCTTTGACGAGACAGCAATGCTCGAGAAATGTACGCGAACGTTTCGCTTTTGTTAAAATTTCCCCGCTCTTGGGTTCCAGAACGTCGTAGACGGTCGTTTTCATCCTTGTTCCAGGTGAAAGAAAAAGGAAGAAACGCTCGAAGAAACGAGAAATACGTAGAAAATTTAACGAGGATTCGAACTAACAAACATAATAACATTTCATCTCTGACTTTAGAATACACCGAAGAATATTCAAGATACACTGTGTGCTCGGTTCTCGTAAGATCCGCCTCGGAAGAGAGGCAAGATTTCGCGGCAAAATCTCGACGTTGACTGGCGCAGATGTTGCTCATCCGGGTAGCCAAAGTCAAGGGATCCTTCGTGCACACCTTTGTGCACTACGACCAAAAACCCTGCCCCTGTATTCAGGTGAGGCAAAACGGGTCACCCCTTGGCCTCTCAGTCCCTCGTCTACACCCGGGGAGCCACCGGTAAGAAGGACAAAAACGTCTTCGAGGGGTTCTCAAACCGATCTCGATGATGATCTTTTACAACAATCAGTTAAGATGCACTGTGACGAATCTGCCTCACAGATGCGTAAATTTCATTGATTGCGTGTGATTCGATGATACCGTTCTTTTTTCTTTACTCGATCGATCTAACGATTCGTCAATGATCGTATACAAAAATAGCTTTCGACGAATCTTCGATAAACAAGAATAGAACCTATTTTCTTCGCTTAATACGACACGCTCGCAGTCGCTAAATCGTTCCTCTTTAATCCTGCAGAGCGTTATTACATTTTGAAAAAGCGACAGAACTCTTTTGCTGAAAGCATCGTTCGCGAAGACCAAGCAATTTCTTGTCGCAATCAACACGGAGACGAGCGATTTCTTGCGACGAGGTAGCACGCTTCGCGAAATCGCGAAAACGGTCACGCTTCTTTTTGTCACCGACTCGTCGCTGTTGGATCGAGTTTCGTAAACAATTCGCGATAGGAGGACGCAGTTCAAACAAATGAATCCGCAAAGTCGTCGGCGCATCGTTCGAAAACCAGTTCGCTCGTTTCTTTGCTCCCTTGGAGGGGTGTCGATTAACTGGTACCAGTAGAGAATAAAAGTACTTTCCATTTTGCCTATCCTTTTCTCGATATCGTCCATAACCACATCTTCGAATTTCTTTACGGTCGATCTTTCGCAATGTACGTACAACGTTGTACTCGTATAGAATCGACGAAGTCGGTATATGCCTAACTGACGCGGTGACATGCAACGATTTACACGATTTACGTCTTTAGTTATCTTACAATATGCATAAAGCTGTTTCTCTTCGTGTTGTACTCGTTCGTCTGTTACATAGATCGTTTTTCGTAATTGTTTAACCATTTTATACGAGTGAAAGATATAATCGTCATGATTTCTTAATAATTCCCTTCTGAAACATAATATATTTTTGTCAACTATAATTTCTTAATCCTTTAGCGTAGATCGTCGATAGCGTATGCTCCAAAGTGCTACGCACGCTCGTAAAACTGCCACGAAAATATTTCCTTTTCTCCCTTTTTCCCCCCTTAATTTTATCACCGCTCCGCTACAGGTTATAATTAAAAACCTTTCTTAGTTCTCTACTTGTTAATAAGTCGTAAACGCTAAGTAATTAAATCGAAAATATATTACACCTTTGAAATCGCGTTTCTTCTCTACTTTACATACGAAGATCGTATCTTTATTATTCATTCGCGTTCTCTTTTGTCGGATTTCCATTGATACAGCAAACACCGAAACTTCGTATATTCTACTTCTTGCTTTCGCCAGGGAATTACAAAGAATGAAATGGGAAAGATTCATTTTATTGTACATACGTAAGGATTGTAATTAATATTTTTTTCATTTTCAATAAGGTTCGTTCCGAACGAAATTCTATCGAAGATCGCGTGGAAAATTTGCCTTTTTCTTGAATCAACTTACGATCCAAGGAGAATTTAAGGGAATGCTGCGCGGAATTGAAGCTACGCCGTTGTTTGAAGTATAAAGCATCGCGGAACGAGTTTATGGAAATAGGGCACGACTCGAACAAATTTTATCAAGTATTCCGTGTGACAGCGTTGAATTAAGAGACACTGGAAAGAAGGAAAACCGTCGAAGCGAAGAATATTCTACGGACACGTTTAATATCAGAGAAATTCCGTGTACAGTGTAGATAATAGGAACGCGTAAAAAGTAATTTCGCTTGACTCGATCGTTTCGATAAAAAAAAGTGGCAACTACAGTAGTGACGACTGTACAGTAAGTACAGTACGAATTACGTTATCTCTTTTCTTCGGTAGAGATAGTAATATTTAAAAATCTAATGGTAGAAACTATTAGGATCGAAAGATAACGATGAATCACGTAACGTTCATGATTAGGAGTAAAGGACAGGAACTGCGGAAGCAACGCGTAGCTTCACCGAGTTGTTTTATCGATCAACGTGACAGGCCAGGGAAATCGGAACCGCACGACGAGACTTAATTTTTAAAATTAAATCTTAGACTCGACTAAGATCGATATCAGTATACGAAAGAATGCGTATTTTCCAAATTTATTTTCCGCTTTCACAGGAAGATGTACGCAAAGTACAACTTATATATGACAAATATTTATTTTCTTAATTCGTGATATATCGTGTTTTTAAAACCATGTACGTAATTCTGAAGGACTTTGTAGTTCATTGTGTATCTTTGATATCGATTACTTTGATACGACTCTGTACATTTTTCATCGCACATTTCACTACGTACATACTACTTGACCTACATACTTGTTCGAATCAAAAGATTTCGCTTAATACGCCTTGCGTCCTACTTGAGGTTATCGACATTCATCCGGTCCATCCTATTCACAGAAAAATGTTCGTACGTAAAGAAATAAGAACTGGCGCAAGTTACGGTATCGTCGCGAGCTGTAAATGAAGTCACCACACAGATCAGCGTGATCTTTAAATTCTACTTTCAACGTTACTAATTTGTTAATATAAATTGGACGATCATTAAGAATAAGTTATATTTCTAATTCTTAATACTTAATAATTCCTTTGTAAGGAATCTTAGAGCGCTTAAATTTTCCTTATCGTGATATCGCGGCAGAAAATAGTTTCCCCGTTTCTATGGCGTGTGCACGGTGTCGGCGGCAAATTTAGCGCGAAGCGAGGCGACGTTACACCTGGGACTCTACTCACACGCGTCCTAGAAAAGCGATCTAGCGCGTGAGATTTGAGAACACCTGCGACCAAGCGCCAAGACGACACCGTGGATCGATATTTTCCATACTACGTCGCGCGTCGTCGTCTGCTTTTGCTTGTATCCACCATCTCGACGAGGCAGCGTGTCGGTTTACGCAACGAAATTGAAGCGAAGGGCAAAGGTGACGCGGAGAAAGAGTGGCCTCGTCTACGGAGAAACGAGGGACGAAATTACCGAGACGTGTGCCACGATTAAATGTTACCATGTCGATGGAACGCGATGTTGTCGAACGATTGGATTCATCGATCGATGAAATTTCAAGGAAAGTTCAGTTTACCTACATATTATTGTATCATTAAGTTGAATTCCTAATCAAAAGTAATCTTGTTTGTTTTAATCGCGTGTCGAGTTAATTTACATAGATATTCCAATGGAACCAAGGATTTTTGTTAAATATTTCTAATATCGCGCGCGCGCGCGCGTGTGTGTGATCGATCTAGACGGAATCCGAGGAATGAGGGAGCAACACAATGAACGGGATGTTCGAAGCAACTTGTTTGTAACGATAAAAAGAAAAGTGTACGGTACTCCAACTGAACGACTTGATGTATCGAGAGATTCGAAAGATCGAAGATACGTGACCGGAAAACTCGAGTCTCAGTTTTCGTGCTTTGAAAACGAAATGTTTCTGGAGGGGGACATGATAAGCGCAATTTTAACCGGAAGCACCGAGTATAAGTCGCGACAAAAGAATCGTCTCGAACGATTCGTCTTTAGAGATCTGAGAGATCTTTCGAAATACGCAAGATAAATGTCTACGTTAAGATCTTTGTTGAAGACGATCATGATCAATAAAAGTATCTCTAGGAATCTGTGTCCTCCTTCCCTTAGGAACGAACGATTAAACAATAGTAAATAAAAGGCCATTTATGCGACTACGAAGAACACCGTTTTTCGACATTTGCGAATCAGTTTTTAATTGTTCTTAAATCGTGCAACCTACAAAAATTAATTTTTAAAGAATGCAAAAATTATTTCATGATTTTCATCGACAAAGATGGAAACTCTGTTTATACGTGTGAATTAAAACGCCGAATTAAAAGCTTTTCAGATGCCAGAAATCGCACATTCGATGATCGAAAATCTTTTCAAAGCATCCCCTTTCAAGATACACGAAAAGCTCTTTTCACAGAAAGGAGTTTCCCCGATCGGGAGTCAGATCTAATCTGTAAGTCTAATGCATTTTGGCGCGGCGCTGACAGATTCGCTGAAAATAGGTACTTGTCGCGATAAGGATTTACGACGGGATACCGTACCGAAGATCTTCTTCGGTTCTCGAACGAGAGAGACTTAGCGTTAATTGCGATCACGAGCCGGCAACCTCGTCACGATAAAATAATTACTCCGAGATATTTCGCCAATTAACGTGCTTTCTATCGGCCAAGTGAAAATTCTTCGGGATTGATCGCGCGAATAAACGAAATTGTTTAGGATGAAATTCGCATAGTTATGCCGTTACGTGCAAAGATAGATCTTAGTTGAAATATCTGATATTTTTTCACGGAATAAACATCGTTTCACATTTTCTAGAAGAATTCCTAACTTTTCGTTACTCGGTATTATTTCGTTTATTATCGGGTAATTTATATTCTATCAAGAAAATGCAAATGTGCTTGAAAAACGCTTGCAAACTCGTAATAAGTTCGTTACTCGTTATATTTTCGGTCTACGATCGATATCGAAATTAAAATTAAAATTAAATCATAACGAAAGTAATAACAGTTAAAAAATGGCTTTAATAGAAAAAGGGCACCGTTATTTCGTTATCGTTGGAAGCGAACAAAAGGTACGGAGGTGTGCTCGTTGCATTATGAAAGATCGGAAATTACAGTGAATCGAAATTACAGGGACTTAAAAGGGAGCAATGAGGTCTACTTACGACGATTCTGTTGGGGGTGACGTCCAAGGGTCGAGCTCCGAGGACAGGGGTGGCCGGAGCGCTACCCCTTCGACAGGCCTTCTCGTAGGACGTGTCTGAAACACACAGGAACATTTGTGATTTAGCAACAGGGTAATTCAGCCGTTTCCGGTGCAAACGAGGCCAAACGGTCGCATTAATTATCGTATCTCGTTTCGTATTAGATGCGAAAATCGAAATGCTATTGAGCGAATAATCGCATTTCCCTCGGTTTTCCTCGATTTTCCTCCCTATCAGTAAATGGCATCTTTTTCGTTTGTTCTTCTGTTTAAAAGAGTATCACCTAATCGAATAAACTCCACCTTTGCTCTTATTTAACCAAAACGTTCACAAATGATTCTTACGTTTCTTAAAAATCAAGTCCACGCCTCTCCACCTACGCTTTTCGCAACAGACTAGGGGAAGGATCAAGTTGGACATTTTTTCGCACAAACATTCCATTATCCGCTAATCGCCTGATCAACCGTTTACGCACTTCGAAATAGCATTATTGCTGATCGAGAAAGGGAATGCGGAGATTCGTGGGCGCGATTAAAAGAGGAACTTCCGTTTCGGAACCGGCTGCTCGTTCGCATACTTGGAACTCGGTCACGGCATAGTCGGAGCAATGCTGGAACCTCGTAATTTCAAGAACGACAACAGGCCATTGTGCGGTCGTGGGGCCATTCACGGGATCCCTATAATGGTGGCGTTCTATCGAAAACGCGATGGAAACGCTTACAATGACCGAGGCGCTGTGGGCGAGTACCGCGTTCTGTCTAGGAATTCGTGAACAGAGGAATCGATTGTTACCAGCGAGTGCTTGCGACGTAATACCTGTTCTTATCTCTTCTCGTACCGTCTGTAAAAATAGTTGACGATCAAACGCGTTGAGATAAAAACGATAAAGAATTCTGAATGAGTTTACGGAAATGTTTGGAACGTTTTATTTTTCATCATCAGAAAACAGTATCGTAACTACTTCTTTACGATTGTCGTCGTTATCAATCTTCTACGAGATAAACTTACGATAACGATTTAACCTATAATTGTACGATACTATCGATCGGTAGATTCCACAAATATTTGACCCACGAGTTTCACTTTTTATTTATTAAAAATCGAGAAAATTAAACTTCGCTCGAAAGCCTCTTTCAGAGCGTCGATTTACAATTAATCGCTCTATTCGCTTGCGATTCCCAAAATAGTCTGGTAACCGGCCATATATCCATCGTTAAATCCACTCGAGCGAGCGTTCAACTCTAAAACACGAACCAAACAATAAGCGTCGAGGTTTAAACGTTTCAAACTGAGTTCCACTTTCTACCACGCGATTAATTTAAAAGTCACTCTACCAACTCTCGTTGTATACTTTGGCACGATTCTTTCCATTTAATCCCAACTAACTACTCAGCGTGAACTCGAACGGTACTTGGAGTACTATAATTCGTCTTTCGTCCCTCTTTCTCGCACACGTTTCTGTCAACGGAAATCGACCAAGGGAGAGAAGAAACGAAAGCTGCCCTGTAATTAACGTTCCCGCGAGAGCCTTCGGTGCTCCGGACTTTTCTCTCTCTGTTTATGGTCAGCGGTTTAAACGCTCTTCCTGGCTCAAGAGTCTCCAGTTACAGGGCCTTTCTTATTCGTCGCCGGTCCAGGACAACGAGATTCGTGCGTTTCTTGCAGTTAACGATCCGTTAGCAGGGGTCCGTTTACCGCTCGCTGAATTTCATTTATCGTTTATTAGATTCGACGTGATCGAGATGCGATTCCGATTTGCGTTCACGCATCCAACGGATCGTACTTCTCCTTAAAAAATATTGAAGTTCGGATCAACATTCGGATATTTGATTTGTGATATTAGAACAGTTCGTAAATCAATCGTTAGATATATCTAATATATTTTGCATACTATATACATTTTGACGATAATTTCCATAGTTATTGGACATAAATAATCGATACTTCACGAATAAGACGTTAATAATTCTTCTTTTCCAATTACGTACCGGGAAGCTTGTTTATACTTGCCAAAGGATAAAGGATAAGGGATAAAGGATAAAGAAGACTTCCATCGTAGCATCGTTTCATATATATCGGTCGTAATAGCATATATCCAATGACGTTTAATGCCCGCATAGACTGGCATTCAATTCTTCCTTCGGTACAACACATCAGCGTATAAAATAAAACACAGC
The DNA here is from genome assembly GCA_014737535.1 of Bombus cullumanus. Taxonomy (NCBI): domain Eukaryota; kingdom Metazoa; phylum Arthropoda; class Insecta; order Hymenoptera; family Apidae; genus Bombus; species Bombus cullumanus. Next base: position 537,198 of record JACXIX010000022.1, on the reverse strand, counting down.
CGATGCGTTTACGATCCGTTAAATCCGCATTTTCGACTTTTATCGCGTGTTCTCGCCAATGACGGTTTTTTAAGCGATCCCCAAGTTAATTTACCGTCTGACGATCGAAGCAACCGCGACGTTAATAATCTTGTATCTCGCGGCTTCGTCGTTCCTCCATTATGTTGATTGCAAAATGCAACCGCCAGATTCTACGCCACGATTGCGCGCGAATTTCGCCGTTTCATCGAGTTGTAAACCTGTGACACGTCGTAATTTCCACCAGGATGTTTCCCGATACGGATAAAAGCTTTGCTCGATCTGTACGGCGAACAACGTTCAAAGAAAGACAAAAACAGATATAGAAAAAAAAGGGATATAGCGTTTGAAGAGCAGGAATTTATCGTTACGATCTCGAGGGTGCGTACTACTACACAATACCCATACGTAAAATGGTAGCCGAAGATGCTAGCAATTTTAAGGAGAACCTACCGTTCTAAAACTCTAAATATATGCTGGCTAAATACAGGAAGCGAGGCTGACTATTAGGAGTATAGCAAGGCAGCTTTCCATTTCGCTCGAATTTAATTAAAATTGAAACAGGCGTGTTTGTGACCGACAGCTGTGCCGCTTTTGTGAAAATCGCGTGACACCTTTCAGTGAAAAAAAAAACACTGGTGGTCGTGTCGTTGAAAATCCAGTTGTAAGAGGGAAGGAAACTGGTCCTTCGACCAGTCGTCTACCAAGAAACACGAGTGGAAAAAGACGACGCGCGTGTCGTCGATCGAATGGACGCTTCTGTTGCCAGCGACCTGTGTCTGTGACACAAATTCAATGGTATTCGACAAAGAAATGGCGTACAAAAGGGAGGCAATTTCTTGAAGAAGAAACGCGAGAGACGAGCGGAATGTTTCCCGGTAAAATTTGCGGCTCAGAAGGGAATAGTTGCACGGACGTTGCGTTCGATTTAGACGTAAAGTGGAAACAGCGATTAAAAAGGAAGATAATTGCAAGAGAAATTAATGTTACGTAAACTTATATTCGCTAGGTATCGTAACGAGCTTCTTTGCTTTCGCTATTTTCAATACTTTCGAAAACGTTCGACAAAATATAGACAGCGAAATTGTGAATTTCACGACCGTTGTAAATACAGCATTCTGTAATTCAAAGTCCGTAAAAGTTTCGTCGGAAAGAGCAAACGAGCGAGCTCGCGTACAGCTCGAAACACATTGTGTCGCGACTCGTACGCGAATAGCTAATTGGCCATTGCCGACAGAAAGGGCACCGGTTCTCTCGCGAACCCTTTTCCCCCGCGATAGATGCACGAGAGCTGGGGCTGCAGCTGCACGCGGCACCGTGCAGCGCGAAAACGCATCTTTTGTGCGGCGGCTGGAGCAACAGCGAACGGAGGCGGTGCACAAAGCTGGCCCCGACCAGCCAAAGATCAATTGGAATTGAAACGAAACGAGAGCGAAAGAAACGGCGCGCACCCCACGTTCCGAAATCGTGAGCGTTTCGTTAACGATGGAACCGCGTGACGCGAATCCTTCCATTATTAATGATCCAACACGCGAAACCCTCCCGTGTTTTGATCGCCGTCGATCGTGACCGCACTTGCATCGAACGACGCAGCGGATCGATCGATCGATCGCGTTTCCGTTTAGAAACGCGGTCTATGAAATAATGGGCCGAGAAAGGGTGCGATTGTCGGCATTCCGTTCTATTGACGGGGCGGGTTCGGCGCAGGAACAATCGGAGATTTTTGACGAAACCGAAACGGCTGCCGGCCAATTGATATATTTTATTGTTAGTCGTTCAAACGAGTGACCTTTTTCGACCTAGTTGGTCATTGTTAAGGGTCGCGCACTGTATCCTATGTATTTACACGGATCCGTTTGGCAGTTCTCTGTTTGGAAAGCGATATATTAGCACAGCGGACCAAGTTGATGGAGGATAAGGGTTGGAAATGCTGTTAATGGTTGCGATTAGATCTTCATTTCTACCAAAGTGGATAATTAAATACGCTATAGATTATTATCTCTGAAATCTAATAAAATATGAAATGTAAAAGAATTCCTTTCGAAAATGGTGTCGTGAAAAAGAAAAAGAAAAAGAATATTCAGCGACGATGAAATATTTCATAAGAATGTCAAGAAGATCTCAAGTTTAAAACTTCAAAACTACGTTATTTCGTTATTTCAATTGGTAATATTATAGAAGCGGAGTTGCATAGAATGGTAAGAACTAACAAGGTTGGCTGCGTAAATCCACTCGAATCTTTTGTTACTCACGTCAGTGTCTTTCAAACATTCCAGTGTTCCTCCAGTCGCAGAACGTGCAGCAATTACGAGTATTACGCGCGAGTAAATACACGCGGCAAGCAATTGGAAGTAAAACAGTGAAAATTTCTGTCGGGAATCAGTTTAATTTCCAACGGCGATCGTCAACTGCGCTAAGAACTCGAAACCTCGCGATAGAATCGCGGACTATTCAACGGTTCACAATGCACGATTGTGTGGTTCGCAAGGTCGACCTCTTGCATTCCGTCGTATGACGTAATGGCGCGTTAGAGGCTACCGATGCCGATTGGATTTTCGGTTGGAGAGACCCAACTCTCGTTAAATCATTCATAAACGATCCGATTCAACGGACCACCCAACGAGACAGAATGCCAGGCATTCAAATTCTACGAGAATCGACGTGCCATTAAGCCGTTACAGACGTCATGCGTACGACGAATCTGCAATTAAGGTTTCCTTCGTTATAATCGACGAACGATTACGAACAGTACTTAGCTGAATCGTATCTCGATCGACTGGGAATTCAATCTCCGAACAAGAGATTAGACTTTTTCTATTTTGGATAATTTTTAATTAATCAGACTATCTTAGAGTTTAAAGTAGATACTATTGTAGTATCAGTTAACGTATTTGCCAAAATTAGATACGATATTAGATAATTTTCGTTATAAATTTCCAATTTTCCGTAAAAGTATCGTATAACGAGAGACGAGATTTTTTACGGCAACGTTGTTTAGTCTCGGCCGATAAAGCAGGTCTCTCTTGACCGCGTCACAATGCATAGACGCGCTTCCACATCGACGATACCGTACAATCCGTGCACACTCTGATAAGATCGCGATGCAAAACTCGCTGGCTGACCGTGACAAGAAGCGGTCGCGAATTTACGAGCCTCGCGTTCACTCCCGGCACTATCCTTAAGCTGCACGAGCAACAAAATAGAACGAGAGAAAAAGTTCCCAGTCTTTTCGTTATTCACCGATGCTTTACGATAGACCGAATGTAGAGCTAGAAGCGTTAAAAGTTGTTTTCCCCTTCCTTCGTCGGAATGTTTCGTTTTGTTCTCGACACACGTTCGTTCGCTTGTTAGTCTCAGCTTCCGTTCCAAAATCCATAAAATCCTGATTCTTTCGTCGTGCCATATTTCTTTCGCCGAGATTGTTACCATCGCGTTCGCAACGATGGATTGGATACATTTCGACTAATTTCGGTGATATCGTGCCGCGAATTAACGAACGTTCCCAGCATCGGTGCTTTATCATCGTCATCTTCGTGTGGTCGACTTTGTTATACAGCCAACTATGGCCGAGATAAGTGGTTGTCGGGTGTTGGAACCACGATTGCCCGTGCTGATAACGACGGACCTTTAAAACCACGCTATTGAATCTGCACTCATCTGCGATCAGACCTCGAATCTACCGATCTGTTTCGCTCGACACTGTTCGATAAGCGCGGACTCGCGATTATACAATACTTGAGATATTCCCGTGATTTCTGCCTCCGTAGACATAGTCTTGTCGTTGAAATCCTAGGATATCTGGTATTTCGTTATGCGAATGCTTTCTCTCACGAATTATGTTCGAATACCGCGTCCTCTTCTAGAAATTAAAAAGGAATTTGCCTTCTTTCGGGACGTGTAAATCTATTTATTTTGAAATAAATTTCGAATCAAGTTAAGCTCTTTAGACGTATTCGCGACACTTGGAAAACTCATAACAAAATTCTCTACGTAATAGTTTGACGGAAAGAGGACGGATAAAAGTTATTTTCTTTCTAAACATAGACGCGTGTTGTTTTCAAATTCATCCGAATTCCAATTATCAGTTAACGTTTATTCGAATTAAATCAAATCCCAATGTCGTATTTCAAAGAAATTTTAAAGACGAAGATGAATACCGATGATAAAAGGAGCGAGAAACTTCGTTCGGTATTATATATAACCTACTCATCTTCTCTTCCAGCTGCCGTCAGCTGGAAATTATTCGAAACGCCCTAAACTCGGTTCGCGGAATCCCAAAATCCCCCGGCAAGGTTTTCCTTCCACATTCCGCGGAACGTTTGGCGAACGTCCAAGAATCTATCTGTCTCTCTTCCTCCCTGTGTCTCCATTAGACAAGGGAGTTCTTCAGGGGACAATGCACCAGAGGAGAAACGCTTTAGTCGCCCGTAGAATTTCTTTTAAATAGATCACCCCGACGAGATTCAAGGAAATTTTACGCTATTCCCCGCAAACTCTGTGGTTTGGAAGATTAATGAAACGAGGAAATTCCGAAATAAAGGTCTGACTTGCGCGAACTTCTGGAAAACTTATATCACTCGGAATATTATTCAAGGGTTATTTTAACTTTTAGTTAAGTGGATTTAAAACGAAGTATTTCGTTTGGACGTTTCATTCCGAAAAATATATTATTCAAGATGAATAAGGCGAGGAACATAAATCTTATACTCAGGTTCGTACGAGTAGGTCCGTTAGCTCAAAATACACGATGTTAAGGCGAACTAAAAAAGATAACAGAAGGAAGAAAATTTGTTAACAAATTTCCATTTTCCTGTTTCTCCGTCGATCGAGTGTGTCGCGAATCGCCTTTGAAAACGGTTTCGCGTACAACCTCTCAAATTTGTGCCGTACATACACTTTTTTAAGTATTTGCGTCACTTTTAATTACGAATGTTATAGACGAAATTTTCAAGCGTTCCAAGTACCTACGTATAATACATCGTCGACCATACAAAACACAATTTGTTGTTTGAACGCATGTAACAACGTGGCTCTTTGTCTTTCACGATCGAAGAACTTGCTCTGACGCCAAAACAGCACAGAAATGACATGTTAGCTTTCAGTTTTCTGTTTTCTGTCTGCATTCTTTCACCGATTACCGTTATTCATGCCGGCATGTTGCTACGGAGAATTAATTACTTCGTCTTTTGATCCGAGAACAAGGCCGCGGACGAGTTACACTCGTTTTTGCTTAATGAAAGAAAATGAAGCAATAGACTATTATCGATTAAAACGATAACCGCACCTGATAGAATATCATGTCGAAAAGACGCACCGCGCCGCGCCGCTTCGCCGTTTGATCCGATACGAGCAGTCGGTAAAAAGAACAACGATGACAGCCCACCGACTGGACTAGTTTCTATTGAAATCGACTACTAAACGGGGCTGCGATTCATGGGATTCATACGCCATTAACCCCACAATGACTGTTAACGCGTTGAAAAAAGGACAGGACGAGACGTATGGGGTTGGTACGTTTAATTTATCGCTTTATCATATAGTGACTATCCTGCTTGCAAAGTCTACGCTCATTACTAACGATCGACGAAATGTGCACTCGATCCTCCTTTTATGGGGTTCCAAGCGTTTTATGTTGTCCACCGTGAAACCTTATTAACAATGTTGCGACGATGTGTTCGACGAAATATGCGTTCACGGTTAAATCAAAGAATAATTTTCGGTACGGTTTGTTGCGACTTTGTTGCGATGCTTGACAAAAGGTAGTCAGACGTCAAGAACAGCGTTTCGAATGGTGATCGCAATTTCATTACCTATGCTAACGATTAACTTTTATACAGAAGCTATTTTTATATCAAAGAGATGCCGTTTTTAAATAAATGATGATGATGATGATGTTTTAAATATATTGTACTATACGGAATTATTATAAATTTTAAATTATAAATACAAAGTTAGCACACAAGAGTATCGATAAAATGTAATTAGAAATTCTTCGTTAACGATAAAAATTCATAAAGCGATGATGAAATCGAACAGCGCCCGCATTTAGTAAAAGGATTTACTGGATCGAAAATTTTTCGGACAAAAGCTGACAAAACGAAATAATAAATCGCTTTTGAGTGCATAGAATCTTCCACTTTAGGATATTTAGCGTCATCGAAATCTTAAAATTTCATTTCAGCAAACGCTTTTAACTAAGAACCTAGAAATCAATCATACCAATTAATCTTTAGGTATACGTAAAACATCTTGGATACACCGAATTTACCGTAACTAGAATCGTTTAATTAAATTACTGCAAGAAGATCGAGTCAGTAGCTGCTCATAGTCCGATACTTTGACGTCCAATGTCTGGCGTCCCGCTACGAGGTTGCAAATTTCATCACTCCCCCTTCTTTGTATTCGTCCTCTCGACTTTTCGCATCGGTTATTTTTACAAGCGACACCCTGCACACGTACAGACTGCATCCTCGATCTTTCTGCACGCGTCAGCGCAGACTCTATCGGAAAGCCATCACGCGAGTACTTGTTCGGTCTGTCGTGTCACCGGCGCGGCAACGCGCGAGAACCGCCTCGGGGCTGCTTTTTAGGCCGTTTTCAGCTGTTCGACCTATTGTCCCCTGGCTGGAATTATTTATGGGCGAAGGATGACCAAACACGATTTACGTCGGATATACGTGAACACAGGCTTGCGTGCGATGCTGCTCTGCATTGTTCCCGGTGGACATAAGCGCCCGCTTCCTCAGCGCCAGGTTCACAGTCGTCATGTGGACATGTCGCAGCAGCGGCAGTTTCTTCGTAGCTCGATGTATCGATATTCGATAAATCGTGCAATTCTGTTGGATACGAGTGGAATGGAAAATTTCGAAGATTAAATAGCAAAATTTCTAAAAAGGAAACGAAAAAAACGATTTCATCCCTCCGCTCGCCGAAAAAATAAATTTTATCGCGCTTGCCGAAAGAAACACCGATTCGTCTTGGTTGATTTTGTCGCATTTTCTCGAATTTTCGACCAATTGGGCGTTCATCTGCAAACAAGCGTGTTTCGTGTGTTAGAATAAGGCGCGAACTAGCTTATTGCGCTATGATTTCATGAAAACGATAAATTCACAAACCCCATTTACGACAAATCGTAGCCATTGGAAATCGCTTTCCCCTGGATACATCGATGGTATTATGTATCGAACATATGCAGAAGGAACGGACGGTAATTTGTCAAAGGAACGTCAAACAAAATGCCGAGTTTCGAATGCAATCTGCGCAACGATTAAAATTCATGAATGGAAGCGTGAAGTCACGGTTAGGTTATTAATTTACATCGTATCTGTTGATCCGGGACGACGATCGCAATGTCGAACGGATGGAAGTTTCGTCGAATATATAGCGTGATAAATCGTCGAAAGCTAACGATGGTATTCCGATTCTGCGATAGAATTCTTTTCGGCAGAATTTGTAAGTAGGGAAATCAGAGCGAGACAAAGTTTTTATGGATTTATTACTACGGTTAATTTTTATACTTCTATCGAACTTATATCTCGAACTAATCTCAAAATTCCATTAAAAATTCTGCCGTCGTTCTTTTCCCACTTTATAAGCATGGAATTACTATTAATAACGGCTCTCTCCATTCAACCCTTATTCGTCATCTGTTCTATTGTTCCAGCAACCAAATCAGCCACCGTCACGCGTAACGCTGTTGCCAAGAAAAGAAACGAACACGTTAAAAACGCCGTACACGTGATTCAAGTTTCTTTACCAGCATTTATAATCTGTAATCTATAAAATCCAATGCGGTACGCGCACAACGAATACGAGAAAGGCGTGAATGGTATACAAACGAGCAAAGGCGGATTTTCAAAGCGACGATGACACAGAGGTGGACCGTAGCGAGCGGCCAGATGTTCCTGCCTTTCGCTCCTCGGTGAATCTCTTCCGCCTAACAAGATCTCCCTTTGGTCATTTCAATTTTAATAGAGCCATCCTTTTTACGACGTGTCAGTCAACGGTTTCTGGTTCGATCGTGAAAGCGGACGGAGAAAGAACGGCGAAATAATTTTCATAGCGATGAAAAATTTGTCACGTGTCGAATACTGAGTTTAAAAAAGGTATAGAAATTCGATCCGTGATACATCGAAATGCATACGCATTTATAAACGACGTTTAATATTCAAATCTTTCCAAAACATTTTGATACGGACCAAACCCATCGAATAAATAAACAGCTCAAATAAAATAAATAAGTACATGCTAATTTCTCATCGGAGGCAGTCGCGAATTTAATCCCTGGTCACGCTTTCCCTCGTGTTCCCTTTTTCATTCGTCGTTTTGACGGATCTGTCACGGAGAAATTATTAACGTCGATTAATGACCGCGTCAAATCGGACAGATCCGATTTCGCACGGTGCGCTTTATGCAGATGATACATCATCAAAATGATGCGTCAGACGATGCAGGACATAGCCTTCAGAAAGAGATACGTCCAGCTATAATATAACAACTAAATTCTCACGCTTATTACGTTCTTGTCTCGCGACTACTCGTGAATTTCAAACGTAAAAATTAATTCAAGTTTCGTTCGTTCCTTTGAATCATCGTGTTAATTAATCCATTAACCGCTATTGTTTCAACTCGGGGATCATACTTAAAAACAAATTTCATGCGACCAACGACCCTGATCTCTGAATAAGAATTTTTCTTCAAACCAGACAGTTTGAAGAATATTCCTTTTTCTTCTCTTTTTTTCTTTTATCTCTAAAAAATCGAATAAGTAAGGTTCTAATTCTGCGTAATTCGATCGCCAAACAGTTACTTAATTCAGCCTCGATTATTCGATAAACAAAAAGCAACTTTGTCAAACGTTCAAAGAAACTTCATTACGTGATCGTCGTCGCTAGGAGATACGTATAAAGCAGCAGAAGTTCAACTGACTCCATACGAAGAGATCAAACACCTGCACAGATTAGCAATTTTTTGTTGAGCGCAATCCCTATGAGCGATAAAAGGCACGTGGGAAAGTCACGGACCAATTTCAAATGGGATGTTCGGGCTGTAGTTCGGCCGTGAAATACTAACAGCATTAATAACGGTCGATCGTACATTCTCCATGGGGCAAATATGGATTACATCCGAACACCCCTGAAACACCTATGTCCGTTCAACTAGAAGGACCTTTTCATACCAGGTACGTATTTAGAGTATAAATATAAGTCCATTAGGCTACGCAGCTTGCATCGCTAACTTTTATTTATGAATTCCATTGTTTCGCTAATCGTCCATTAGCGAAAATTTTATCGGTACCTTAAATTGATAATCGTACGAGTTAATTGTTGCAGATGTCCTTTTTTCCACTTCGACGTTTAGTCGGTTTAAAGCTGCGTGGTAAGGAACTTGTTCGTCCGCGTAATTTATTTTTTCTTTCGATATTTTTGCAAAGCGTGGAATGTTGAAATATTTACGAGACGAAATTTTTGTTCGTTGAATAATCTTTCTCGTCGCATCGCCAAGGGTTAACAATTCCTGACGCCATAGAACTCCAACAATGAACTGTACTTGGAATTACATTTCGCCAGCCAAAAACCATGAATTTGAACAATTAAAAATCTATAACTGAATTGCCCGTATGTATTACGTGCGTTAATAGAGTTTGAAATTCACATAGTCGTAAAGATCGTTAAAATGTTTAAAAAACCACGAGTATCGGCTCAACGGAAACAAGTTTTTACAGGGAAGAAAAAGTGGCATATGTAAAAGGAAGGAGAAGTGCATCTTAAAATATCCGTCTCTTTCTTAACAACGAGCGCACACACGCGTTGTCCTTGCACGTTGGAAAAGCGACTTCCTGTTCAACAACTTAGTCGCGCCTTATCCTCCTCTGTTTCTTCAGTTCCGTTCATATCGAAGGATGCGCCCCGCGGAGAAGGTTACAACGTCGCGTCGTGTTTCTTTTAAGGTCTGATGCAAAGCGGCTTTCGGTGGCTGCTGTTTATCGAAACCACGTATCTGCATCGATGATTCCGTGAACTTGACGGTAATACGCCGCTCATGAGAGCGTTATGTTGTGGCGAGTTCACGAAGAAAAAGCCGATCCGCCATAGCAAAGGAGAATTAAAGGGAAGAATTTTATCCTGCGTCTTGTTAGGTATAACGAGCCGTTTCTAACAAGGGGATGCTTTTCATCCGTGGCGTACTAATTCGTAAAATTTTAATGGATGAATGGAATGGTTGGATCTCGAAATAGAAAATGAACGTTACGAGAATACAGATCGTTCGCTGTTGCTCGAATGAAATCTATTTGAGAAAAATGACGCACGGATGTGACGTATGTATCGGAAAAATGTTGGGAAAAACATGAATAAGTAAAATAGCCTTAGATTGCAGTAACGTAAATGTATTACATTATACCGGACTCTGTTCATACGACACAAATTATTGTTTTTACACCGTCGTTCTAAAACAATCCTTTACCGGTTCAAGCACGTTCCATTTGCTATCTCTTTAAACAATTCTTCAAGGTTTGCTGGCAACGTTCGCGTATTATCAAACACGTTAAACGACTTAACGATCGTACATTACAAGCTAGCAATAGTATCTTTAATTGCCTCGTTTCAGAAAATGAAATACCGTTTTCCGACACCAATGCCAAGGAAACGAATACAGTGTCAATGGGTCGGCTTTGCAAATCTTCGAAATCATCGAGGAAAGTGCGTTTATTGATTTTATATCGTGGAAAGGTCAATCAGCACGTGGTGTCGTGGTCTTTTCCGCGGCATGTACGCGAATTTCCTCGAGGCCGGTTCACGTGCAACAAGCCGCCCGTTAGATCGCACAGTCAGTCGGCTGGCAAGTATCGACGATACGGTAGGTCAGTCATGTTATGCAAAGAGCGTGGGATCGAGACTAACGTAAGTAAGCGTTACGTTACTGCAACGACCGACTTGCCCGGTCTGCGCAAAACCTTCATTCAAGGGTTTCATACTTCTTTCTGTTCCTTTTTCGTGTTCGCTAGTATAATAGGCTCTTGTTGTATGACTTGCCTATTTACATATACCGCAGGGGACACAGTGTCCGTAGATAATGCTAAATTTCAGCGAATTGTTACGTATTACTTGTGTTTTGTCAGATCGCATGAACGCAGTTCTGAATTTAACGATATGGATCCTGTAAATTATAGAATACCTGACATCTTTAATTACTGTAACGGTAGAACTATGAGAGTCAAACGCAGGTACAATTAACGAGGCAGAATTCGATAGCTTTTAATATAAAATTGCTGTAAAATCTAAATAGAATAGTTGTCGATTAATCTGTGAAAACTGATGCCCTTACTACATCTTACGCGCTTGAGAGGAAGAAGAATAGTGGATTAGATAATTAGCAATCCGTGAATTCGTGGCATACGTATCTTCGAGCGCTCTATCATCGAGTCTCGATCAATACAGAAAGATATTAACTCTTTTACTTCCGGCTTGCTGATGAATATTAATTGATCGATTAAAATTCAGATACGCGACATCGATAGTACACTCGTTGATTTGCTTAATTGCAATTAAGTACGATCTTGTTCTGTAGTCGCTTTTAGAAACGCCTTTCTAAATATAACTCGACTCTCAAACGTACGCGTATTAATTTGCAACATTTAATTAGAACTTTATAATTTCTGACTTCAAAATGGTAATCTTTAATTTCTCACTTGTAAACTTTCGCTAATAATGTTAATTCAGACAGCTGCAACGAGATATTACCCTAATTTCAAATTTTGCAGAACGTCTATATTTTGCGTTGCGTCGACCTAATTTTTCGTGAAACATTCACGTTCCTCGTTAAATATTATATAAATCTTCTATGCATACCATTCCAATAGCATTAAAAAAAAAAATGCACAAAATAACGAAATACGCAAAATAAATGATAGGACGTTATCGTTGCGTCAAATGTCGGAATAGTTTGTATCCTCGTTCCAACGTATTCCCTCTATCCGTCTATTTTCTCTATTTTTCCGTCCTACTACCTCCATTACGTTATCCAGGAAAAATTATATGCAAGCCCCGTTGAACAAGCGTGAACAAGCATGAACAAGCGTGAAAAAGCTACGAACAAGGAAGCGTCCGAACGTATTGCAGCCGTAGCACACCTCTAATTGAATCGAAAGCCGGCCTTGTAGCCAGAAACGAACCGTGCTCCCTGGGGAACACGATCTGACGATATTTTACGCCGACTTCACGGCAGACGATGCAGCCACGCTCCTGCCGTATACTCGCGGAACTGGTTCCCCTCGAATAATAATTATTCCCTTCCAGGTAAACAGGCTTTATCTCGCGATGTAGGTCCCGCGACCAGGCCTCTGAAACGTGTCAGCACCGCGGTCGAGTTTCTCCTCTCCTCCTTCCTTTTCCTTAAACCGTCGCGTTTTTCTTCTCTCATTTTCTTATTACGATTCTCAAGGTTACCTTGCGAGAGATCTCGTCCTTTTATCGTTGATCGTACAGGTGCTCTCTTACGTTCTCTTTTTCCTCTTTCACTGTTAGCGTACAGTGAAAGTTTCGATAGGCATCGCAAGTTCGGTAGACAGGCCGGTATAGAATATCGTATCGTAAAAGAACGGTCATTACGATAATTTTGTTCTTTTAGCTTCCTCCAAGCGTTTCCATATTCGATTGCATCGGGTAGTCGATCGAAGAATGTCCGCGCAATGCGATAAATTGTATCTTTTGCGATTGATTTCCTTGTCTTTTACGTAATAACGTTTTATTTTGTCATTTCGCTGCTCGCTCATTTATTTCGCGTTGTTACGATTGCAACAATTTTACTATCTTGTATTTTTTATAGTTTGGATTTTTACGTTTCAACTTCCATCGCGTTCTTCAAAAGTGGTCTTACTCCAAAGCTGTATCGATAAAGTTGTTTCTGCACGAGCTCATGAATATAATTTAATATATTCCTCTCGTCTGAATTATTCTACATGGTAATTTTATATGCCGTTGCAACACAGTCAAGCTGTATTAAGTTCTAAAATAGGTCATTTCTTATGTAAATTACACAGGTTAAAGAGGAAGCAGCGTTACGCGCCTAACAATAAATTGATCCACATTTTTGGAAATGTACGAGTCTTATACGCGTAAACCAGTTTTCTTCTATATTCGTTGTTCGTCTTTGCGTAGAAAGTCGGTTTATTATCGATTACGCCACGAATTATGTCCAATCAAGCATATACGCGTCTCGTTATACGCGTACGTTCGATAGCGCCTGCTGCATTACATTATTTTATAAAGAGATCCATACGCTTAACCAAATACTGGAAGAAAATCTGTCAGCTAAACCAAACAGAAAATAATTGCAATACATTTATGGTTGCATAAATTACCTATCAAAATTTAGTCACGTAATGTGATATCTTTCAACAACACGAACACTAAAAAGAAGAAACCAATTCTTCGTTTTGGAGATTCGTCAGCCCATCTACTTGAAAACGATAAGAGACCCTCGTTTCTAACCCGTTTTTCGAAAAATTCTTCCTCCATGCTGCAACCACCCCAAAATGGAGCTAACGAAGTAAATCGTACCTAACTCAACGAGTGACGCTTACTTTTCGCTAATTGCATCGATAAAAAGTGATAAAATTCTGAAAGAACGATTAGTCAATTGGAAGGACAAAGGTGAACAGAACCGGTTACACATAGACTACAGCGAAATAAATTATTGCTGTTACAACGCTTCTTATGGAAGATGGCGATACACGATAGCGTTTAAAGACGAAACTAGTTTATCGAACGTCTGTGTTATAATTTATTATGATTTTATATTTCAAAAAGGGAATATTACCTTATAATGTTACTTGCACATTTTTGATCTGAATATTTACCGACACAGAAGAGAGGAAGGCGCGAAGAAAGGATGTTGTTAGGACAAATTCAATAATAGGTATTATTATTATAATTCAATAATAGGTAGTATCGTAGTTTGCTTCGTAAATGAAAGAGTCTAGAATTGAAAGGAAAACCTGCTACATTAATCTAGCTTGGCAAAAAAAGAGATGAAATTATTCGCCTTTGGAGAGGTGAAATTACCCGGAAGTAATAACCACAAAAATGAAGTAACGACTGCAACTTAGTAACTAGTAGACGTGTTACTTCTGATATCTAAAATCTTTCATTTAAATTAACTTCGAAGAGCGTATAAATGAAAATATGAATCTGCGTATCGCTACTAAGATTCTGGTTCTATTGCCATGCTACCCGAATAAGTGTAAACCATATGTTCTTATATCAACATATTACTCGTTAACTCTTTGACGCATTTCGTGCCACGTCACTGTAACGCGATATTTTATTCAAGCTGTGTGTACCATCGATGATTTATGTCATCGTTTACTAAGCATTATACATACCTAAGCGCATATGTACGTACACAGGAAACTCGTGGAACAACGTAAACGGAAAATTCATTATAGAACATCGGTGACCTATAGACTTAAGGTAGAAATTTTTATGTACTACGAAGGATAATAGCTTCGAGCTTTGTCTCGTTTCTATTATTCTATTTTATTGTTTTTGTTATTGTTACAGCGCTACTATTATGAAATCGGGTGCTTTACTATGCAGAGGAGCTATATATGGAGAAATTCTCGGTATCCTCAGACTGTGAGTTTATGTAAAACGAAGAAAAACGTTATATAAGGGATTAACGTAACGTGTTTTCTAAAATTGTCAATTATAAAAGGAAAAATCATTTTATCGACGATCCATCGATTTTCTTTAACAATTACCTACTCCATCATCGATCGAAAAAATAATTAGGTATAATCAACGGACCGATATTAGAAATAACTTCCTGTTACCACGTCGATGCCTGTCAATTTCACGATATGTTAGTGTGATCCGCGTCATAAGTGGAGCTTCGAGCCATCCACAGGATCGTTTGGTTCTCTAACACGAGAAATACTAGGACATTAGAGCCCATAACGCGTCAACTACAACTATAATCAAATTACGATAATTACAGGTAATTTTTATCGTAAACTCTTGAAAATAAAATTTTTGTTTTTACCCAAATGACAGAGACAAAACTAACGTGCTTTTTCCCAACGCATGGATCAAAAGTGCGCTAAGATGATGGGTTTTATGTAAAGGCAGTTTTCATCACTATGGGCACAAAGCGCAATTGAAACGCGGCATAAGGCAGCCGACACTCGAGCTACGTAGCGTGTATTTCCGATTACCAGGCTCGTTTCGAGGACTCTCGTTTCCCTTCGACCTTTTCTCGCTCGAGGCCCTTTGTGAAAAGCGAGGACCCACTCGCGTTCTGTATCCACGAACCGGACGAAAGAACCGAGAGCTCTCAAGCGCGAGCTACGTGATTGCACACTTTCAGCGTTCGCTGCGGTTCGACCCATTAAGCTCGAAATCGAGTCGCCAAAATAAATTGGGCTCGCATCGATATTATTTCTCGTGCTTCTGTCGCGAGTAAAATGTTGTCTCTCTTTCTTTCTTGAGAGCGAGAGAAATTTTCCAAGGAGTCTTCGTGCAAGCAAATAGAACGGTACGAGGGAGAAGAGCTTTGGGTGACGCAGAATTTGGAATTTAGGATTGTGCTCAAGTTATCGCACGTGTATGAAGCAACGAATTTCGCAAATACGATTTGTCAAACTGTAGCAAATTAGCACGGGTATCCAGTAAATTTGCAAAACGATCGATCTCTTTAAAAAGAAAAATTTCATACATAAACCTTCCAATTCGTATTTTCGACCAAACTTCTCTAACAAGTACATTAACGTTAATCGTATAAACTATATATAAACATTTTTATTATTACATTGGACATTCGGTGGCTTAATAAATAACGACGAAATTAGAGTGACGAGCAGCAACGATTCGCAAATTTGCGATATAAATCTCTGCCCCCGGAAGTGGGTCACCATCGGTGTCAATTCATATTCTCGGGGAAGGCAGCGCGATGGCCCGTGTGAGGTCACCTTTAATCGCGAATTATCGTCCGCTACAAGCGTGCTCGTTGTTCCATCGCATGGTCCCGCGTCGGAGGAGTTTAACGATCGTTCACGGTTCGCGATAAATCGTCGTTGTTAGCGGCATCGTGAACCGCTTTTCAAGGGTTTTGTTTTTTGTAACGATCGGGACCCTTGCACGAAAACCCACGAACCGAGGTCAACCGTTGCTATAGATGCCAACGATTTCGTCGTCCCGACACATCATATCCTTGCTATATCGACGCGAGTTCGCGTTAACAAATAAAACATCGATGATAGTCTATTTAGATAATGTTCACGAATGAGAATAATTGCTAAAGAAAAACCAAGAAATAACCACGTATGCAAAGCGGAGATAAGTGAATACATAAATACCTTTCTACTCAATATACATTCACATCCACCTCGCATAATAAAGGGAAAACAATCAACGCGACGCGCACTCTCGTGACTCAGACCGACATTTTTCATTTCCGATCGAACAATGAACATCCGCCTCTAGTATCTCGCGTTTAAACAATTTCCGGGTTTGTTGCAAATTGTCCACAATGAAATATTATTTATGCAATCCTAGGCACATAGATTCTTTCAAGAGAATACTTAATTCTATTGTGTTCCTTAAACATTCATAGAATATTCATTTAGCACGATACGATGATAATGAACGTTAATTAAATCGATTAATTAATGCGATAATCGTTGGGTTCATGCTGAACGTGACCTACTTTAAATCGAATAAATTTGACAAATTGAACTTGTTGCAAACTTAATATATAGTTGCGTACTATTTGGCTCGACCGTAGTTTAAGGTACTCCGCTAAAATTGAACTAAAATCAAGAGATTAAATACACGCGTGAAAAAATATTTAAACTCTAGCCTAACTGATAAAGTACCCATATTTTACGCGAATAGGGTAACCAAATCTTTTGTACGTAAAACAAAAGCGATATACGTTTGTTAAGATACTGATTTTCTCCGCTCTGCAAAAGTTTCCAACATAGCGAAACACGCTTATACGGATTTCGTGGATGCGTGCGCGCTCTTATCCGAGGATCTGCGGAGTTCACGGTTTGCCAGTGAGATCAAACAAAGAGAAAAGAAAAAGGGGAAACGTCGTGCGGTCGTCGCCGAACTCGTCTTCGTGGCATTATCGTCCCACTCGATCGACATTCCGCTTCGGTAATAACGATTATCACGATAATAATTAAGGATAATTGGAGCGGAGCCGGGCACGCGACCCTGCGCGACCAGGCAGATGCGACTGGCCGTTCTCGGCACGCTATAGTAGAGTGGAGGTGCAGCTGCACGTGCATATGCAGATGTCGATAGTGACAAATAGCGTACGGTGCAGGTCCGTGGATATAGGCGTGATTTTCGACATAGGAATTGTGGAATAGCGTGTGAGGATGTAAAGTGGTTCATTTTCTAAACATTTTGCAAAGAAATTATAGCTTAACGGACTCTGGCAAATCGATCTTCTTCGCGCGTATATTCATGGAAGATAAAATGTATCGATAGTCGCGAACCAAGGAACGTCCCTGAAACGATAGAGGAATACAAATCGAGTTGAAAGAAAAATCGTCGTTTCTTCGATCGCGATGTTCGTCACCGTAAACGATTAACTCGCTGTTCTTTAATGGATGCGAAGCCGTCGTTAATTCGCAGGTGTCGCAGCTGCACGAGCGGTGAGCGCATGCATACACTACCACCGGTAAATTCGCGTGTCAACGTCGTTCGCTCGCAACGTGCACGCTTGTAGTGGCATAGATATCGTAAAGTGACATTTCCAACAGGGTTTAACGTCGTTCAGCTGAACGTCGTGGCGATTAATTGTCATTTCGCTTCGTACTTTCTCTTTCGTGCAAGCTGCGCGTAATCTTATTTAGGTTAAATCGTAGGTACAGGCTTGATCTTTCAATTTGGAACATTCGTCTTTTTCGTACTTAAAGGCGTGCCAATTGTTTGTGCGGTCTATAAGATTAACAAACCAAAACAATTTAGTACATCAAATAAACACGTGCGGCGAAAGATACGTCGACGTTTTGTACGTTTATATCGTTTATAGTTGCTGGAAATAGAACGGAGATCTACGTTCAATATCTTTCGATCTTCTTTGTATTTTAATAAATGTTTCTTGCAAAATTCACGATTAACCAATGAAATGTTCATTTTGACGTTGAACGATTGAATTTTTCGTAAAAAAATTTGTTCGGTGAAAGATGCAAAAATTCTTTATTGAATGAGTTCTCGTTTAGTAGATAATTCCATCCGTTTATCAATAAGATAAGTAAAGCACGTTATCCACGTCTGGTTAGAAGGATGATAAATCTTCGTGTTAAACGAATCTAAATAAAACGTGACGATGTAAGAAAAGTAGGATGCACGTGAATTCCTTGCGCAATAAAATAACATCTTCCCAGCACGTTTTCTTAACCGTTTCCGTAATCTACGCTGTTAATGTTATAATCAAAATGCAGTAATATTCGATGTTACTTACGTAATTCAGTTCTTGTTTGTATAGTAACTCAACACGTATTTATCGGTTTCGTTAATAATCGCGGCGCGTATTAAAAGACGATTACGTTGAACAAGAAACGAAAGAAAGGTACGCGATATTACTCGAAAACTCGTTGGTGAACAGCCTAACGATTATCGTTGCTATCGTTTTAAACAACCACGAACGAAAGAAATGTAGGTCATAAGTCAATGAAATCACGTCGCGAGGAAAAACACGCTTATCAGACTCTTATTTTCCTATGCAGGGTTAATACTCTATACTCGTTGAATTGCATATAACGTTAAAAATCCGGCATAGTATAATCGAAAATCAAAGCTAGTACCGCGCTTCTATCGTCTTAAATGATTTTTTCAATCCGTATTCTAGTGCAATGAAAAACTTTTAACAGTAAGAGAAACGACTCTCTCTTGAATCGCTTTTCGAAAAAGTTAGAGGTTCCCACAAAACTACAATTCCTTTAAAAATATACGAATAATCACGATTGTCCTTAAATTCCCTCTTTGCCCGAATCTATAGAAGATGCAACGATTCTCATCGTTAGTATAACCAATTGCTGAGAGAACGCCGGTTACGTTGACAATTGTAATTAATTCAATGTCCGCGACACGAGCCAGTTCACCTTCGAGTCTTTCGTAATTAAGCGATACTGACAATAGTTTACTCCTTCTCTTTTCTTACTAGGGTTCTTCATCACGGTAATTTCTTCTCCAAATGCCTAAGCAGTAAGTCACCGTGACGTCACACGGTAAACGTGGGAGGCTGAGATCATCGACACTCGGTGCTACGATGCTTTCCCGCGTCCACCTTCCGATATTTCTTTCTTTCCCTCTCGTTCACCGATACTTTTCCCACGGCGAACACCCTTGTATACCACGCGGATTGTTATGAATTTGCACATTGGAGAAACTGTTTACTGCGAGGATTTATGGGGTGGGACGATGTACCGGTATTGTTTAGACTTAGACGGAGTTTGTTGCGTGCGAAGCAATCCAGTAGAGGTGAAATAACGCGTGCGAATGGTGTTTTTTGATAATGAATTTTCTTCGTTCTTAGTTTTCCTTATTGAAAAATAACCTGTAGAAAGTGACTTTTTATATTGGTAAAGTGACATCTCGAACAAGGTGTTCGAGTCTTCGGATTAATGCAACGTCCTTTTATTTCGAAATTTCTTAAAATCGTATATTTTTTTATTTTGCTTATTTTCGTACGTACTTGGTATTACTTTGAGCAGATAAACCGACGATAAAGTTACAAATCAACTTACGAAGAAGCGGAACTGTGCTTTCTATGAAGTAACTAGGCGAAGAAACGAAAAGGTAAAAGGACGCTAATTGCTTGAGAAAGCAGTTAAAGATATCTCTAATCGTTAGGTTCATCAGCAGAGCAAATTATCTTAGCCTTCTTTCCTTGTTTCGAGCATCGAACTTATTTCTCGGACAACGGTTCTTTCCAGTGCATACAATATCGACAAAACGATTCGATTTACTGCAATAATTAACCAAAGACTCGCGTGATCCGCTCGTACTCGTGTCACGTTTATTACTTATCGAGCATCGAGCATCGGCAGACATTTCGGACACAGCCGCTAAAAGATTCGTGAGGTCGTGAAACTAGCGATATGCAACATGATATACGTAACATTGTATCATATGGCAATGAAATTACAAGGACCAGAAATCGAGGAACAAAATTCGCGATACAAAGAATACAAACGGTACTCTGTATGCACGTGTCTTTGAGACAGAGCACAAAAATACCGTGGCGCAATAAAACTTCGGCGACAGCATATTTAGAATTCCATTTTACCGACAAGCGTCATAGTTCTGTTCGTGGAATGGGATCTTTGAACTCGTTCTGAGTAGGAAGAACGTTCGTCGGAGTAGCGGGAGAAGCACTCCATCGATATAAGCAGTTATACAAATACCCCACCACCGCAAACCACAGCTCACCTGATCCACTGACTCAATTACACCGAAACCATTTACGCTTAAAAACCTTGCAAAACATTTCGTACGCGCGTGTGTATCGCGCTTCGACGAAGCGATCGCAATTAATCATTAACCTATCGTTTTAATAATTATCAATTAAGAAAACATTAACAATAGCAATACCCACGCTGCTGCGCGTGCAGACAACAGCATAGAAATAAAAATGTACATATATCTGCATAATATATATATATGATACCTCTTTCACGAGACCAAGTCAGAATTCGAAATTCGAAAATTCAACGCCATACGTTTTCCACTCACCTAAAACAGAAATACAGAAGGTACATTTGGCGGCGTTGTTATTAGATTTAACACAGTCATAGGTCGTTGGCACCGAAGGGTAATAACCTCGCATAATGAAGTAATTAAGGAAAGACAGAGAGCTAGCTTGATACGAGAAGCATGGAAATGTCGTGAATTCTCGCGACTGCGTGCACGACTCTGTTTCAATCCAGCGCTTTTTCCGAATTTCCGTAGGGAATAAACTCCTGTTTCGCAAATGATTACTGTTACTATTATATCCACTTTGACAAAAAGTTTGAAACATCTCTCGAGTGAAAAGTTAGTTACCTCTATACTAATTCCTAAAAAGGTTTCTTTACGCAGAGAACAAAATTGAAAATATCGACTGTGTTATATAGCGTTATAATAAGAATAACGAAATGAAATAAATACGCTCGAACAAACTACGTACGTAGAAAAAATTATACATTAAAATCAAACGAAAGTATTTGCACTCCGTTAACGTTATCTTTTCGTTACGAGAGAATTTCTTCTTATCTCTACTTTCACTAACGACGGGACGGGACGCGACGTTTCTCCGTGTTTGATCGAGAAACGCAAATTTACTTTCACTTTTCCGTAGCGACAACAAATCGAAAGAAATAACAGAGAATTGAAAGACGCGGTACGAATTCGCGTACTTCCATCTCGCCCAAGGATCGTTTCGATAAGACTGATCGTCTTATATTTCTTCGTGGAGGGAGGGGTGTAAAAAGGTATACTTCAAGCTTAATCTCCTCCCTTTACGATCGATTGGCTTCTATTTCAAAGTAGAAATCTTATGGGGCGTAAAATTTCACGGTCCAATGTGTTTTATATTAGGGTCCAGGGAGTAATCTAACTTGCGTCTCGATGTTCTTTTTACTTTTAGACTTAAATGCAATCACGACGAATAACAAATATATTCGGACTAAGAAGCATAATAATTAGAATATCAGACGTATGTCTTTTAGAAATCGTCGATTGTACCCTGAAAATATCAGCGATGGAAAGACCAAGAAAAGCAAATCTCGATCTTCCGCCACTCCCGACAGATCACTAGCTTTCTCGATAATTGCAAGTATCAC
The DNA here is from genome assembly GCA_014737535.1 of Bombus cullumanus. Classification (NCBI taxonomy): domain Eukaryota; kingdom Metazoa; phylum Arthropoda; class Insecta; order Hymenoptera; family Apidae; genus Bombus; species Bombus cullumanus. Next base: position 515,342 of record JACXIX010000022.1, on the reverse strand, counting down.
CCTTACGAAATAAATCCCACGAACGTTATTTCGAATCATCGTATGTCGTCTTAAGATCAAACAATCGAATATCCCATTGCTGGCGATAGATTCACGCCCAGCACTCCGGAGGATCGAGCTCCAGATCCGTAATAACTATGACTAACGCAAAGCCCCGAAATCCTGGCCCTTATTCACCAGCTGATTCAGGGGACACCCTCCTCTTCCTCTCGGCGCCCACTCCAGCCACTCGGCTTTAATTATGTATTTCGTGGAGAAGGGGATCTTTTTCAGACTCGTTTCAGTATGTATGAGTCAACGTCTGCTTCGTTTATTTCCACCAGCAACATACACGTAAGTGAATGTTCTATTTCAGAGGTTCGCTGGAAAAATGGTACAAACGAGAGTACGTACAAAGCAACCGTGTCTCGGGTGTCGCGATAAATAAAAATATAGACACGTAAGGAGCTGAAATCTCGACCAGCGTTGTACGAAGAAATTTTTATTACAAAGTCAAGGTATTTCGTAGGATATCATAACACGTTATCTACGAATCTCGATCAAAGACATCGATCGATGATTTAATTCCCGACCTCGTTATATCTGACTCGTAACTATAGCAAAATTTTGTAATACGTTTTTCTGGCGAATAAACGCAATTGAAAAAAGATGCTCTTAGTATAGAGTAATGTCTTTTAACGTTTCGGACTATTTTTTAATGTTCGTCCTCGCGTAAAACGTAAGAAGATTTCGTTACTTGTACCACTTTTCGTCTTTATCGTCGAATTCTTTGTGCGAGAATCATCCGAACCACTTCCTATTCTATTTTCATAAAAAATTGGACAAAGTTCTTTCCTCGGAATTTCATCACCACACGCGCATTTTATCGCCATTTTTCGTTATCGATAATGGATACGAGACGATGGTCGTTTCCAGATATCTGTTTCGCAAGGTGTTTCGATAACGCAATACCGGCCGAGTACCAAATGCTCGGAAATTGCTGGGAAACTTTCGACAACCGTTGTTCGAGCGACAAGGCCTTCGAACAGCCAGGCGGAAACGAGAGGATTGTTTTATATTGTTTGGCAAAAATTTCCTCGAGATAAAACTCTGTATAGTTTAAGTCGTAAAAGAAATGGTACGTTATCGGTGTTCGTTTGAATGGAGATGGATCGACAAATATGTAAAAGAGTTTTACAGAAATTTGTTTTCTCACTGTAAGCATTCGTTCATTTTCAATATCGCACATAGGTACCATGTTCCTGCTAATAGCAATCGCATTTAGGGAAAAATTTCGTTAATTTTATTACTTGATATTCCGACTTTTATTTCATCGTACGCGTTGTTCAATATGCCACGGAGCCCGGAATTGAACGTTTCTCGATAAAGTACGTATACCTACGATACTTTATACTATCACCATATACCCGTGCCACTACTACCCATAGCTGCGATTAACGATCGATGACTCACTGCTAGATAACCGTAATGCAACGAGATTTTTCCACCATGCTGTATCACGAGGTACACGTTTATCCGCTTCTTTGTCTGCATGTTTCGAAACTCGTATCAGGAAGGTAAGCTCTGCGAACGATTAATGCACCAAATATGATTAATTATATAAAGTACTTGTAAGATTTTCTACGTTATCTCAGAGACAGAGGACATCGAAGGGGAAAACCGATCGAACTTTATACAGCGTAGATAAGATCGAGAACCGTGCGAAAGTAACAGAGAAAAAACCAATGTTTGACCGACATTTCTTCTAAGTTTGGACAGTTTAAATCGTCTTGCGTTACAAGAAACTGCAAAATAGAATTACGCGTATGGAAACGTATTACACGCGAGAAATTTCTGTAAACGACAAAAGGAAAAGCCTCGTTGATCGTCGTTAATGCGTCGGAAAGCGTGGAAATGGCAAAAAAATAATAAAAAAAAAGAAAGAAAGAAAGAAGGCGAGGGCTACGTTATAAATATGGTTAATATATTATAACGATACATGTATACTAAATATTTAATGATAATCAACGGGATGTTAACAAACTTACAACCTACTATCGCTTTATAGCGATTAAATCTCTCGCAAGTGGTACACGATATCATCTGACAGAGATAATTACATATCATCTACATCAGGGATCAGAGTCGCGTTTCTAACGCAAGAATTAAGTAACGCATTCGCAAAAAAGAAATTGTTAATCAAACACACAGACGTCCATCGGACTACTTTCTTGCGTGACATCGTCGATTTTTCCAACTATCGTTCATTTCCGGTGACAGCTTCCTTCGCGAAACCAAGCACCCTCTCCTATCCATCCATTCCTCTAACCCCGTAACCGCGCTAATTATCTTCTTCGATCGATCTTCATAGACTGTAGGCCGATTCGTCGTTAATTCATCTGTGCGATTGGCACAGATAGGCGGGAGTACGTTCCGAAGTGATTATAATTTTCTGGGCCACGCGTCGATCCACTTTCCCGAGGCCACGGTTTTCAGCGTTTTACGTGCAAGGGGGAAACGATAATCTAGCCGGCGCGTATTTGCATTATTCATCGGACTCGTAACGTTCACGCGTGGCTTTTGCCATGCTCCGACCGGATGTCCCAGTTCTGATGCAGCGCGACTGCATAGAGCCAATTCTATATCACAAGCGTGCATCATTCGCGGTGTTAAAGATAGAAGAAAGTTTATCAACTTTGATACTTGCTATTCGCCTTTGTCCCTTTCTTCTTCGCGTTTTATCCTTCTTTGTTGTATTATTTTTATAATTGTATTATAATTTTTTATTGTTTTAGTTACGTTTTGCCCATTGATTTATTCGCCCGGTTAAAATACGGCAGACAATCTCAATTACTCTTAGTGAGACGAGGGAATATCGGTCGATAGAAGCATTTCGAAATAAGGAAGAGTTAAACGAGGAAACTCGCAACCCTCGTAAAACGCTGTATCAACCCAACTAATTCGATCACCTCTATCTTCACCCATCTCTTCCTACCTCCGCCGTTCGAAGGCCTCTACTAGGAAAATCTTCGTGTAAAGCTCTATTACAAGGAACACGAAAATCGCATTTAACCTGCTAGTCCCTCGAGCGCTTTGCTCTTCAAAATCCAGAATCCGTATCGCACACAGTTAGCCCCGGCGAGTAGCGTCTACAGCCAGGCCAACTTTCCGCAGTCGGAACAACGGGAGATCGGTTTCCGGTTTGCCCGAAGAAAAACGAACGGACAGGCTCGTTAATCCCCTGGAGGAGGATGACGAGGCAACAGAGTTCACGAGACTCGTAGTAAACGTGACTCATCCTCGTACTCCGAAGGAGAAGAAGAAGTTGGCGACGAATTGGAACGGTACGGACTTGCGACGATTTGGCGGGAGACGACGAGCGTGGCGTGAGTAAACTCGTCGAACGAGCCTCGATCCTTTAGGCTGCGAAACATCAGCAAACGTCACGTTTAAAGAACTCGATCGACTCGATGTGAAAAGTTTGCGTGTAACGGGGCCGGGGACTCGTTGCGCAACGGACTCGGCGCGATCGATCGTTCAAATAAAACAGGGTGTCTCGCGATGTGTTCTGTCTCGCGTAGTTTGCTCTCTCAGATAGTTGAGTAATAATAACTGGACGGCCGATAATTTTGTAACCATGTACGATATATGTATCGAGCGACAAATATCAACGTGTCTATCGAGCTGAATCCGAGCGAAGAAGGCTTTGGTACTTCGGTTGCATAAACTTTGCGAGCGCGATACGAGCAGCAAAAGGGTGCGTGAACCGACAGGGACATGGCGATAGTGTTTCCACGTAGGTAAACAAGCGATCGACAAAAGTATAGGGGAAAAAAGGGCATGCAACTTCGATGCAGGCCACAGGATCCTCTCGAGGGGTGTCACGGGATAGCCAATATGTATCATAAACTAGCTTTTAAAGGGATCACCAGGCGGCCGGGGCGGGGCCCCGTATTTGGCACAAAGGGCACATTTCTGTGGATTAAGGGGCCGCTTTGTGCCATTCGTTGTTACCAAAAGCAGATTTAAATAGCTATCTGGTGGCTGGTATACGTGTACGGGCTCGATAAACCATCTACGTTGCCAATGTACGTACCATATTTTCTATCCGATGACGATAAAGGATGATCCTTATCACGAATCGTAATGAAAGGAAAAAGGTTGTGGGCAGCGACCGGTGCTCTCGGGATTAAGCTGCCATTATAGCGAATATCTCTCTAATTTATCGAATTTAGATCTAACGCCGTGAACACCTTCGGTTAAGTCAACCCTGAGCCAGCTTTTAAAGCCGGTTCTTTTGGAGTGTTAAAAGGCAGTGTCGTGACGTTAGTCGTTAATGGAAATGGAAAGTTATTTCAACGAATTAAGAATATAAAAGTAATTGGTCATAGAATCGAGGATCGGAGAATGACGAGTCGGCGAGGCTTGATGACGAGTGCTTGCTATTTTAGCAAAACCGTGACGGCGATTCGAGGAATCTCTCGCGCTAATATTTCGATCGCGTTCAGCTCGTGAAAAGAGAAACTCGTTTAGTATGATAAAACGTATCCTTAGAAAAGGAAAATGTCGCGAGTCGCATTCAGATGGAAGCCCGTTACGTTGGCAAAGAGCAACGAACTTGCGATTAATTATTCGCGTCGATCGTCAACGTCCGGTCTGGCGTACAATGTGATAACGTAATAACGCAATTAATTTCGCGGTTGTGATCGATCAACGCGTCATACTTTCTACTGCTACGTCGGCCACGACACGCGATCCAGAGCTTTTGTCTCTGAGTCATTTCGATCAAGGACCAACGATCTGTGTACGCGCGCTGATAAAACGTTTCGGAGAACTGTTCGAAGTTTAAGCATCTGGTTGTTATACGATTGAGTATTTAACGAACTCGCGTGCACTCGACACTCTTTCGTATTAAATCTAATTTCTGAGAAAGATCCGAACAAGTATTTCACAAAAGTATGTATATAAAAGAAAGGAAGTTATATCGTGAGATTGAAATCAAAGTACAGGTTGTTAAAATTTCTCTCGCACATCGTCAAATCTTCTCTGCGATTAGGCGGATATGCAGATTCTCGCAGAGATGCATACGCGCAAGTCCAGGCTCAATTCCGCGTAGCCTCGCGGCGGCAAATTGCCGACTCAATTGATTCCGTCCTCGACGGTGGTCAGACTTAACGACTGCTGACTGCAGGAGGCCACGTGTAGCGTCACTTTTCCAACTGCTCTGCTCGCGATTCGACGTCTGATGTCACTTCCGGCAGCTCGACTCGATAAAATCGAGGAAGTTTCACGATACGTGGGCGTAATCGAACCCGACCTCCCGTTGTATCCATCGAGCGTGCAAATGGGTTCATTCGGGTTGTGTTAGGTACATATGTTAATCATAAGCATTGCAAGAAGAGTGTGTTACTACAGGGGTTAATCGTGACTTGCCATCATCGATATCTCCACCGAGCTATATAATTCGCGTGTCTACGTGACGAGATCAATGGAAAAATGCAAAAACTACCCACGAGCTCACCGACCCACCGATCTTGCCTATTCGTTTCAAAGCACGATTCCTACCTACATGATTTATGCATCGATAGAGGCGCGAGAAAATTTGGACCGAGCGTTCGTACGTTTGTGTATTTAGGACCTGGACCCTTCGCCTAAAGCCCATTCGTCTTCGAGCGCGAAAAAGGTCCGCCGAGGCTACGTTCGAGCACGGTTACCGCCATTTTCCTTCCTCTTCCATGACGATGATGCGTTACGACGAAGAAATCGTGTTTTGTTCTCGCAAAGGCAGATGCACGTTCGATGCAACAGGTCGTGACGATCGAAACACGGAATTTCGAAACTTAATTCGTATTATTCGGTACATTAATTTGGAAAACGGAGATAAGCAGGCGAACGGTCGCAATGTTGAGAATCGCAGTGTCGTTTGAATAGAAGACATTCACCGTTGCGAGTATATCTCAGATTTGAGTCGTATTTTTACCACATATGTAAAATACGTCAAACTTTTAGCCAGAGCGTTAACTTACGCTCCTACGCGACTGTATGTACGTGTCATCGCATATTACATCACTTAAACTATATTGCCAGCGAAATATTTTTCGACGAAAGAAATTATTTAATAAATTAGAACACGATAAATATTTGAATATTTGATTTAGGAGTCGACTTTTTCCTATGCTCTTCTATGTTATTTGACATAAATTCGACGTTAATAAAACGGAGCTATACGAATAAACTTGTACTCGTGCAAAGATCTAATTTATTTTAACGAGATGCTTTAATTACGGTTATTATATAGTTATTACGTTGGAAAAGAATTATTCTGCCTAGTTCACCGATATGACTTGCAACAGAAAATATTGTTCCATTATTTAGCTGATACAAGTAATATGATTTACGACAAAACCATATTTATGCTCCGTTATAAATACGCATTTTTTATATTACATTGCTATTAAATACCTAATTAACGCTGCCCAATTAAGGTTTAATTAACGATCGTACCGAAATACGAGATAGTGGTTTTCCCCTTCATTTTCTTCCTGCTTAGTGCAAACGCTCTTTTATGAAATTCCTGATGTCGGTATACTTTATGCATGCCTGGTCTTTCAACAATGCCATGAAAACACAATGGAAAAAAATAAATTCAGTATTAATGCCTTTTCTTATAAACGTTCCAACGCCTTTACGCCTCATAAAGCCACGCCTTGTTCTCTGAACGAATTCAAGAAGCTTTTGTACGCTCTTTCAGCTCTCCACTCGATCGATCATTTCAAATGTAAAGTACTATGGGACTATGTATTCTTAAAAACGTATTACGCGTCTATCTTTTGTACTTTGTTAACTTTCGATTCCTCGCGAATCGTTTGTTTTACCTTTCTCCGTAAAATCGTGGCTAACAGTTATCGTTCCAACATAGACGACTAACGATTTTGATAAACTGCTTATCGTCATGGTGTAATCGCTGCTGCATCATATGTAAGCACGCAAAAGTTTTCCTCCTACAGTTCCTTTCTAGTAGGGCACACCTACTTTCCTCGTTCTACGACTGGATATTAGCGAGTCGCGTTTACTTTTCCTCTAACTTCGAGATGCGGTAACCTCTGAACATTGGTAGAAAACGCGATAAGAAAGAAATTTCATGGCAGAGATGAAATGTAAATATCGAAACTGGGCCGCCGCGTCGTTACGATGCATAAAAAGTGGCCATAAAAATAGCTGTTTCTAGAAAAAGAGGATCGAGAGAAAAATCTGTATAAAACATTCCTGCTGACTGACGAGGCAACATCCTCGATCCGGAGATTCCGAAAGTTATGAAACATCGAGGATGTGTACAGCATACATAGATACGTATAACGCGATCTTTTTCCGCTGGTTAGATTCAAACCAAGGGGATAAAATTGATCCCTAAGAAATCGGCTATTTTTCAATTTTATGCCGTAGCTTGTAATCGCTAAGAGATAGGAGACAAATTTTCAGACAAAAGTTACTTCTTCCAATTAGAACTGTCATTTGGTGAAAAAAGCAATAGACAAAAATAATAATTTTTTCACGTGAAATTCTAATCGGCAATTTAAATACAGCAATAAGATTCTAACTATGTAACTAACTATAGAAATCATTGATAAATCTTTTACCAAATGACAGTCCTAATTAAAAGAAGTAACTTGTGGCTGAAAATTTTTTCTCTATCTCTTAAAGTTTACGAGTTACGGCATAAAATCGAAGCGTAGCCGTATTTTCAGGGAACAATTTTAGTCCCTAGGGTCGAATTTGGCTATCAGGAAAAGGTTGCGTTATACATACCTACATATGGCCTAGATATCCCTGAAGTTTCATAATTTTCCGATTTCCCGAGTTAGGGATCTTCCCTTGTGACCGATAAGATCACGCTACAGCGAAGAAACGCGTTTTACACGGTGAAAGTCAGCAGAGAAAAACGATGGAAAAGGCGAAAATAAACGAGCTCTTCCACTAAGAACTGCTTTAAATATCGTTTGCTAAACGTCGCTGCTGTACGTTCTCACGCAGAATGTCCCGGCAAAATGAAACAAGTCCGTTCACTTCATAATTGCAATTGCGCTTGCTAGCGTGCAGCTCCGCGTTGTTGCAGAACAAACAATTTTACGCGAGAAAACGCAGGACTCTCTCGAGAAATTCCTAATAATGTACGGTTATTTATTAATACGAGAATAAAACGAACGAGATTACACGTTGTTGTGCACATTGGACTTTTTAAATTTCATAACACTTTCTCATTCTGTCGCTTTGTTCGAGTTTGTATTTTATAATTAGATTATATTTGCTGATTGTATTTTTTTTCGTGGAAATTTCAAATGACTTTCTCCTTTACTTATCAAACTAAAGTAGAGTTTTCGTTTTTCCGTTCAAAAGCTATAGCTAACCGCAATATCAGAGATGATCTGTATTAGCGAGTGAAATTTCACTCCAACGTATTTTCTAATTATTTCTAACCATAATTTATAGGCACGTGATAGCCTTATATATGCATGTAATTTGTTTTAACAGTAATTTTAACACGAATATCCAGCGACAATCTAAAATAAACGATCTAAGGGGAAACTTCTATAATCGTGCATATCTTCAAGAAAAAAAACAATAAAAAATTTCAAAATAAATTGGAAGCTGTAATTCCGGATAGATGGCGAAGAAGAGGAAATGAAAACAGCTGAGGAAAGGCACGCGTCTGGTCGGACATACGCAACGCATAACAATCAGCAAGACGAGTAAACGTCGAAACGTACGGCGTTGTTTGCTTTCTGTCCAGTTTCGATTCGAATCTAACGATCGACGAAGGATCTAATTTCTGTTGAAAAACTGATCGTGAGAAAGCGAGGCCCAGCCTTCTGGCTCTCTGTTTTAAGCATTGAATCGAGGTATGCTGTGAAATTCGCTGGGAATGGATTTCCGGCGTATTCTCACGTTCGACCATTCGCGGAAGGACACGATTTCCTGCTCGCGGATTCGATCCATTCTATCTGCAGGAGTACAGAGGATGTCGCGCTATCATGGTTACGTTTGCGAATAGGATTATCATGGAAATGATAAACAAATCCTATCGAGCGATAACTGGAAATCTTGGCTTTTTAGATAGGGTTGCTTTCGAGGAATCGTTTTGCTTCGTTCCCAATGACTGTACAGTTTTTCTTACTAATGGGTAAAAACGCAAGTGGAGAGTGCAAGTTGCGACACACGAACGCGTATGATTTACCAGACGAGCTGGAAATTTCTTTGCTATTGTACGACACGAATTTTTTATTCTGGGTCTCCCAATTATAAAAAAAATTATAAAAAATAATACATAGGTCCATGTACTTATTGGCTATTCATGGACAAATAGAAAGTCTTCGCTTCCTTCATTACGATAATCATCGAAGCTACTCCACCACATCGTTTCTTTCGCGTATAGAATCGATTACAAAATACGAGAAACAACGGTCGATATTTCGCGACAAGCTACCAACGAAACGAAACGAAACGAAACGAAACGAAACGTAACGAAAAGAATCGAATCGAATCGAATCCGCGGTGAACATTCAGCATTGGTGAAAATCATGCGCGGTGACTCACATTCCCGCTTTATTTTCAAACATTGTGGTGTGTAACTTGGAGCGCGTTAAGCACGATCGGCCACAATTAAGTAACAAGCACGGCCGTTTCGAAATCATTTCATAACGAGACCTAGATTCGACCGCTCGGCCTGAAATTCGTTTCACTTACTCTCTCGAGTGCATACGTTCCATCCATTCTGCATCGAGCATTCGCGATTAGAGCACAATTACTAACAAAGAAACGGGATTCTGATGTCATTTCGCGTTATTGCCGCTATAATGTCGCGCAGCTCGTTATCAGTGTAGTAGGTCTGATCGCACCGAATGCCATCCTATTCGACTGAATTGGGTTTAGCAGCTTCCAGTAGTAAACGTACTCCCGTAGCCTCGTTACTTGCTTGATCCCGTTATTACTTTTCCCTCTCAGCTATTTCGTTTTACGAGAACGAGCGTATTTAGATATAACTCGATACGAATTGAAAGATACGTAGGTAGCTTTTTAACCACTATGAATGACTCGTTCAAACGTTATAAAATCATTTATCCTTTGTTTAATAAAAATTTGACTATACATATATCGTTGTTAATTCTTTATCAGTATCGTATTATTAATCGAGGAATATATTTGAACAAAACAAGTAAAATAATACATACGTACAGGTACATACACGATAATCGATACTCGTCAATTTTACGATTACTCTCTGTCACACTATTCGAACCTATGAAATACATTGCTCGCGCTAATTCAAGCAACTCAAAGTCTTCGATCGAGTTAACGTTAAATCTTTCGTTACGTGCGTAAACTATTAATTGCACGAACAACTCAAAGCTATAGAAGCTAATACATTCTCTATTATAAAATAACCTCGCTTATGTCGTGCTCAACGTCCCCTAGAAATCCACCGATCCTTTCTGCAACGAAGAATAATTAAACCTCGGAATAAAAGGTGAAACACGAACGACGTCGAGGTCCCTGAAATATTCATACGAACGGTACTTATATCCTCTTTCAAACAGCACGTATAGGTACGTACGTCGAATCATCGCGACGAGCACACCAATGACGTGGACCTATTCTCGTTCATCGTGATCCATCCTCGACATCGTCATTGTTCGTGGACGATCAGTCAGAAATTGAAAAAAAAAGAAAAAAAATGCAGGAGAAAGCCAAGAAAAAAAATCGTGGACGAGGGAAGGAAAAAAGGCCGAATAGAAATCAGAACGGAAAAAAGCAACGATTTTTGAAATGCCGTGACTCGTGATGAAGCTACGAACCGTGATGTCATCGCGATTTTTCACAGTGAAAGGGGAGCAAGATACGAAATGAGAGAGAATGCGAGACATCGAGGTCGATCCATTAAACACTCGTTTGCAGAGTGCAGTTCCGGGTGCCGGAGGGGGTTCCGCGTTTCATGGAAACGTGAAAACGAAGCGTGAAAAATCGAATTCGCACGACGACGCGTTACAAAGGAGATCAAGAGAAAGAAAGGGAGAGGGAGAGGGAGAGAGAGAGAGAGAGAGGCGACGAGAATCAGGACAGATAAACGACTCTATTACAATCGAGCATAACTTATCTGCCGCGATACTGGCGCAATATGGCCCGAAAAAACAGTATCGAACGATATCGAGTGGCGACCTTATGTCGCTTTTTACAGAAAACTCGTATTTGTCCTGTGCCTAACCATCGAGTTTTTGCGATGCATAGAATTACGTTAGAATATGGTGCAAAGGAATTTGTTCGAATGCAAATATGTACAGTCCGAGTCGTGGATGTTTTTACGTACAGAGATATCTACTGCTACTATCGGAGATACGTGGAAAACGTTTGCCGAGAGAGAAAATACAACGTTAGCTCGTCAAACATTTTGTTGCGAAGATAAACCGTATGCGAAAGAAAGATTTTAATCGTCTTCTTTTCCAGAGTTCTTGAAATTCTGAATTCTTTTCAGTTCAGATATTTATACATAATTGTTTCCATAGAAATTTTAATTTTATCATGCAGCCTCGAATCTTTCAAACAAGAGTATATTTTTCAAATCCGATGATAATCACCGAGTTTTCATTTCGAGTTACTTTAATCTGAAATTTCGATCGTCCAAAATGTGATTATATCTTGTTCATACAAGTAATAATATTGAGATATTATTTTGAGTAAAGTTTGTTGCACGCCGAGATTTAAATAACAGTTTTTACTACGTTAAATCACTTTCGCTTCTTATTGGCGCGTTTTAAGACACGCACCTAACAAAGAAAGCGTGTAAAACGTATTCCCGATTAACCAGTTATCACATCGAATCAGATATCGGGCTATTGCATCATAAATTGTAAATACTGATTCATGCTGATGTTTGTTGCGAGTATTCGGATAGATATACATCTAAGATATCACCGATTTTCCTTACAGTCTTGCCTTATTGATTTCCTTGCTTCGTGCTCCATGCATTCTATCTTTTAACATAAGAATCTGTTTTAGACAGAATATTCAACAGATATATTCATGCATTCCACATTGTTTTAACCTCCATACTTTTTATTTCGTAAAAAAATGTTTACAAGCATTTATAGTAAATCGTAAGAAAGCCTGAAAAAATGTAACGTTGCAAATTTTATCGAAAATTTTAAATCCAGATATTATTGTACTATCACGATAGTTTTAATTGTTTTCGCTGTTTGATATATTAAAAAAATAGGTACAACTAAATATTCGAATGCTTCCTAGTCTCGCTATTCAACTTGTCGCCTGTTATCAAAGAGACGAGCAACGAGTTCAATTTGGAAGGTCGTCGTGAGGAAATCTAACAAAGAGAAACACAATCGCGCCAACCTTATTCCTTCAGCCAACCTACCAACTACCCAAATAACTCTCTGGCTCTTTTGACCTGGCTTGAAAGGCAGGTGGCTGAAACAGGCTACCGCATAAGTAGGTCTTCCGTATTCGTATTCGTATCGTAAGTTCCCGGCAAATACGAATCCTTTGAAAATACCACTTAAACCGAATCTACGTAAAACGAATCTAAGCAAATTTAAGCTACAGTCAGATTCAACTTCTATTTAAATTCGACGTTGCTTCGATGTACGAGAAATATTTTACAGCTATTTTACCTACTAGTCATCGATACTACTATAGCTACGCTTCATCGACTGAAAATAGAGATGGTAAGGCACCGGCGTAGTAACTACGTAGCTAAAATGACGTGATTTTCTTTGAGAAAATAAGCGACAGGGCTTTGATCGCGGTTCGTGATCGTTCGCCCTTAATTAAGGTAATCCTCTCGGCGGGCGAACGCGAAATAAAAAAGCTCGCGTTCGCTCACCGAGCAATTTCTGGCCAACTAACGGGACTCGCGAATTCGTCGCTGGAATCGCGAATTTCAATCGCTTCCTCAACTTGATTTACGAGAGCATCCCTCGTCGTACCCTGTAGCCCTTTTGTTCGACGTCGCTCAACCACAATTTCGTTCAACCTGCTCTTCCGAATCTATATACTTTTAGATAGTCGTGGAAAGCTTTTCGTCAACTCTGGGATCAGCGAATTCGACGATTCACACAAATTTTGACCGATTCCAGAAACGCCAAGGATTTCCAATAGCTTAAATTACGTATACGAACATCTTGTATACGAAAATTTGTTATATTCATATTTCAGAGAAATATCGCTGAACCTTGTATACAAATTATAGGAATTGGATAAAATTATTTGCTATATTTCACGTATGTCAGGCGTATCGCAGTAAATATGTATCCCCTCTTTAAAAAAGCTCTGTACACGATTCAACTGACGAAGATTCTATCGAAAATAGCATCTTTACGATTACTTTTAGACAAACGGTTCTATTAGCTGATCGCAAGTTTAACGACAAAAAACAACTTTACTTTCAAAAGAAACTAGTAATCAAAATTTCCTCAAATTCTACAACTCGCTCGATCGATCGAATGACAAACGGATCGATACTCAAATTTATTAAGATATTTGTAAAGAGTGCATTTTTCTTTTTTAGCAACGTTCGCTATAAATTCGGCATAAATTGATTCTCATTCGCGTCCGGAGGCAAATAATTAACGCTGGTTACACGCTCGGCCAGTAAATTCGGACGAGTATCTAACGATTCTTTGGTCGATTTCACTTGGCTGTTCCACGCGATTTTTCTTCGTACAGCGCATGAAACTATCGAAATTTAATTCAAACGTATATTCGAAACGTATCCGAGGATTTCAATCGTTGAAACGCAACTTTCGAAGAACTCAAATCCTAAGCAAATGTTACGAAGCGAGCGCATTAAACGCAGCTAACCCAAACCTAACTATGTCATCGTTCTTTCTCGTCGAACCTAAAGAACAGCAATGCTATGGAATCTCGTCATCGAAAAAAAATTTCGTTCTCCATCGGCGTCACGTCGAGCCACGCTCCCCATCGTGATTACAAAGTACACAACGCGCGCACGCCTACCTGAATGTATCCCAGCGTCCGCGTCGGCGTCCTCGAACACGGACGACTCGGTACCCTCGTCGTTATCCGCGACAGAATCGTCCGGCGCCTCGTCTTCCTTCGATTTCTCGGTGTTCGACCGATGATTCTCTCCCCTGGCTGGCGTCACGACGCTACACGAGTTGTCTACCGATGCGTGCCTGCCAGTCGCCTTCACCAACGTACTCGTACTCCTGGCTAACTTCGTGCTGTGTGTTCTACGTATCAACAAATTGGTGAACGTCGTACTGCCATTCTGCTTGGTTCTCGTCTCCGTACTAATTTTACCAGCACCGTTCGACTTCGAATCGTGATTCTTCGAGTTCGTCCGCTTATCCGCATCCGGTTTCTTCCTCGAGTCCTCGTCTTCCACTTCGAAGCACGCTATGGTATTATTTAAACGGCTGTCCTTTCTGTTCGTATCCTTTCGACCGGTGAATCGACTGTGAAACCTCTCGATGGTTTTGAACGACCTGGTCCTTTCTACCTTCTTTCTTTGTTCGGAGCTATTTGTCACCTGCTCTCCCTTTGGGGTCTCGAATATCTTCGTCAAAGACTGCACTTTACCTCTGGACTCGGGGAATGACTCCGCCGTACGTTTTGAATTTGACAAGGAATCATCCTTGTTGCTCAAAGTACGGGTTAAAATGAAGTTTGGCACCGTTTTCGAATTACTTATGGGAAAGGTGTTACTGACGAACTTGTCGGACTCGGTAGTGATCGTTTTTGGGATCTTCGAGGGTTGTCGGGCATCGGTATCTAAAGATACGTAGAAGGTCGACCTTCGTTTCGGCGAACCCTCGGTGTTCTCTGCGTTCAACATGTCTCCGGATGTGACTAGTTCACATGTCACGATTCACGGTTTGCTTTACTCCTTCGCTTTGATTTACTGTAACTCGACGATCGTTCCATAAAGTCGATTCATATTAGTCATACGAATAGATCCATTGATCGGTTCGAAACAGAAGTTACGTAATTAGGGCGCGCCTTTAAGTCGCATCGAATCGTTAAAGACGTCACACGTTCACCATTCCACCAGTTCCGCGAGGAAAGTTTACGCGAATGCACCATACGTTTCTCACCATCGCGGCATTGGTCCGAGGGAGTTCACTGAAATTCACCTTATGTTTCCGTCTTCACACCCTGCTCGTTAGAAAGAGAAGGAGAGAGAGAGAGTGGGTGGGAGGAGGGAGAGTGGTAAGGGAGGGAGAGAGAGAGAGATATTTCGAAGGACCGAGAAAACGCGTACTGCGGTCGAGGGCTCACGAATTTCTCGCTCCGAACGATGCCACTAAATATAGATGGAGCGACGTATCGCGCCGCTCGCAGGAGCACGTGTATCGAGAAAAACAAATACAGCGGTCACCCTCGTTGCGTACACGGACAGAGATAAAGCCAAGCGTTGAACTGTGTACAGTGTTTTTACTATCGACCAATGTTTTCGCTCGACTATCGTCGCCGGTGACTCTTGTCCTTCGGCGCCTGGTTCGTGGAACCTCTGACATACAACCGATCATTACACGATCGATCCACAAATTTAAAGATTACGGACAGATATTTACGACACGCTTCCCTGTTGGCACCTTTTAATCACCGGTGTAGCGTTTCCTTTGAGCACTCGTTTCCCCTCGATCGACGATAATCGACAACGGTACATGAGTATCCTATGTACGACCAGCACGTCACAACAGTTCGCACTACGCGATGTATAAGACGTACATTGTCAGAGACAGGCGAAACGGTTCCGAGAATGTACGGAATACCATCGGTTGACACGTACATGTACGACCACCGAGAGGCTCACCATGCGTTTCAAAATGAATCGCGCGATAAAAGAACAGACCCCAAATGAGAACTGCGTTTTGTTCTGTGCACGGGAATGTCGAACGCGATTGCCTGGATAGAAAGGACTTGAAGTGGTCGACCGGGCACGAGGTATATACGAAGAAAAGTAAAAGGATCTGAGTCACGACTTTGAGATCGGGTTCGCTCGTGGTCCGGCGTGGCCGTCATCGCGTTCGAGGAATGCGCGCCAACTGTCGAGATGAGCTCGGCGGCATCTCTCGTTTCTCTTCTCAAGGACAAGCGCATCAACCACCGTTTTCCGAGCGACACACAAAATCGGCAACGGTTTACGACGAACGAAACGGATGAACGCGAGCGGAGCAACGTCGCACGATCGTCCACACGGCAGACGGCTTCACGACTATCTGTTCGAGCTTCTAGCGAAACCGAACGTAACACGCAGCGCCTCTGGCGGCCGTACCGAGCAAACACTAGAGACAACTCGATGCCGCGCCGCGCTACGCCGCGCGTCGTGCTCGTACGCTCGAGCGTAAGGATAGGCATGGGATAGGATCAACCGTGTCCAGAATGGCATTCACGGCATTCTTTCTTTATATATATTATATTCTGGTGTTAATTACGATGTTATTTACGATATTGTATAAATGAATTGCACCAGTTCTTTTCAGCCGTTTGGCATAGCCAATATGGAAAGAATCTTCGGGCATACGATTAGCGAGATTCTTTCGCGGTACTAATTAGAAACGTGGGAATTTTAAAAGGTACAGTAGATAAGATAACCGAATGCTGGGCCGCTCGATGGCGGATTGAAAGTGACTGCGCGAGATCTAGCGAGGGAGGGCAGACTTTTATAATTAACCTTTCACTGATAGCACGAATATTTGTATGTACAATCGCAGTAGAGTCGATTCCATCGAGAAATACTCGTATATCGTACGTATATCATACGTTTCGCGTGTAATTATCTGTTACATCGGTTGTATGCCCGCATTAATGGTAATTCATTATGAAACGTTAAACTGTATGCTGACACAAAACGAATAATGCGATTAATTAAATCTTGAAGTTCTTTAAAATATTTTGTTGTTATTAAAACGTAGGTGTAGAACATGACAGAAGGATTAATTAACTAACACGCAAAGTATTAAATCGTTTCGAATAGAAGAAATTTTCTTCTTTATCATTTTAATTTTCATGATCTGCTTTAAGGTAATACGATTAATTTAAGACCAAAATTTTACCAGAGAAAAATCTGGCGATGCTCCAAAAATAAAAAACCAAAATGGCAAATACGTAGGTACGTATCGTACATACATATGTAGATGGATGTAAATCTACAGACTTATAGTCTACAAAGCGAAATTCATTCTTTTTGTGTTTTCAATTTCACATTTGGTAATTGCAACGTTCAAATCGATGTTCATTCAACGAAATAACATGTAGCCGCTAAATGGATTCGGATTCTCAAGTTACATCGAATTTGATTTCATTTTTATTCGAGCCCATTACGCTCGATCAAGCTTCTATTTAGGGAGAGGTTGCGTCGGTACCTTTCTTCGTACCGTCGTATAATACAAGAATCTAATTCCGTTTGCGATTTATAAGAATGAAATTCGCGTCACGTTCCAGCCGTTCATACCGTGTGTCAATTTCTGTTCAATGGTCACTGTTCGAAGGCTCGTCCAGCTCGTACTCTCTTTTCTACACCTCTAAACGAACGGTTACTTCCAAAAAAAAATTCCAATATTTATGCTTAAAGTCCAATGAAATTCACGTTAAATTAAATAAAATTATACATTAAATTTCGCCTTTGATCACTTTCTCGCTCTTGATTTATTTAAACGGCGCTATAGAACTTTGATCGTTCTAGCTGATAAGCACGATTGAGTACTTCGGTGTATCGAAAAAGTACCATCCTAGCCTCTGTATCATAGTAGGTATTTTTAAAAACAGGAAATACCTTTCTGAAAATAGAATACTGTCTACGCGAATGATTTTATCCTGATAGACTAGCGTTAGTGACTTCCAGCGAATTAATAGCTTCGACGAGTTACAGAGGAATTTAAAATGATGTAAAATTGTTAGGTATATATGTAGCGTTCGTTTGAAATAAGCGAGAACGATTTTACTTTTCACAGAAAACGTTTATCTTCTTATTTCCATGTATTTACATTGACTTAGGAATATACGATTTTTCCTCTGTCTTTAGATATTGGTTCGAGATCGAATAATTTTTTAGAAGAACGTCGTCCAATAGATATAACATGGTATTATTCTGAATCGATGTAGTTTTAATTTGATTTTTCTATCGTACGCGACAAATTCGACTGACGACGACTTGATCACGTAAAATAAAGAAAACAAATCAAAATTACCTGAATCGAAATCACGATCCGATAGTACCAATGATTAAATATTGAATGTGAAATTTAAATGTTATCATCGATGATATTCGAAGCAATTTTTCATGTCTATTACCAACGTTCAAAGCATCGCTGACTCAGACCGGACCTAAGATCGCAATCGATAATCGTTTCCTGCTCTGCAGGAACTCTTTCGAAACTGGAGCAAACGCCGTCGATTTACTATCACGACGATTTCCATCCTGTGAGCGAAAAAAGATAATTTAACAGCGTAATTCTGTGAACAGGAAAGATTCATAAATAGTTTGGTGAAACCAAGCCGCTTCTGCAAAATTGTACGTTCAACCAGGTCGATCGTTTTCGCCGGACAGTTTCTATGGCAACCGTAAACTTTACGGCGACTTTCTCCATAAAATACTACATGATACTATATTTCGCTGAAGAAAGTAGTTAATTTTTATATCGACACTAGGACTATCGACCTTTAATTATATACCTAAGTATACTATACGTAATACGTGACTGATTATCGTTGTTATTATACACATATTATAGTATTATTACGTAAATTAAATCTGAGACAGCTGGAATTACGCGAATTGTTGAAATTTTAATTCCGACGGTCGACGACTGTTCTTTATCCGATCGACGGGTATCGTTAAACCGACAAATTTTGCAACTCTATTTAAGTTTTATCACAGACCGTAAGTGCCGTGCATCAATACGAGCAGCTATGATTTAAATTTCAATTTCGTCAAGGCAACATACGACTTAGCAGCTTGCTCGAGTAGTCTTCAATTGGGTTATCGGAGCAATAGCTCAATTAATATCAATTCCATTGTCCCCGATCCAAGGCATCGATTCAGCATCAATGTTCGATTCTTGACACAAACTTGTCCAATCAACGAATGTTGCAACCGCGATTTAAATTTCATCAGGAACAGTAGGTGTCATCCTTCGCGTGTTTCTCGCCAACAGGTGCCATTTATACATACTTCTATGTTGCCAGTGGGCGCAGTCCGAGGAAGCAGAGGGTGTCGTTTAAATTTCAATTATATCAGAGTGTAATTCTCGCGCGTCATCTTGACCCCCTTAGCTTTGCATGGCCATCGACGGGTCGCTTTAAACCCAAGAATCAATTTGAATTTAGGCAAATTGAATGCAGGCACTGTTGCATCTAAGACATGTATTGAATTGTATGCAGAAATTAGATGTAAAATGTCGGCTGTACTTGCAAAAGGTGGCCGGTTTACTTGAAATTTAAGGGGAGTAGACCTCGAATATAAAATTCTAGTGCCGGGCACTTATTACTTTTCGAGATATTAATAAAAATCTTTTGGTACTATACATGCGTACAACGATGCCTGTACAGAAGACGTTACTAACACAACGGTAGCCGATGACATAATAGCGACAGGAGCCTCGGGATGTATTTATAGGACAACGACTAATACAACGAAGACGGTTGTATCAGCAACGTCTCAATAGGTAGCATTCAATGTATAGTATCGAAAGATTTGTATTACTATCTCGGAAACCAATAAATATCCAAAGCTAAAATTCTACGTTTCGGGTCTACCACCTCTTTTAAATTTCAAGTCAATCGATCACCAGCATCTTTCGGAAGAATATCCAAAATATCTAACACTGAAATAACAAAATGGAGCGTAAAACTAAAAACACAGAATGCTTTTTTACACCTTATAAAACGGTCTAGTAATGATCGTTCGCGTATATAATATATATTCTAGACGAATGTACGAGTGTTAATATCTTCGGTGAAATTCGTTATTGACGATTCTTTCTCGATTTCTCAAGCAGTCGGGTAATGGCGGAGAAGGCGCGCTGAAATTGCGTTCAATCGACGCCTCATTCCGTTCCAATTCCAACGTGGAACGTCGATCGATCGGGCGATCGCGCTTCGAATTTTCCATCCATCGAGTGTATCTTTACATTCGTACAATGAACAGCGATCGATTCCGCGCAGATCTTGGTCGATAAGGATCGCCATGGACGGCGCCGTCGGTCGCGTTCGTCGCTTGCAAACGATGCGTACGAGGCGCGTAACGCGCACGCGTGATGGATCGTCGTGCCGCGTGCACGAGGAAAGCCACGGAGCTGCGTTACGCTGCTGGATCCTGCTTGTTTGCGAGGAAAACGTGCGTCACGAGATTCTTTTTCATTCGACACACACTACGATCCCTCTGCACCACGTCTTCCGTCCTTCCTTCGCCCCTCGACGCCCCGTTTTCTTTCGCGTTCCACGACGTCGATGTTTCTTCTTGTTCTTCTTTTTCTTCGCTTGCTGGGAGCCCTTGCGCATGATGGAGTTTGTCTCGGCTCGGCCGTTTTTCGCTGTTACTTGATTCATCCATCCTGAGCTTCCTTCGATCCCGTTTCCTTTTCGATATTTCGCTCGACGTTTCTTTAGATTTTGTCACGTTTATCAATAATATTTTTGTCTTTCGCAACAAATTTAGCACAACGAATTTAAGAGAAAACGCATCGTTGTTTTATTAAATCTGTCAAACGTAGCACGACGATCAAAGATTATAATTCGAATAAATCGATAAATCGGAATAAATTTCCATCCTGCGTCGTTTAAGACCTGCAATCGTGAAATGCAAAGTAAGAAATCTGTCGTTAGTTCATTTAATCGCATCTCGAACGCTTTGTACCAAGGCTAGGACCATCGAAGACAAATTAGCCAAAATCACTATCATCGAAACAACTGCAACCCACTCTTCCAAGGAACTGAACAATTTCCTCTTTCAATTTCCATGATTACGAGACGCGAGGTTTCAATATAGCTCGCAACCTTGCTTAATCACATCGCACTGATCCCACATGACGCCCACCATTCGAGACCACACGCATATAATATGTTCGTATGAAAAAGTGGCACGAGTGATCGAAATACTTAATTTGAGGAAGCTACGAGTGAAAATGAATTTTAACGGAAGAACGAGGAAAAGAACGAGGACAATCTGAGGCGCAGCGAACATGTTAATTTAAAACCTACACAAATATTACTCTCAGAACTTATATCGTCTACAGACACCGTCAACTTGCCGCAATTAAAAACAAATCTAGATCACCAAGAAGCTGCACGAGACACTTCACGTTTAATTACCCGCTCCTATTGGTCGTCCTGAGAAACTTTAATACCGCACACCGCGAAATAACGCCATCAGCCTGAAAAAAAACAACAATGGCAAGACGCGTAAAAACACGTGTCTTGGCACGAGTAACTAAATTCCACGAGTCATTAGCGGTAGCAGCGGAGAGAAGAAGAAGCGAGAGCCGCCCTCGACGATCCTAATTAACGATTCCGGCATCGATCGTGGTCGATCCGCGCGGCTAGCCGCGACGCGAAACCGCGAAACCATCGTGCTTGGATACAATAAGCTGTAATTATAGTAGCGAGCCTAACGCGATCCGCCTGATCTCGACCGTGTCTGCGTTGTAAATCAAAACTTATTTCCTCTTGCAGTGATAGAGACGAAGGAACGAGAATTATTGAATCGACCGAAAGATAAATCGCTGGGCTAAGCTTGTCCAGGATAGCAATTACTTTTCGCGACATTAATCATTACCTCGGACGTGTTTCTTCGACTCTTCTTCTCTGGGATGTAGGGCGGTTTCGATTATCATACTATCGACTGTGAACGCTGACGTACCAAAAGAAACGACTTTCGATTTGTAATTAAATTAACTTTAACTCTTTGCTTTGTAATTTCCAAGTTATATCATTGACGCGTATTTGTATCTTTAAGACTTCCTTTATTTCATTATGCCATCGAAACGGTATCGTTATTAGGTGATCCAAAGCCCATTCACCATCGGCATCGACAGCCTCTGCTTCTCGGCTGATTAATTAAAGCCGACGTTGAACACGATGGAAAAGCCGACGATGCCACGCCACACCGCGCCACACTGCGCCGCGCCGCGTCGGGGTGAACGACATCGGGGATCGCGTAATTATCAGGACCCGTATAAGACACAAAGTGCACCGCGCATTCCATTACGTATTCTATTAACGTCGGCAATGAACTTCGCGCTGTCTTAATTCTAACCCCTATCGTTCCCTTCGTTCGTTGCTCGGTCGCGGAAAATAAGCGCCAGATTTACGAGCGGATTAAACAACGCCCGCGCCGCGCCGTCGTCAACGGATTAAGGGACAACGGTGGTCGTGCGTATAAAAAAAAAAGATGCCGCTCCGTGTAGATCCGTGTGTCTCTTTCTCTTTCGTCGCGCCGCTTCTTTCTCTTCTTTTTTCTTATGCGTCGCGTCGGTCGGCTCACGCTGTTTTTATCGACGAGACAGTTCGTGGGGAAAAGATACGGTAGTCGATGATGGGAAGGACCTACCGGCCGGGGGTCGTAAGGCGATACCAAGGACAGGGGGATAATACGAAACTAATTTATCGGTGTCTCGTTGAAGCTACGAGAGATCCTGTATCAATGTGCTACTACCACTATTTTATGCGATTCGTTTTGCGTTTCATGCCTGTTAGAGGCTCGTTGATGATTGTTCGCCGATGCCGAGGAAAATACACTTATTAAAATTTAATTGTTGAAAATTAATTTTCAAAGATTCTAACAAAAAAGATTAAAAATGAAAATAACAATGTAAATAATAGTATATCTCGTTACAAAGCTGAATTTACCAATGTTTTATATACCCAGGAACAGAACTATCTTCTTTATGTATATTCCGTTAAAAAGAGAATCGTAGAACTATGCGTCATAAAATAGCTACAAAACATAATCCGAGAACAATGTTTCGTATTTTATGAAAGGATGTTACCAGATGTCAGGATGGCCGAGCGGTCTAAGGCGCCAGACTCAAGGTCTTCACCTTATCAGTTATTAGCTGATCCACGTGCCTTCTGGTCTCCTCTGGAGGCGTGGGTTCGAATCCCACTCCTGACAAATATTTTGCAAGTTTTTCAAAATTGAAAAAACAGCTTACTTGCCTTAATTTTGTATAAAAATACTTTTGGACCTCTTCGATCGTAGGTAGGGCGAGTATCCCGAGTTCGAATCTCGCTGCATGTGGTAATTTTTTAATTTAATCAAATGTAATTTTTTTATTTCACAAAAGCGAGGAAATGATGTTTGTACAAAGCATCATTGAAATAAAATAATTAATCTTGTTTAAATTCGTAATTATTTTATTTCGCAGCAACGTTCGTATCTATAATATGATATTTCCAAATAATATGCTTTTAAATCGTAAATTACATACAACAATGTAAAATTAGTTCGTAATACTATAAAGAATACTTGCAAATATAAAATTTACGCAAATTGTGTTACTCGCATACCTATATTTGAGCTACAAAAGTAACGTTACTCATTCAAAATGTCTAAAACGACAACTATTCTTCGAGTACCAAATGTCCTCGAATGGTAAACGTATGTGTATTTGTAAAGAATGAATTATTATTTCTGGCGACTAGTTGATCCCGTCGATATTTAGCACTCCACCTCACAATCCAAATTTCATTTAATAGTAGATTATAAATATCCAGAAAACTTGATCACACATTATTTACCGCAGCCGATTCACGCATCTTTCCACGATCGCTTGATATTGATTTTCGAATTACGTCTAGTCGATTCAAACGATCAGCAGTGATGGATTGTTGGAAAATCGTGATTCATTGTACCTGCGAACGTTGCGCAATAAGTCAGATTTAGAGCTGGAAACAACGGCAGATCGGCCCTAGAACCTCTGTCGAGGTATTACGAGCTAGTTGGGTGCATTGGGAGAAAGGTTCGTTAGTTTTCAACTCGTTCCACCGTTCGACCGTAACGAAACCGCATAGCTATAGGTAGTGTCCGTCCTGCTGTTTGAATAGGCACTCGCATGTAGCGTCGATACACGTACCTACCAGCTGATATTTTGTCTGGTCATTTACCTGGTTTCTTTTTCGCGATTCTCGAGAAATAATCGATAACGATTCACGTTTGTAATCGTAAATGCATGTGCGGACAAGATGTATTAGCCGTTTTGTTTTCTTGATCCAGATTTTCGGGTGATTTTCGGAAGGTACAACTTGGCAGAGGTAAGATTTGAAAAAGGGAGTATCTGATATTTATGTCACGTTTCCCCCCCCTCTCTCTTTAAGGCTGTAATATACAGTATCGAAACATAGTTTAAATTTCGTAAGTTTTTCAATACTATAGTCATATTCGAATGCTAGTAACTCGAACAAGAATACTCGTGTTTAATTTTACCGCGGTATGCCATGGTATTTATGGTACCACGACGCTGCAGGATCTTTTCACGACTGCGGCAGACCCGATAAGGAATTACGATCCGATAAAACGACATATATTTTCAATTAGATTAACTTTGTGTGTAGCTGCATGTCGCACTAACGTTTTACAATCCTCGTTTTATCCAGCTTGGAAAGGGAACACCGCCACCAGTGAAGGCTCGATGATTTATATTATTTGCATAAGCACACCGGGAGTCACGTTGTACGCTTTACATCTGTAATAAACCTTTATTTATCTTTAAACTCTATTACAACGCGTTTATACTTATTCAAGATGTATAAGTGGAAGTTGTACAAATACATATTTATGTTGTGAAACGTTAACACGCTGTTAATTGCAAATGTCATTTAAATAGTTGTAATATGGAACAAAATTATTTGAAATCCAACACGAACGAATAGATGTTTGGATTATCCTGTGTTATAAGAATCGACGAGAAGATATAAAGATGGACGTCACACGTTTTACAGTGTAAGAAATTGCTACTTCTCGAAATACATATGTATTATTTTACTATGATCGATTAGAAGACAGTGTGTTCCGTTTGAATATATTCTCGATTTCTCAATTGCTACGAATAGCAGAATCGGAAACAGAAGAAAGAATTGCTACGCACCAGGCTTCAGGCGGTAGAAACATGTGGAAGCTTTAAAATTTTTGTGAAAACATAAGTTTTTATTGAAAATTCTTAAATTATGCGTGTATTTTATGAGTGTACGAGGTATGCACTCAAGTCTCATACTCAAGTGACATACCAATAAAGGGGATACATAATCAAGAAAATTATGGCGGCTGCTGCAAAGAATATGCGCGTGCCGGAAACTAATATTCTTCAAGCGTAAGTATCCAAATATATAATCGTAGTCAGTTTGCGTGAATTTTCACAAATGATCGTTTTAAACGAGATAAGGTTTATTTTAATTCTATTAGATAGAATCACTTTCACCTTAATCGTAAGAGATAAAACGTAAAATTTATCTAACTAAATGTATGGTTATGCATTAGTATTCCGTTCTAAATCCGTGAAAGTGACATAGAAAATTTCCAACGTATCAATTGCTATAACCGGTCAGATGTAACGCGGGTAAAGAAACAATGGAAAAAGAAATGGATCGTTTTCGCTCACTGAAAGTTAACGCACTATTTGTGGTTTATACAATCTTCTATTTCCGTTTTCTTCAATTTGGAATGGATTTTCTTCGATGGATTTGATATTACCGATACATTACAGAATATAAGTCAAACTGAACGTAATTAAAAAATACAAGACTTTTTACTTCTGTTACATCTTAATCAGAACAATATTATTAATATTTTCTTAATAACTCTAACAGACTGTTACAAAAGATAAACGTTTTTTTTTTTTTAAATTACGTATAACAAAACATTCTAGGAAATTCAAATTACCTATGTACACGTATGTCGTAAATACAAATTTCTTTGTACTAATAGCGACACGTGTACTCCCGAACGATTCCCGTAACTCGTTCAACGCGCGACATTTATTTAGGATAGTATTTAGACGCGATTAAATTGCTTCTAACGAATCTGAATGCGCGTTCACTCGAAAATACAATTTGACAAAAAGAAAAGTGCAACGGGCTCGAATTATGAACGAGAGAACGATGCGCGGTAGAAGGGTGCAGCTGTACCATAACGTCAAGTTTCTTTTTATAGGGGAGTGGCCGAGAGATTTGCATACGCTGGCTGGACATTCGCCAGCGCGCTTATTTCGGATTTGAATCAATGAACGGCCAATCCTGCTGACTAGTTCAACGAGCAATGCGAAATTCGCAAGCAATGCAAATCAATGCTCTGGAATCGAGCCATCGGCCCGCCGTTGTATACACAGACCGATTCTTAGTTGCGTGTTAATGTACAGAGGGGTAAATCTAAAAGATAGACACAGACATTTATTTCGTACAAAGAGGATTTAGAAACTTATCTTTCTAGAGCAGCGGTGAATTTCTTTCAATAAGAAGACAGTACCTTCGAGCACTATCGTAATAATAACGATAAGAAAAATGGTACACTGGATACTTCTTTGTTGTTTAAAAACTATTTTTCGTTGTATGACCCCTTTGCGTCTACGCGAACGAATTATTTGCCAACGCGCCGTTAATCGCACGATGCTTTAAACGACGTACATGTTTTTTAATATTGAACTCTGCCCTTTTAGCAAGAACACCGATGACTCTCAGTTGGTAGGCGTTTGCAGCGAAATCGAAAAACAACTACAAGCTGTTTCTCGCGAGGTAAGAAATTCGCTTGTGCAAAAACAAAGATCAATCTCGTTCGTGTAATAATGAATTTTGAGTTACGGTAGTAAGAGCCTTCAAGTTCCACAGATAACCTTATGGATCTTAATATCTACCTATTTACTTGAACGATTAGATGTTTGAACAATAGGTGTTAAGAGAATTATAAATATTCGACGCTAAGTATTTTCTTCAAATTAGTTTAGGTCCTCGAATACAAAATGTAAGAAACACGATTAGTACAATTACTATAAAGTTTTCCGTATTAAAAAGGAAAGAAAAGAATTAAAAGGAAAAATTATTTAGATAAAAAGTTTTATAAAAGGTAATTTATAATTATTAAACTTATAATCGTTTATTTCTGTAAATTGAACGCAATTTCGTGCAAATGACAAACGTTATTAACCGTTAGCTTCTTTCCGATCTTTTCTTTGCGAAGTAAGCGCGATTGCGAATTGTAATTTATTTTTAAATTTCCCATGCAATCCTAAAAATTACAAATCATACAACGGGAAAGGCTGAGCAAGCGTAAGTAAACCATGTATCCTTTCTATCTTGAAAGTGCATAAGCGAAATTTTAGCGCAACTCGCGTAGTACGGGTTTCGTTACTTTTACAGTCGTGAAAAGGTGAAGGGTTGGAGAATCGAACGAATATGACTATACTGTTATAACAATCGAGTCAAAATAATCCGATTATGCATAAGATTCTAACTCGTTTGTTCCCTAAAACGTGCAACGTGTTCATTTGCCGAAAACTATCAAATTGCGTACAAAAATAGCTTGGCGCGAGCTATTTAGAGAGCGTAACTCGGCTCGGACAAAAACGTGGAAGATGGTTCGCGAAAGGCAACCAGAAAAAAAGAAAGAGGCAACGACAAGTGGACAATACGAGCTGTATGTAATTCGATTCCTACAGCCTCGTGACGTTCAACATCCAGCAACCACGCTACCCACCTGCTGTCCGCGCTATCCACCAGGATCTACGTTGCTGGAGTGTCGTTTCGAAGGTGATCAACCTGTGGCGCATATTGTCCAAATTCCCGGGGATCGGTGCACAGCCACCCAGAAGATAAATTTGCTCGTCGAGACGAAAGCGACAAAATTTGGACCATCGGCCAGGTAGGATGGGCGTAACGTACTATGAGCTGTAATTAATTACCACCTACGATTCTCCACCAACGAATTTATTACCATAATCTTTAATAGAACCTCTGCGAAGAACAACTATCTCAAAAATACATACATTTTTAGAGAAGCCAACTCGAATAACGTAATTTCCTATATCGTTGCAACTTTGGCAAAAGGAAAATTAAACACGAAACTTGTTCTACACCTTCGTTCGCTTCAAGTAAACCAACTTCTCTTCCAGGATCGCGTCTTACCCTCGAGAAGATTCAACGACGTCTAACGAATCGTGTCCAATAGCGAAACGTCCTATGACCTTTTGCCTGGAATCCCGCGAATGTTCAGAGGGACCAGTCGCTAGAGCCGTCTTGGTTCCCACAGAAAATCTGTCCTCGAATGGCTCGGATAAGATAACGACATTACACATCAAAAAAGGCGACAAACATCCGGACAAACCGTATTCCAAAGTCGCGTACGGCCCAACGATCGAAGAGGCAGACACCCATTGTGACGTGGAAGAGCGTGACGCACCTGTGACGTTCTTCGGTTGTACCGCGTCTAAGAAACAGGCGATAGCTAGGATCACCAAATGCTTGAAAAACGACAGGGACGTTGGAGCGAAAAGATGTTTCGAGACGCGCGTGCCTCGAGATAGCGACCGGCCCACGGCTGTGGGTTTTATCTGCCCACCAGAGAAATCGGCACCGTGTTCACACGGTATTCTCGAAACGAAGATCGACGAGCGTGGACCGGAAACACGAATGATCACTTTTCCACGGGGTGAAGATTATTACGGTTACATGGAATCTAAGGCTTGCGAGGAAGGACCGACTGCTAGGATAATCCAACAATCAGCCGATACTACCGACAAGGAAGATCGTTTTAGGACCAAATGCTTCGAAGAACCTGCTTCAAAATTCCAGTGTCCGCCATTGAATTACGCAGCTACTTGTCCAAGCACGAAGCAACCGAAAGAAAAACATGTTACCGATATTAAGCGCGATTTGCCGGCAGTGAAACGTAGAAACGGCCTTGATTCCTTTCGCGTCGATAAACCAAATACCTCGAAACGGGAGCCGAAAAGACAAGTTTGTCCTGCTTATTGCTGTCAGCCAACACCCACACCTAAGTCGTGTTCAAATTCGTTCGATCCAAATTGTCGAAAACCTCGTACCAACGCTGTCGCTTCTGATCGTAGGCACGAGTCTACGGATAGATCAAAATCGTGTTCGAGTACGCTTCAGCAACATCCAGAATCGCAGATCGACTCTACCGACGTTAAAACGCAGAAATATCTTTTGGTACCGTGTACAGTTGTGGACAAAACGAAGGATGCACTATCTGAAAGAGATACAGAGGATTGTACAAAGCCGAAGGGTGTTCCTCGAATTACGTCAGAGGAATTGCTGACTCGGTATAGGGAATATATGCCTCCGAATATACTGATTCGCTACGAAGCATGTCGTTCAAAGAGGAACGGTCTTCAGGATCAGTGCACTTTGCCCGTTCCAAACATCGTGCTCGAATTAAAAAGGAAAGAAATGCAATGTTTGGAACGAATCGATGCATGTCCCAACTAACCACAAACCAACGAAACCACACAGGTTGGTTTTATTTCGTCGGCCTTCGATGAACTTAAGGGAATAACCAGGGTCCACTCGTATTCCTTTTCTTTATTTTTCCCTGAAAGATGTTCGGACACGTCTTGGTCGAGTCTGTACGATATGTAAGTGTCAGTAACCGTTGAAAAAACGTAGCCGCTTTGCAAGTGAAATTGTAATTTACGGTGCAACTCGTTTAATAAAATTGTTTCTAATGAAAAATTGTGTAAAGCGTATTTATTAAGACGGACATTCTCTATAGCGCAGATACTGTAACGTGAATAGCATAGATTTTCGAGGAAAGTTGAGAATTTGGATGGATTTAAGAGGTTCGGAGATACTTAGCGTCGAATATGCGAGATATTATTCGTCTTATTCGTTACAGCAAGCTTGAAAATAAAATCATTTATTCCGTAGCTTACGATATTCGCGATGTTGGAACGAGTATTATGAAATTCATTATCCATACATAACACAGCCGAGGACGTCGAGAGACGTGAATCGACGTCTTGTGTTTTTCAAGCGTTGCCGACGACAGACGTGAAACGACGTATTTTATTTTTCCAAGCGCTGCCGCGTTTTCCATTTACATATTTACCTTGGAAAATTGTGCGGCAGGTGAGACTACAGGCACGCGGCAGCATACCGACGTCAAACTGCTAATTTGAATTTATGCCTGAGAAATTACTAGAATCCCATATTCAAACTTTTACGCAATAGCCAATTAAACGAACATTTAGTTAAACGAATCTACTTGTTTAATCATAAACTTGTAATATCCGAACGAGAAATCATAACGAACAACGGACTTTAATGCGACAAGGGACTAAGTACGAGATGTTTTCTAGGCAGAGAACGTTGAAAAGTCTCGGCAAGTTCAGCGCGCAAACCCACGGTCAAAAAATGGAGATTCGAAGTCGAAGAAATTGTTGGAAAAACCGACGAAGAAGATTCGTCTGAAAAAAATTAAATCTCGGGAACTGTGTGCAGGAGTAGTTTACATAGATTGCGATTGCTATCATCGAAACGGGCTACAACACGATTGTCCGCGTACTCCCTGTGGTGGTAAATAATTTACGATAAACAAATATACTTATTTTTTCAAAAAGAAAAAAAAGAAAAGAAACTTTTAATTGAAATTAATTTGTATAACGACGAAGAAACTTCTATATCGCGCGTATTTCTAGTTGAAAATACGACTTTTCACCTGGTGCAACAGGGAGCAAACTCGGGAGCGATAGCTATCGTGATTTCGCGGCGAGTGAAAAACTATAAAACCATTATAAAATTATAAATTACAAATTGTAAATCCATTACGAGGAGCGTTATTTTAAATTGCGGTTTTTTTTAACGGGGCCGAAGTTAGACAACCGGGCACCAGATGATTCAGACAATACAGAAGATGAATTTCATCGCGATAATGTCCAGCCGCGATTCCTTCGTACATACGTACACTCTTAAACGAATCTAGCTTCCTTAAACTCCTTTCTACGCATAGTATATTTCCTATTACGTATTTTATAGAATTCTGAAATACACACTAATTTCATAAATCTTATATTCCAACGCTGTCGAAAACTAATTATCTGTGAAAGGTCCTTCGTGTAAAGCGAAACCCTGGCCCAAATGCGACATGGCGGAGTATTTCATGAACAAGTGGGATACGTACTACGAACACTTGGATACAATACCACCTATTTCATTTTGTGGATCAAAGGAGCAATGGTTCGCGATTCTCGAGAAGGAACAAAAGAAACTGAGAGAAAAGTGTGAAAAGATGAAAACTGACAGAAAGAAACTCCCGAAAAACTGAAGCCACGTCTACGAAGGAACAGGTAAAACGACAATCGATTCCGCTAAAGAATCGACTGAATTTATCGACAAACGTGCCCGATACAAACGTACATCGAACAAAATTCCAACGATAAGACGAAATAAATAAATATTAGCCCTTAAACGCACAGCGATTGCCATTTTCCGGCATACCGAAAACATATTTCGTTGTCTTCCTTATAAACTGTGGAAAATAATGAATTTTCTGTGAAAACGTGTGCACGTGGTGTATCGAGTTAAAGAAAACAAAAGCCACTGGATATTTACGATCGAATGAACGTTCGTGTTAAGGTTTCGACTAATTCGTATGCGACGCGGCTCGAGTCATTTGTGGCTATTCGCGTTTTGTGATTCTTTCCACGTTGAAATCTCGTTATTAAAAGAAACAAATGAACCGAACGTGTGTACCGGAAGCTGCGGTACATATTCACGACTCCGCCGCTAAGAATACTGTTTTATTTCCGGCACAAGCTATACAGGATACCGAAATACCTTGAATTTCTGCCTGAAAGGCAACCGTAAATCGAGTTTAGATTCCTTCTCGAGTTAATGGTAACAAAAAAATTACGCAGACCTCCGATAGAAGGATTGTTTAAGAGGCACGTCACGCAAATATACTCCAGAACTACGTATACATATCGTTCTTCGTTTTCCGGTCTGATTAGCAACAGACTTGATGTTAATAAATAGAAAACGATAAACAAAATTGCAGCTATAATATTTATAGAAATATTATCTCACTAAAATTCAATGTGATTTCAAAATATAAGAAACGCGCTAAAAATATACGACGTGTAGATTAGTCGCTAATACATACGATTATCTGGTGGCACTGAGAATTATCCCAATTTATTTTTAAATTATATAGACACGCCTTTGTTTTATATATGAATGGCTATTTTTACGTTTTCGTTCTTATCTTACAACGTTTGTTCTTCAGTTTGGTATATTACACTGGAGAGGGAAAAATGCTTAGCTATCTGAAGTGGTAAGATTTTGTAAGTTGCTCTTGAAAGAAATTAACCGTTCGCTGTAGCTCAGCAGAGTCTTAATTAGGGCACTGCTACGAAGCCATTATTTTGTGTATAAAACCTATCGATTAATCGATTCGTTAATTAATCGCGCGTTAACCATTGGAAACGGTACTTTTTATCTTCTCGCGGAATCGGTAGATTATACGTTTGGATCGCCGATCAACTTAATAGCAGTGCATCCCTTTTCACGAGCAAATGTACTGGCTTGTTATCGTTTTTAGATGCCACTGTTCCAAAAATATCGGTAGATCTTCCGTTAAAGTTGGAAGAATCTTTCCGACAACGATCGTAAAAAACGAAACGAAGTGTCACGAGAGCGGTCCGATTGCCGAAAGAACGTGCAACACAGCCCTCAACTCGATGCGTATGCATGTATATCCGTCGATAACTAATCGTCGTGCTCCGCCATCAGAACCAAGGAACGCGTTGCGTCGCCATGCCAGTTTAAAAACAGCTCACCACGGAGGTACGGTTTCGTGGATTAAAAGGAGCGCGCGTGCACTGTGCACGGTGCACAGGGTCGCCGAATCGACTCGTGTCTGCCAGGAAATAACGGAGCGTGATCCGTACCCGTGAGCGAACCACTTCCGTCCCCCTTCCCTTCCCATAGCCATTTGCATCTAGCATTTGCATCGCGACGACGGCATCTGAATAAGAACGGCAAGCACTTTGTTCCATTCCAAGCGATGCTTTTTCGTTCGACTTTGCGTCGAAACTTGTTCGTCTTTCGAGAAACATCGATTTCGAAATACTTGTACGTATATCGACCAACCGCTAATCCATCGGCTTAATGTCCGATACGAGAACATTTTGATTCGAGACGAGTGATCCTGATCGATGGAGAAGTATAAAACGAAGTGTAAAATTAGTCAAGATATTGGATAGTTTGAAGGAATTTGAAATCATCTTCGGAGAATGAACGAAAAGTGCAGGCGTGGTACGGCAAGAAAAATCTAATATCTTCAAAGAGTATTCCTAAAGTACCTATTTTGGATCTATACCAAGGATTTCCCTTTTTCCAACGAAAAACAAGATCGTATAGCGACTGTTCGTGCTTGGACCGTACAAACGACAGGGTGGACATGAATTTAAAACGAACGATTCTTCGTGTCGAAGCAAGCGAACAGGAAGGGAGTAGTAAAACGACGAAATAGAGACGAAGCACGGCAGAGTTCGGTGAAAGCTCGAGGAATTCGAGAGAGAACGAGACAAAAGACAGATGCAGATACGAAAGGACGGGAGAGCGTAGAAGCATTCCAAGTAATAGAAAAGTCTACGAAAGACGAAGGGCGGCGGCATCGGAGTACGTTGGAAGCGGAGGACAGATAACGAAGAAAAGGATGGACTGTCGTGGAATCAATGGGAAGATAAAACCCTTTTTATAAGATCGTCAAAGTTACACGCCTATATATTTTTATTTGTTACGTCTCCTTTTATTTGTTGAATATTGATATATCTGCTGTTATCTTATTCTTACTACGTTACATCGATACCAAGCTAGGCTCGTAGACTACATAATACAGAATTGACTAATACGATTCGATAAACTTAATCAGACGGTTCGCTTTCAATTATCACAGAAAAAAAGAAAGAAAAACTCGTGAAATTACTCAATCGATAATAGACACTATCCATTTTTCTTTTCTCTTTCGTAGTATTGCGACTACTGTTCTCTTTTACCGGATATTTATATTTACCGGATTGTTTGCTCGCTAGTATTATAAAAAATATTCTATCGATAGACGTCGTACGAGACGTACGAAGAAAGGCAAAAGAGGATCAGTTCGATAGTAGACGATGCTTTAACGGAGGATATTAAAAACAAATACCTTTCGCTCGTTATACCGATGGATTTCGACGCGGAGGCGTTTTTATCACAACGCGGCGTACAAACGTTGTCGCACTTACGTATCGTGCGTGCAACAATTTCGCTAACGTAACTGTTTATGTAATTTAAGACACGTGTAACCGTTACCGATCGCTTTTTGCGGTGGAACACGAAGCAGTCGAAATTTAACGCTACGTAGCATGTAGCGGCGGATGGGTGGAAACGAGGCACGGGATCGCCGATCCAGCCGGAGGAAGAACGCGAAAGAAAAGAAGCAGAGAGAGTCCGGCGAAACGATGCAACATGGAGAACGTATACGTGACTAAACAACGACCACAGAGACGCACGACTGCAGTGGCGAGTTACGATGCGACCGGAGCTGCTCGAGTTGCAACGTCAGAACGAATTAACAGGTAAGAACGAATGACCAGGAATTTTACGACATTTTTCAGTGAGTCGCAAAATCGTGAAAGTATTACATGGCTTGCGTAAATTAGAATCGTAGATCGAACGACTTTCGAAGGTTGCAATAGAACAGAATTACGTGCAAACGTATAAAAATGACCAATCGTTGTTCCGATTTTAGCAAGAACGATCATAACGAGAAGAACTGCGACGAAAACGTCTAATAGTAGCTTCAAAGAAAGCGCGTTTACTGAAATTCGAAGAATGGTTGGCTAACGCGTGGCGAACAGACGTGGGAAAGGAGTGAAATTTGAAAGGGAGAGACACGAGTGGTGTGAAAGCGACGTGGCAACGGGTACCGGACGGAGTAGCCTCCAGACAGAAATTAAAATTTTCTGTCTGGTTTGCACGAACTGAACTTGGAAATGCTATTCTTGCATCCCCTTGCCGCTTTCGTACCGTCGAAAGACCTTCGATATCACGTCTGTAAATTAATACCTGGATTAGATCCGTCTAGAAGAAGACTCCTTCCAATCGTTTATTTATTACGATAGGAAATTAAATCGATATAGCGGTGCGATTATTTTCGATAAATTACATCTTAATTTCCTTCTCGTTTCAATTTTTATACGTATACCTACGACTTTTATATAGTTTTTATGGAGAATGATAACGGGATACAAATTATTAACACGGATTACCAGATTGGAATCTGGTAAAGTTACGAATTAACGCGGTTGGTACGCAAGGACGTAACTTTTGACGGTGAAAGTAGCATTTCTAAAGAATTCATTTGCAAAATAATACAGATTATTATCGTAAAAGATAATGTGCAAATATATGCTTAACGCGTGATGAGACTACGTTTAATCGAACAAAGTGAAAATGAAATTCACCCATATAAAGATACAAGTACAATACAGTCGTAACGAAGCGACTCGCATATTCGGAGAGATCGCTTTCCATATTTAAAAGTACAGCGAGTACTATGTATGTAAAACGTACACGAAGCGAAATTAAAATAATATTAAGATTATTCGAAAGCTGTATTATTTTCGTTTTTTAAACTCCCTCTTATTTCTTAACACGAAATAAAACGAATTCAAATAAAATACATCAACGCTAACGACAAGAGAAGAAAGAGATCTTTATATCGTATTCCGAATTTAAACTTCTTTTTAGCAATTTATAAAACAAGTTAGTTTACAAGCTTATCGAAACTAGAGATAACTTTTACCGTACTACGTCAACTCGATACAAAGTTAACGAACCAAGACGTAAATTACGATAAAAGTTGCGACGAGCTCATCTGAGATCGTAGCATAAAGGCAAGTTTTTAATTAGCAACGAAATCGCCATCTACGTGGCGGAAAATGACTTTCCACGAAAGTCACGCGATACCTTTGACGCATTAGAAAGCATCGTGTGGCCGTAGAACGTGGAAAGTAGAAGAGGCGACGTTTTACGGACAGGAGTAAAAGAGGTTAAGTAGTCTTTGAGTGGAAATTGATTTGCTTGCGCAAGAAGAGAGGACCGTAGGTGAACAATACGGTATCACCTTGCACGGTCAACGATCCGACGAATGGAACGCCTTATACGATCGACCATGATCTTCTACTCCACCTTGTAGGGGGTGTGTGACCATTAATGGTTGTTCATGCGCTTCTCGGCACATACATACATAAGCGTGCAAGTTACGTACGAATCATGTCCGTAGTGTCGATACTGGCTTCGACCTTCAATTCGATACTAAAATCGATCAAATAAATTTATCCTCTATCTTTGTCGCATTTTTAACGAAATATATACGAATCGGATCAATGACTATATATTCAAAACATTTTAACGATATTTCTAGTACGTACGAGATACGTGTATCTATTTAAAATATTCGTACGAAATATCATTTAATCAAAAATATAATTGTTTTATTGTTTGTTGATATATATAATGAGATCAGCCCCTCGTGGTGAGTTCTGGTAATCGAGATTATTATTTCCGAGTACCGCTGTTTGAAAAATGATACCAAGCCAGAGAGTCGATCAAAGGGCGTCGTGCGTAAAGAAGCCACTCTAATTGACCGAACGTCGGTAATAGCGGAAAAATACGCTTCAATGTACCGACCGTCGCGATAACTAACGGTAACGTTATTTTCTGTACTCTTGCAACTGCAACTGTAGTTGAACTTGTAGTTTTCTATATACGTATGTACGTAAGTTGTTCAATTTCGTTTTAATCCTTCGAATTCGTATCTTTATTAAACTACAAGAAATTGCAATTATATAATTTCATGTTGTCGATCTGGAGCGTTTATTATTCGCGTTAACGCTAATAATTTTGTTACCCCTTATAATACAGTACAATCCTGTACATAATACTGGCTCTATCGTTACTCAAATTGCTACAATTTGTAAAAAGAGCTACTACTTTTTTATGACACGCGACAAAGAAATATCGATCGATTGATTTTTGAATAGTTAAAATAAATTGTATAAAATACTTCGATGACGTTTAATTTTATATTCTACGTATGATTTCGTTTAGTCATTCGACATACGTTAATTCCTACAATTTTTAATACGGAGATAAGTAAAACCGCGCAAATATCGCATGTTTCACCGATAAATCACATTCTCTCGTTTTAATCGCAACAACAAGCTGTCATTTTCTACAACTGTACTCGTTCAGCTTTTTCGTTCAATAACCCGCTGGCAGACAGTTTGACGTCGTCTAACTCTAGTTAACTAGAACCAAATCGTCCTCTGTGTACGTACTTTTCACTCAGCGATACCTATTTTCTCCGACTAAAGAGATAATGCCAATTTTCGACCTTCCCGTAAAACTTTCGCTCGTATTGCTCTTCGTTCCCATCAACAGAGGATTGTTGGCAAACAACGTTGGCACAACATTTATAATCTCATCAACGCGAGAATTCTAGCCAGCCAGAATGAAAAAAAACATTGGCCAGGAGAAAAAGAAATCTTATTTAAAATCTCGCCGCGAATAATTAAACTTTTACGACGCGCTACCTGGAAACGGTACGAAAGTAAAAAATCGTGTTTCGGCTACCACTTCGCTCTTTAAAACTCAACTTTCAGGTAGATGATATTCAGATATACGGTGACAGCGGAACAGTAGAGTAGAATTAGAATAGCGTTTTTGGTATAAATAGTCTTATATAACAAATAAATTTGATACTCGTTGGTATAAATAATTATTTCGAATACCAGACGTATTATTTGAGAGATACTTTTACGAATACCGACTGAACGATACGTAAAAGTCATCGACAGCGATGAATTTTTAGATGCTCTATGTAATACGATAAAAAGGTGTTGCGAAGAAAAACGAACGAAGCGAAAGGAAGGAACATTGGAATTCGTTAAACAAGAAACAAGAGACGAAGACATTCAGGGCGGAGACGTTCGTGTCAGCCTTTTCAATCCAATTAGCTTAATTGTTCGTGTAATTAGTTAA
Organism: Bombus cullumanus; assembly: GCA_014737535.1. Lineage (NCBI taxonomy): Eukaryota > Metazoa > Arthropoda > Insecta > Hymenoptera > Apidae > Bombus > Bombus cullumanus. The sequence goes on along the minus strand of JACXIX010000022.1, from coordinate 477,302 downwards.
TCCTGTTGTTCAGTTCGCGCCTACGGCATTCCAGCGTTCGTAACCTTGCGGTTAATTTCTTTCTGCCAAGGCAACGCGCACCTAACAATACCTATTAATAAGATGATCGTCGGCACGAATTGTACATCGGGTTATTGTTTCGCGACGCACGTTTCGCATAAGGTTTGTACAAGAAAATATCTTTGAAGGTTTATTCAAAGTTGTGGTTGTCGGGTATGTAATTAAATGCGATTGAAAGAAGAAAATTCTTTTTCTAATAAAAAGATATTTCTTCCACTTTGTTCGAAAATAAGCGATTTATTTCGCGACTACGATCCAAGGGGTGCTTCGCAACGCTATCAATCGTACACGAAGCGTAATTTCTTTCCAGTTAGTTTGTATGCCCTATTGTACTCGTTAAATTACCGTCACCTTGCTCAACAAGCCTTATTGTTCTTTGACTCGATCGTCGAGTTTCTATCCCCTTGGCGTAGGTTCTCCGGCGCTTTTCGAGAGTCCAAATAAGCGCAGTGACGATGAAACGTCGCTGACAACGAAGCGATAACGGTTTCGATCTTACGAAACAACGACGCCACCATCTAACGTCCAACGCGTTACGATCACAATGACAGAGTCGAAGTAGTTACACGAATATAACAACGATGGCTGCTAACGCTTTCAAAGTATATTTATAGATACTTGTCAATTTTAGTCAAGCGTCGGACAACTTTCGAATTTTCAGCGTTTCTTGACGCCGAAGGATCACTGAGATTTATATTAACCGCCCAACAAGAAAAATGTAATTATCGATCGTTCTCCTTATACAGCTAAGAACGATCGCGCTGCACCGATCCAACGCGAGTCCTTTAAACTTATATTATTTTATATCGCACGCAACGTATATTTATATTTTTACCGTATTAAACGCGTCCAGTGTTTTAACGGCCGCTCTGAAAGTCTAGTTTGATAAACTTACTGTGGGTCGTGAGTTTATCGAACTCGATTTAATAAAATTGACATTTATCGTTCAGCTTGGACTCGCTTGCGACTCACCTCGTCTTTTCCGAGAATCATGTCGACTACTCTTAGGTATGGATTTTCCTTTGGACTCACCTGAAAAAGAAAAAAAGGTACGTATACGTTAATGACGTTCATCAACGAAGGATGACTCGGAGGAAGCGGAATATGATGGGTTCGGTTACACGGGACCGTTCCTCGCGTGGCTTTTTCACGGTGCGACGCACGACGTTAATGGACACAACCCGAACAGATTCACGCTGCACGCTCCAATTCTTGCGGCGTTTCGCGACGCTGCAGCGGCGGCGAACGCGACCAGCCATGCCACCAGAGTTCCTCGCGAACGCCAGGACACTCGTCGCGTCCACATTTTTGTCTAACTGTACTCAACGGGGAAGCAACCGGATTAATTGCGACCTGATTAAGTGCACTGCGTGAGATCCGTTCTGGTAATCTCTTCCCGGTGCGCCAACGAATGCAACATGAGAAACTTCGCACGTGCAGTCGATCCGTTTTAATAGCAAGGATTTTCAGAGTATCAAAGTTTCTCGGATATTTGTCGATACGATATAAAACTCGCAAACTCAATTTCTCTTTTCCATTGCTATTCAATGTCTCACTCTCTAAACTCGCTACAGAGATACGCTACTTATTCGTTTCTTCGGCGTTGCAATCTAATTGAATGTAAGAAAATAACGTATCGTCTTTACGCTTATATTATATTTATAATTGTAAATTTAACTTGTTTTTAGAATAGGAGATACGGAAGTTAACTTAAAATTAACTTCCAAGCAAAGAAGATTTCGCAAACGCCGAGTCACGGGGTTAAGAGCAATGAAATGTAAAAGGAAAAAGAATATCGTTTATTTACTACTCCAGCTAACGTTAAAAGTCGCTATGAAATCGAAAAATTATATTTCAATCTTCCTTCGATATCGATTTATCCACTCTCAGTTAGGTATGTACTTTCTCTCTGACCAGCTCGCTGCAAACCATGCATAGCTACTACTACGCGAGATTTAATTTTCGCTTCAACCCCGTTCTATCGCAATAGTATTCGTGACAGAGATACCGGAGTTGTGATATTACGACTGCGGTTATAATAGCCAAGATTCGTCGAGGTCTGAGAAAGTGTAAAATCTAATATGGCAACATCGTACAAATGCTTAGAAAAACGCTCAATTGTTCGGATATAATACTTTGCTTTTCAGAAAGTCTCGTTTGAAATCAGATCGATCCTTGTAATGAAAAAATAACACGGCTTTATTTGATTTCGTGGCTGTTCGTATCGAAACTTTTGTTAATAATACCGTTCCAATTTTAAATTCACGGAAATACCGTGGTAGACAGAAGAATAGCGAAAAGAGAACAAAGGAAAGATGGAATCGGCGGAAAGCAGCACCATACCTAAATCAGTTAGAGATCTAACTTAATAAAACGAATCTAAACAACTTTTTCTCACGATTATCTTCACTACGCACGAATCGATTCATCTGAAATTATCTGCCTTTATGTTATTCGCGATCACTGCGCAATTTGATAATTGAACAGAGAAATTATCGGCGAGAACGCTAGAACGTTTCACGGTTAATTCGTATTTCGACAAATAGCAATTGCGTTTAACTTGGGGCAAAATTGTTTGTCGACTGCAGAACGGGAAATTCGATCTAGACTTGGCGATTTGATTAGAAATTCCCTTTAATAAGCAGATGTGCGACGAGTAACGCTCTTTCGATTCGAAAGCTTTGCAACATACGTGTACGTATGCATCTCGGTTTACAGGGGAAACTATATTTTCGTGCCAAGCTTTGCACCAAGTTCGTTCCTAATTAAGGAAATTAACGAAATGTTGCTCGTTATGTGCTATATATCCTTTCAGGATAACGAATTAATATTTTTATGTCTGTTCCCTAAGGACTAACGATAACAAGGATCTATAAATTCAAGCGAAGCGTCGATTTAGACGAGATTTACGATCGCAGCTCATCAATTACGCTCCATCCTTTGGAGACTTCCGATTATTAGTTATGATTGATCACACGTCCAATTAATTTCCTCTGCGCGATAAAAGAAATCGTACATGTGAAAACCGCTTTCCCGAACTTTCAGGAAGACTTTTGTCAGTCGGCCCGCAGGGACGATTTTTAATTGAAACCTCGACTCGACCGGTAAGAATTTAATTAATCTCTTAGCTCTAACCAATTAGAATTTTCACTCTCTTTTAGTCAATTACGGTGCTGTCTTTGGCTACCAAACAAAAGAAAGTATACAGAACAACAAGAATGAATTTTTTTCTTCATACGATATTCTATATTATATTTTTCCATTTCTTATCGTAAGTTCGACGTATCATAAGTTTCAACGATGTCAACTTCTTTGACTAAAAATGACGAATCTTCGCGTTGGAAGCGCTTTCCACGTAAAAAAAAAAAACACTCGTAAAATTCGAGGCGATCGAATCTGGTCGTAAAATGATTCATACTTGATATTTCACGATACGTCGAAGAAGGTGTCTGATCCAGTGAAATTCGTTTCAGCGGAAGCGAATCGCAAAGAAATTATTCGCGCAGCCTATTATGGAATTTTAAGCCGCGTTCATTCGACCGTCTTTTCGCTCCGATCTGACCGGAGCAATCGTGTTATTATCGAACGATTGTACGGACGTGCCTTGCATAGAATATCTACTACAACGGGAAGCGAAGCACGTGTTTCGAATTGCTCGTGAAAGCCAGAGATTCGCGTCGAAATGTCAAGGAACTGTATCGAGGAATTTATACACGTTGGCGAAAATTCATGTACACTCCCATTTCTGTATTTTTTTCGATATAAAGCGAATAATAATACCACGTTCATTTTAATTTAATAATTAATAATTAACGTACCATCGTTACATCGAATTATTAAGGTCACGTTGTGGCCACCAAGATGAAATCGGTGAAGCAGTTTTGCCACTAATTAAAGTTTCTTTTTGATAAAATGTCGTTTATGCGCACCGCTTACTATTAAAAATTGAGGTTAAGACAACCGTGCTTCGAACTATGACAGTGTTCGCGTTGAATAATATAATTCTGTTAAACAATTACGTTCTACTAAACACCAGCATTCCAGTAACTGGTAGTTTACATTAAGGAGATATAACGACATAACGAATAAATTCCATTGTAACGTTAAACAATATGCGACAACCTAACGAGAGAAGTATAGTAATGAAAAAAGTATCTAATGTGAAAATTCCGTTCCTCTAACCGTTGCTCGAACCGATAGGCACCTACTGCCACAACGAGTAATCTTAGTTTCGATCGTGTACGTACTAGGATTCGTACTAGAAACAGATGCCTCTGAATTTCCGGGTAGAAATATGCAGGCAGAAACGGAGAAACGGGCAACGGTAGGTACAGAGGGAGTGGAATAGGATCGATTCAATTAGCGTTATTATTGCGTGAAACAGAGGACAGCTGATAAAAAGTCCGAGCGCCGAGGATAATTCGATGTCGACGTTTGTCCTGTCTTAATTCCCCTCGAGAATGGAAACGAATTTCTAGGGCTTTCTACCCAACGGTTTACCTCGTTTCCTCTTCTCTCTTTCCGACTCTCTTTTCCTTTCTCTTCTCCCTCACCTTCCCTACCTCTTATCTCATTTCTCAGCAGCGGAGCAGGTACAATACGGTCCTACCTGCTCACGGCCAGCTAGTAAAGCGATGGTATAATTAGAGAAGCGCACTTGAAAGGAGAACCAAAAGGATCTGGCCAGTCAATGAATCGATGAATCGCCGTAATGTTCGTACTTTGTGCCACAAGTGCCTCTTTCGATGCTTCAGACTTCAGACGCGCTTCGACCTGGCATGTTTACCATTCCTTCCTCGTCTTCTTCTCTCCAGCTTCTTTTCTTCGTAGCATGATGCGTTAAAAGATATTTCAGGAGTGGAAACGCGGCGGTCTTTTTTTGCGAATAAAGTCGAATTTCTCCGAGAAATTGATGGCGTGACTTCTTGTAGAGACAGTAGTATAAATAAACAAATATTTTGTCGTTTATGCGAAGTTGAAAGAAATAGGAAAGATTCGAGCGTAAATGATATTGGTTATAAACGCAGAGCACAAATGAAATTCGTATTTACCAAACGTCGCGGAATAAAAATACGAAAGAACGAGAAGGTATTTCTCTTTCTCTCTTACGAGAAGGTAAAACTGATGATAATTTTATTTACGAGCCATTATGTAATATTACGTTTTTCAGGTGAAAATAATCCGAAAGATTTCGCACTGTCATTTTTTTATCCCGTGCAAATTCCACGTGGCACCGAAAATAAATACCTACATTGGTATTTAAAATACTCGGTCCGCTTTCCTACCGTGTTTGGCAGTTAGGTTTATATTTAACAATACCTGGCTCCTACGTTCGTGTCAACGAGCAACGGCCAATGAGAAATTTAAATCCTTGCTCCACTGCTATTCCATTAATTCGCGCGACAGTGCGATTTCGACTATTCACGATTCGCGTTCACAGGCCCGTAAACAATATCGTGGAAACATTTGCAGCGACACAGTTCGATAAAACTCTCGATAAGTATCGGAATTTGCGCTTGAAATTGCTCTAAACTCGGTAGAACGTTTTACGCTACATCGGAACACGTTTAATTTAAATCGCGTCCTGCATCTGACATCCATAATTAGTAATGAATCGTACGAATCCATTAACCGATAATTAAGTTACTTAGTAAGGAGAAAGATATCCAAGAATCGCAATTGCAATTAAAGATCGAAGCGGCGACGAGCACAGGATACGGTCAAGTTGATGGGACGATTAATAAATCGAGAACAACGGATAAATCTTGCTGAGAAATGTAAGAACGGTAGGTTAAGAAACTCGAACCAACATTTTGCTTACTTTCATAAGGAAAGTAGGTATAAGAAATCACCTATCTCTCGACTACTTTCCGTATATAAATTTCGTATCACAAAATTGTTTCTACAACGCATATAGATATTTTATCGTGCGATCCACGTGTAATTTCCTCCATCGAGCAATATTATCTAGGGAAAAAGCGTGGACTAGATAGGAGCATAGAAAAAAAGAAGATAGGAAAGAACGTACGCTTGTAACAATTTCCAATATCCTGTGGCACGTATCGGATTCTCATATTGCTGACGCACTTTGGTTACCAGTTAGCCAGCAACTGTGCAAGCAGACTCGACCTTGAGCAATTATTAGATCATCCACGAATAAATCTAGCGGATCGAAGAAGCCTCAAATCCGCTATTCCAGACACGGTCGCATCGCTTTCCGCTTACTTCTCGTCCTTTGTTACATCTTGCACGAAGACGATGAAATCACTACATCTCATTGCGTTTCGGACAACATCCTTCTAACGTGCTTTATTAATGCACTTGAGCAATCGCCTGCAAATCTTATCTTTATTCAAGATATTTTTCCTCCTCTTCCGTTTACAAGCGGTAAGAAATGACTTTGTGCTTCGAAATTTCAACGTCAATTTTTTGAAATGTCAATATCCTCCGAAGTGTAACGATTCCACGACGCACGATTTTCCTGTCCAATAACTTACTCGTAAACCACGAGAGAATGAAATGGTCACTTTATTCACGGTTCGATAAACCGTTTATCCAAACTCCGTGAAAGCGTACAATTGATTCGTAGCGATCGACGCTAAACTCGTCGATCCTACCGAAGATCGTCCGACACGCGAACAGGAATCCCTCGAGCACAGAGCGATCGGTTCATACAGCCTAGGCAATTTCGCGACACTCGTCGACGCGACGAATCGATTCAACGACCAATTAACCATCGATAAATCCGCCACGGATCAAGAAAATTCTTGTCGGTCGCAACTCGAAACTCGATGAATCTTCACGATCGTTTCTGTTTCATTAGCGTTAAGATCATGGCTTCGATGTTTCACGATGTTTTACAACATATCGTCACCAACATTAGCAACATTTAATATCGTTTTTTGCGGAACATTGTCCGAAAAACGAGTTCGATTTGAAATTGATTAAACGTAGCGAGTATAGTTCTTTCACTGTTTCGTCACAAATGTCAACTACGTGTGTGTGTATCTGGCAAGAATTCTTTCGAATTCAACCGTACGTGTATGTATCTACTCGTATTAAGAATACAGAAGATCCGCTGTGTCGATTCCATGGACCTTATTTAGAGAGTACAAAGGCTGTAAGAGCACTCGACGAGTGGAATCAACCAAAGTCTCCTTTGCATACGCATTACGCATACGGATCCATTCATGTCGAGAGATGAAGTCGTAAGTGTGGGAGGAAATAACGGATGTCTTCTCAATGACGATTATCGTTCTTCTTCGGTGAAAAGATAATCAACGACACATCTAGACACACGGTATCGATTCACGAGCAGCCTCTCAGTTGGACAGTGAACATGATACAGTCGGCAATGAACTGACGCAAGTGGAGGCCGCGTATGAAAGTAAATATTAACGCTGCCTCCTTCGGTTACGCTCGTGAGCCACACCGGAGATCTTGTAAATACACCTTACTTGGGTGCATCCAAACTACATACGCGCATATTCGCAGACTGCATCAATTTGGATTCTTACGCATCGTGGTATTTTTAAGAAATAGGACACTCGTTCGACGAATTTAAAATCACTGTTAAATTTCTAGAAAACTTATTTCCCTATGGCATCGTAAGTCGTCGTAAATCATCTTACTACGCGGTAAGAATCCAAATACTGTGTTCTTCGAATCTTCTATACCCAAGATCGTCACTTTTTCGATTTCACCGCGTTATATTAATTCACGTGCATCGCGATTCATGCTACATTTTCAGATGCTTTCATGGCATTTCTCGCGACACGGTGAGATGGTCGAAGCGGCAGACACACCGAGTATGTATTTTGGGAGCTACGTAGATACTTTTAAAGCGCGTTTCTCGCTCGAGAATTTGTGGGCGTCAGACGTTCTGGTTACCGTATCGTATATTCGCGTGAATTATTTGCAGGGCATAAATATCGGTGCTTTTTATTCTTTCTGAATGAAACTGCCGGCGAACGAGTTTTATTCCGCCGGATGCACGAGCGACACGTTGAGAAATTTCTTTCTTATATTACAAGGTTAGGAGGAGTTTCGTTGTAGCGACGTAGATGCGATTCGTTTTCGACTGTAAATTCTGATCTGACGAATTTGATCAGAAATTTATATCGTTAAAATACATTTATGTTTGAGCTTACGAGTCACACTTTTATACAGGTATGTTGGCTGCATTACAGTTATATTACATTACGGAAATTTCAAAAAAATTAAAAACTTTAAAAACGTTAAAAAGTGTACAGTTTCAGGTGCTCGAATTTCTCTGAAGAATACGTATACACATAGCTGTTAACATCTGTTAAGCAATCGTCTCGTATGTAGGTAGCAGGTATCCATCAAATTCTTTTCCCTACAAGACCGAATATTCGAGTAACGCGAAACGTTTATAGATCGTTGTCATTCGACGAGGAATTTCCATCTGGAAACGCATCTGTGCCAACCATATCAATCGCGACTTGTTCTCCTTTTTCCCACGAGAGGTTTTCTTTTATGGGAAAGTAGAAGTGCAGTTTTAACGAGCGTAGGCTCGTAACATTGCATACGCGAGTCACCTACGTCCTGTGTAGATCTTGCGTGTCCTTATCCTACGTACGATGTAGCGAAATCGTTCAATCTCTGTCGTCGTGACAAGCGTCGTGACAAGCGTCGTGACAAAAATCAACAATAAACCGTTGGCAATGATTTATGACGTTAATCGCAGCGGAGGAAAAAAGAAAAAAAGAAATTTAATTGCACTACTAAGAAATGATATTAGAAGGTGACATTTAATTAGACGGTAGCTAATTAGCAGGAAATACTCAAACGCAAATAATTGCAATTTCAATCACGAAGAAAATCCATAAACATAATTTGAACAACCATATTCGGTCGATTACAGTTTATTCCCTTGGTTTGTACTCGATAGATCATTTAATTTGATTCAATAATTTAATCATCGTACTTAATTAAATTTTTCGAATTTTAGCGATATCTCTGTCCTATTGCTCTTTCTCTTTGCCTCTTACAATTTACGTAACTTTTCTTTCTCCGTCTAACTATCGTACAATATTTTACATCGTATTTTACACAGTTGCAACCTCGCTTCTACGCTTTCGTTCAGGCCTGTAATTGGGAATCTACCTGATTCAAGGTCGTCGTGGTCAGCTCCACGGAGGCAGGAGTGAAAACTGCGCGACAATCTTCGACCACCGGGCGACGCGCCCTCCGTCGAAACGTTGTGCATCTTCACGGCCAATTTCTCGAGTTCGGAACCCCCTCTAACGAAGCTCCTCCGGCCGCTTCCGTCAAGTAGGTCCGAGGTAAACCGAGTGCCGCGGCATTTTTTTGCGAGTTGCCCGCGACGATGCTCGCGCCAACGAGTACCGGGTTAATTAACGACTAATTAACGGGTAACTACGCGCGATCCTGCCTTGGTACAGGTGCGTGGGCGTGGCGGTAGGTCGCCGCCAATCTCCTCTCGTCTCCTTCCTCGCTCTAGTTCACACCTGCAAAGAAAATCAAATTCGTCGAGCGACGTTGATCGACGCACGCTCGAGGAACGTTCTCCAAAATAGCGACACGAGACCCGAGATCCGGGAAAACTGAACTTTACGTCTACGAGACTTTTCCGCCTCTCTTTATTCCTAACGTGGAATTTAATGCCGAACGTGAGCGTGACTTTTTTTGATTCTTCTTTCAACACGAACATTTGAACGTGAACATTGAACAATTTCCTACTGAAATTAAGTAATACAATATTTTTAGAAATTAAATGTCCGCGGTATTCAAATATTCAAATTCATTATCAAATATGTATAATTACAAATTACGACCATATGGATCTGAGCGTGCGCTGTCTGCTTTGCGTCGCGATATAACTACTATTATAAAGTGGACGTTGTTTTTTTACGTAATACACACACCTGCCTTTGCAGATTTTCTCCGAAGGTTGCGTTTAATAATAACGACGCTTCGTCTTTTTATATCTTTGGGTTTTTCCAGTACGACAAGTATATAAATATATATATATATATATATATCCACTAAAAATATGTCTTCAACGTAATAAGTTAAAAAAAAAAAAACGATAAGTGGGTCGCATTAAAGAATAATATGTAATATACGCCAAACGATAAAAGCTGGAGTCGTCGGTAAGACGAAAAGAAAATTTATTTTCAATGCATCGCGACCGATTAGATCAGGTTAAGTTTCTAAGACATCGGTGAAAAGTTCGAGCTCGACGTGTTCAACCGATCGAACAAAAACAAATATGGCCACAATTGCGTAACGTGTTGGTCGAATTAGACCAAATCGTTAATAAACGATCCGTCACTCACCGTTACGTAAACCTCTCATCCTGCACGCTCCAGCTCTTTATCGTTTATTGTTCGTCGTTTGTTCCAACGTGTACACTCTTCCCCGTGATTTCGTCCAACATTAATCAACGTTGAAAAACGCCTCTACATTTTCATTAAAGATTATTACCGTGGCTTTGTACGATTTACACGATGGTCGTGTACGGCGAATGAAAAGCGCAACCCTCCGTGAGATTTTTCCTTCGTAGGCATACATATATGGGACGTGCTAGCCACCGAAGGAGAATCTCAGAGGAGACCAACGGGAAATAAATCTTCAGAGACTAGTTGGTTAGGATTTGCGGGATATCTTGCAGAAACGGATTGCACAACGAAGCTGCAAGGCGATTCGCACGATCGTGATGAATGGAGGAAAGGACGAGTAAAGTGTGATGTTCCAACTCTTATTATCCACTGGAGTATTTCTTTTCCTTTCGGAAAATATAGTTTACTGTACGATATTCGTTCGCTGTACGAAATGCAAGTATATTTTACAACTATCCTACGATATTTTATTTACAAGCATAAAGACGATCTTCGAGATCTCTATTAAACATTTTTGCTAACTTAGAGAAAAACACGCTTCTATAGAACTTGCTTCCGCGAGTCAAGAAATTACACGTTAACGCGTAACTTGTGGAATTTGTTGAAAAGAGATTTTTCACTCGTAAATTCAACGTCTCGTTGCATCATTTTTCACGCCTCTGGCGGCAAAATAAACGTATACGCATTTGATAAAATAAAATGTCAATGTCGCAGAGTGCCCGTTCGTCTTTTAATTTTAATGCTTAAAGATTGGGTGTATTAGCCACGACGTTTTCAAATTCCCTTACAAGAATGATAATTTTAAAGCACGAAAAGGCACCGCAAAGAAGCCAATGACGACTCACTTATGCAAGAAGGGAACCGCTTTTATGTGGCATCGTGCTCTCGCAATTATTGTATTTTGCAAGGATTAATCCAACAAGCGTGCGCGTGCGCACACACGATTGCGATTTGCTAAACGTATAATTTATGCTTTGCTTGCCAGCGTGTGGGCTCTTTGCTTATGCACGCGCTGCAGCTCGTAGGTGTGCGTGGGCGTGGTGCACTTTTTAAATAGGCCGCCAGGCTAGCTCGTAATTAAAGACCGAAAGGCAGAGAGATAAGTTTCGATTTCAGCTCTCGAGGCATCGTTGCCGCCGCGATACGGATCGTTATTCGATTCGTCGTTGCTAGAATAACAATCTTATTTTAAACAGGAATAAGTTCTCGCAGAGTTTTGAATACGCTCCATCCACTAATATTTCAGGGATTCCTTTACAATTTTCAGCTCTATCATTAGATTTAAAATATTTGAACTTACGTTTAAGGAACCGGATTCGAACTATTGTTATCGATGGAAATAACTCTATTTATTTTCACTGTCTGCTTTACAACTTTTAAATACAGAAAAATACCACTCGCCACGGTTTCTCGATATTTCTGTACGTATGCACGTCGTTTACACGAGGCCATATCTTTGTTGGAGCCGAATAATAAATTTATTTCTGATAATTTCGTAGAAACACAAGTAGAAACAGAGTTCTCTCGCTCTTAAACCTCGTTAGAACTTCAACGATCTTTCTTTCGAGCGGAAGCAAAGTTTGGTGTAACTTTCCAAGTACGTAGACCAATTGGAAATGCCAGAAACGGACCAAAATTTCCAAATTTTCCTTCAACGAAAACGCAGTCTCGCCACCTCTCTCGTTAAAAATGTCTCTCGTGTAATCGTCATTCGTTATTTGTTCAGTCTCTTCTTCCTTTTTCTCGTATCGACGATCGCGTCACCGACACGCGCGAAATTTTCAAACATTTTTGAGGACACATTCGGGTCTCGACTCGACGAATCTGAATGTAAAGCACGGAAGATCTCGATCGAGAATGACTTGGAGAACAGGCTACAGAAATGATATCCCCACGAACCACCTGTTGCTCGTAAACTTCAATTTCCATTTCCATGAAGCGACCGCGCAGCATGGCGCAACGGAAAGGTGCAAGAAATACGAATGCCGCTCGCTAGCATCGATGCTCGTTAATTTCTTCTTCTAACTAATTAACGATCCGAGTAATTTACGGTAAATGAAATATTAATTAGATCTGGGATCGCAGAGATCCGCTGGATATGTTTGTGGGAAGAAATGCGACTGAAATAACATATTCTTACAAATTTCACACGCACGATACGTATACAAGTACTCGTGTATCAACTCGCTATCGATCGCGAACCCGGTATAAACGTTCCATCTCCAATTACGTATCGTTCGTAACTTCGTGGCTCGGCTCGCTTATCCTAACGCACGTTTACGCACAGATTCGTAGTTACCTGGTATTTTTCTTACGTATCCGCTATTTCGCCCTATCCACCGCATTGTACGAGATTCGATCACGAGTCGAGCAATAATACGCCATCTACGTCCCATTGGAAGATACGTTCGTTACAATACACACGCCATTAACCCCTCGTAAATCTTACGCGCCTCAGGAACTGTTATTATATTTACCCAGCGAGCTTTTCGCCGTTTCCTCGACGTTCGAAAACTGGTTCGTTAATCATTCGGCGGGGAAACAAGAGCGCGGATCGTTAAGGCCGCTCATCGCAACAGGGCAATTACATTGAGCCGGCGTTCGAGCAAGATTTACGATATCGGATCGGTATCGGATATTAATGACGCTACGTGAACTTGCAGGTTTCGTTCCATTCGCGTCGTGTCGCTTGAAAATAGAGATCAATGTCCATCGCGAAGGATAACTGACAGAAAGTACATGGTAGAATTTGAAATTGCGTCTTTACCCATGATCGATGGATCGTCGATGGATGAATCTTCAGGACAGAAGGAACAAACAATCGAGATAAATTTTGTGGAACTAATTAACGCGTCATGGCGTGACGTTCGTTAGTTTCAGGCAATTCGGAGCGGATCGATGAGAGCTAATTGCGAACATTACGAGCTCCTCTTTTACGGCGTCTGCTGCTGTAGTTAATTTTCTCCCTGTTGCTGGTTACTTCTTTAGAGCTTCAAATAGTGGCAGGGAAGATGTCGATAGAAGACGGTGTACGGACGATGTCGGCTCTTTGTAACGCGAAAAAATCGTAAAAGATTCTTAACGATATCATTTCGTAGTGATAAACCGTGCCATATTTGCAACGATATCGTCAATATCGTTTAATTATTCCTTTATAAGAAAATATTTTACAAGAAATATTTATAAGGAAAGAGTAGAAATTTCTTATAGAAAAGCAGAAATAAGCAGACAAATCTGGATATGCGTTCGATGAATATTCATCGGAACGTCGAAAAGGATTACGGAATTTGTGCTGTCATTAAAGGTATTTGAAAAAAAAACATTGACCTTGCAAGTTTTATCCGTCGCAAAATCCATGGAATCGCGAGCGGAAACATGATTTCACGATCGCGAAAACTGGTGTTTCTCGTCGAACGACTGTGAATAACGAGCTAGTCGATTTTATCCTTGCGCGTGTCCACGACCCACAATTTTATCGTTTACAGTAGGCGCTTCTCTATTAGCCTTCGCACGAGATGTCGTAAATTTTCAGTCGCAATTTTGTCATTTTACCATTAAAGAGGCCCTAATGAATATTAATGACGACGTATAAATAACATAACACTGTTCTTAATTTCAAACTTCTTCCCATGACCATTATTTTGCTGTTTTTCCATTTCTCGAATATCTACCTCCAATACGGTGAAACGTTAACGAGCCCGACAAAACAAAGAAGAATTTCATACGAGTAATTGGCAATTAACATATCAACTCGATTATCCGGACAGCATTTTATAATACGTCAAGATCCACTTTGCAAAATTTTTTGTAAATTTTATTACGAAATGAAAATTCTTATCTGTACACGTTTATAATATTCGAAAATAAGATAATTATTTTTGATAGCATGTGCGTAGAAAGAAAGTAGAGTTTCTTGTCTTTTACCTTAATAATATATTAAGTAATCGACTAATAAACGGAGAAAAATTTTGCATAAACTGTATTACAAGAATATATCGTATCTGTGTTCGCAACTATTTGATGCCACGTGGATGCGAAAGACGAAGTTGGTAGTCAGAGAGAAATTATCCACAGTTACGGCAAAGATGGTCCTTCTCGAGAAATTCACAAATGGAATAGTTTAATTTCGGCTTAAGTCTTCCGTCGAGGGAGAGTCACACGCGGTCTGGTGAATTTCGAGTTCAAAGGCCGGATTTGAGATTCTGTCGAGGATTAAAGGTTGGCCTGGCCACGGACGACTATTCGCGTCGACGTTTCGTAAAAGATATAGCGGTGCTTAAAATAGAGAAGGATCCGAGACGCTGGCTCAAGTAGCTTTTAACGATGAACCAAAGCTGAGAAATCGTCGGCATCGTTGGATGATCGAAGACGGAAACAGGAGAAGCGACTTCTCATGTCGCTACACTTACGAATAATTTAGGTATATCTCTTACGTTTCTTTCAGTTTCAGTAATTTTATTTTTAGCTCGACACCAAAAATAACGATTATCTTTTACATTTTTACGAAAAGGATTGATTCTTTAAATATTTTAGTTAAATAACAACCAAACTTTTGAAACATACGAGGTACCATATACTTGTGGCGGATCGGTAACAACAGGACGCCAACAGGTCGAGGGCATCAACGCGGCGTAACACCTCCCGGGCGATCCAGCTACCAACCGCCAACACCAGAGGGCCACTACGGCGACAACGAGTTTTGCCTGTTTCGCTAACGGTCGAAATTCACGAGGTTACAACATAAATACCGCATCTAGCGAGACTCCTTCTGCGTCTAAGGCAAGGACTACCGGGCATAGCCTTACTGACGAGTCCACCGGTAGTCCCGGGACGAAACGCGAACTTTTCTTTCCAACCGGCGGCGGCGACGACCAGCTACCACGAGCACGCACCTCCGGAGCACAAAATATAGCGACGTTCAAACTCGCTACTATATACTTTAGACGAAGTACTCCTTCTTCTTCCACTTCTCGCAATTTCCTCTTGTTATTATACGCACCTTGGTTCCGCGTACAAAATCAGATCACCTACTTACATATGTAAGTACATACCGTGCGCAACGGACAAGAATCACCGTCGCTTTCGCAATTACGCGAAACACCGTGCTACTCGTTTCGCGAGACAGACATTAAGGATAAAACACCGACGAGGAAGAAAGACTCCAGACAACTATTTCGATTTCCATTCTTTCCCTGTCCGACTAAATAGAATCAAACGAATCGCTATTCTTGTTCTCGAGGAATCATTAACTCGCGTTACTGGAGCGGTCTTCTGGCTTTCTTTATCCCCAGCCGTGAAAACGGAACGCGTAATCATTTTTTCTATTACACCGGCGACACTTCCGGTGAAAGCACGTCCCGATTCGCGCGTAAGCTCGTAAAGTTGATTTATCGAGACTGACGTGAACTTATCGCGGGGTACGCAGAGCTTTTCGCCCTTGCTGGCCGGAATTACGATCCGCGATTTATGCTCTCTGAAAACGTGGTCGAATATTCGACAGATTTACGAGTGAAGACCAGTCTTCGCGCGAAAAGCTTGAAAATATTCGCCGTCTTGCTCGAATCACTCGCCGCATTGTAAATGACCGTGTTGAGTTGAATTTTTGATGAATTTTTTTCCATAGAAGCTAAACGATCGTTGAGAAAATAGATGATCGTAATTTTTAATTTGCACTATATTTGACATTTCAATTTTTTATTTTTTGTCTTTTACGCGAGTTTCTTCAGATATTCAGTAATTTCATACTCGTCAAATATTATTCGAAAAACGTATTTAAACCATCTACATCTAATGCAGGTTACTCCGAGCGTTGCGAATTCTCGACCAAAGAGCAACCGGTCAGGTTAAACCGATCGGTCGATATGGCGTACCTCGAATGACTTAACGCTCAAGGTGGAGCAGGTTTAATAGATCGAGCGTTAGAGTGATCTGGCACTGTATTCGCACTTGTTGTATAAAAGTAACGTTAATGTTACGAATACGGCGGTGGTAGGATTTTGTTGGGAGTGAAGTATTTCACCCAGAGGTGTACGATGTCTGATGAACTGTCTTCGTACGTTACTGACTATCCCTACCAGCCGTTGGATTTCGTCCGTCCAGCCCTTTCGGCTGATCCTTTCCCGGGGTATTTTACCTGACCTCGGAGTCATTAGGTTTACAGCTTCGGGAGAACATGCAATTCGGAATTTCCTAAAGAAAGGAACAGACCTGCCCGTGCCATAAACGGACGGCCACTCAAAATTCAACACCGAATTTTGACCGAAGCAAAAGATTTTTCAACAGCCGTTTCTTCGGCGCAATTTCCTGCTGTTTAAACTGACGATAAACTATAAAAGCATAGATTATTCCTTTCGCGCCGATTCCGATTTATTCCAATTTAACAAAAATCCTAATATTCCGATATAACGTACTTATAATAACGTACCTATTTAATCTAATAATATAATATAATATAACGTAATATAATGTAATAATATATTTAATCATCTGCGAAGCGGACGGTTCGACTGAACAATTATCACTAACCAACGATATTCTCTTTTGTTCTACAGAGAGTAAACCTCGAATTCAATTGCAAACAATGTGCTGTGTATTAATTCCAATTATTGTTACTACGCGTGTATCGAAAATCAATTACAGTGCGGAAACATTGTTTCCTGGCAAGAATGGAGCTGTTCGGACGCGCGAAAATGCGCTTCATCTTCGACATGGACCGTACAAGCGCAGGTGTGCGATTGCATAACAATCGTGCATGCATTATGTAACGTTAGAGACGCCGAAACAATCGGTGGAAAGTACCGGCAACAAAGGGACGTGCACACAGCGTATACGCGCCGCGATTAAGCGGCCGCCCGGTTGGCGCGAGATTCGTGTAATGAAATTAACGCAGTTGGATAACGTTTTCTCGGAACATTGCTTTTACTCCACCTCAAAGCACCGTTTCGCAATATTCGAGCCAGGGAAGATATTTAGAAACGTTGTTAAGAACATTACGATCCTTTCACCATTCTACCGCGAACGTTTTAACGTTTTTCACGCGAAATACGTTTCAACGAGCATCCAGTAGAATTTAAAAAGTTCACTCGGCTACAGAATTAACTTTCGTTTGTCCCTTGCGTTAATCTCACATATTGCTGTAAATGTAAGAAAGCGATATTATGCCATTCGCGTTACTCTTTTTGGAAACGATGCGATGCAATTCCTCTGTTTCTAACATTAATTACAACGATGCGGGGTATGCTGCTTATAATTTTATACCGTATACCCGTGTATTATAATCTTCGACTATACATTGTAAAGCCAGACGCTTCTGTATTTCCTAACATCATGCGTGTATTTAATATGATATTTTTTAAATATCAAATATACAAAATATACAAATTTAATCACGATCTTAGCCGTAATTACAACAGGTTCCCACGTAGCAGTTCATTCTACATATTTACTTATACAACATTGCTAACCTGTTACACATGAACTCTTCGCCGAGCTCTTCCTCCACACGCGAACCATTGAATTCAACTGTAATCTCCACTTTCGAAGAATTTAATACTCGACCCTGTTCATTACGCCGCATCGCGAGCTAATTAGTAGCTCAGCGAATGTCGATTAACTCGATTAGCATTCCTGATTGTCCGAGCATGGCCTTCCCGGCTTTATACCACTTGCGATTTCGTGCCACCTCGTTTACCCGCGCCATTCGTCTCCTCCCGAGATCTCAGTCTTTGTTTATCTACTCTATTTGCAAACACGTTTTCGTGGTGTTTTGAACGGTAAACGGTAAATAATTTGAGCGGGGAACATGTCTTGGTTAATGCCATGTACAAGTAGCAAGCAGTCGCGAAATTTATTCCGTTACGCCGTTTTGATTGCAAGTGCCGTGAGCGGAGATTACGTACACGGGTTTCTACGCGAAACGAAATTCCAGTCTGTCTTTCCATACGATACAATTGGCTTTTGCATCTCACACGTACATTCTTCTTTTAGTTTCGCTACATTCTTGCGATAGTCATATTTCTTATAGCGAGAGGTAATAGATACAACTACCATAAAGGATAATCCAATTATATTTATATATACTTGTAGATAACTTTAAATATCAATTTTCATTAAACGACTTTAGATACATTAGATTATACAGCGATAATAAAGAAGTAATTTTTAAATAAGGGGACGAGGAAACAGAAATTAAAAGAACGAAAAGATTTTTAATTCGTTAGCTCGAGAACTTAAAAAACAATGCAGCAGATTAAATAGCAATTAAAATACGCATAATAATATCTGAGAGAATCACAGTAGATTTTCAATTTTAATCACGTTCCACGATTGCGAGACTATGGAATCATTACTTCCACATACTGATTCGTGAAATTATTCGCCGTGCACCTCTGTTTGCCACGGATCGATAACTCACGGATTTCACTTTATCGCCTATGATAATTTCAACGGTGCAATTAAAATATAAATTCGCTCTGTTTATATTGTATCCTACCTGTATTGCGCCATTAATTCTGACCTCAACCTTATCCATAAATAATAACATTAATCAAGATTTATACTTGCATCAACCCATTTGTATTTCACTTATACTCAACTTAAATTGCAAATGAAGTTTTGTACTTTTTTACCGGTCCAATATATTTTAAAACGCGCCTGTCTGATCCTCATCCCGGAGAATTAAACGCTATTCGATCGTTCATGGATCACGAGAAACGCGAACGAAAGAATCTCGCTTATGAAAAGTTCACCGACCTGTCCCAGATATTGTTATAAAATCTCCGCGTTACACACTTGATCACGTAGCATACCCTGTGGGCGACCAACCAAAGAAGGACGCACGGACATCGAACAATGAGAAGAGGCGACAGTATTTGGCAAATTGTCGTGCTCTTTTCGTTTCGTTTTCAAGCTTTTGGCTGGTAAAACGGCCGAGTTAAATTAAATCGACCCTGTTAACGTAAATAAAGACGGAAGACTGTCGGCAACGAGATGGCTATTTATGAAATATTTTACGCCCTAACGGAATGTGAAACGTCGCGATACGCTTGTGCCGGGAGTTTCGCTAAATTAGTCCCAAAACAAGTATGTACGATAACTTAAATGCTTTATTTTTCGTGGGGAGACGCGAGATTCTACGCGAAACGTAAGAGAAGAGTAGAGCAAGTGGCAGAAACGACATAAAGTCGTCCAATATCTGATTCGATTTTTCCATAATGGTTATTAATTATACGAAAATAATTCTACGAATAAGTCTGGACGCGTGTTGGAAGAATATTTATTGCTTTCTTTTACATGTAACTGAAAAATTGATAACAGCCAAATATTTGTAAGATTATTAATTTTTCTAAAGTTAAAATATAGGTCAGATTAACCGCAACTTTCAAATGGCGTTCACTTTACGGATAAATGCAACCAAAGAAACAAATGTAAAAAAAAGACTCGAGAACACGCAAACTGAGCTAATACACCACGGATTACATCGTCACGCGGGTTTTAAAGGCTTCGGAAATTTTGATCGCAGGATTGCACGACAAGTTTCCTTTAAAAGTATTTGATACAGCCAAAGTATCAGAGTATAACGCTCGTAAGAAGAATTATATTCGTAATTATGAAAATAAATACTCTGCGAGTTAACGACGAATATTTCCCTGCGCACTTTCTACGCATTTCAGGACTCATCCCGTAATAAAATGCCGTTAACGTCTCTTACACCGACGTCTTTCTACGCTCTCTACCGAATTTGCAGCGCGATTATAAACTTCGTAGTCGTTATTCAGAGCCGATAAGCATATTTCGTCAACGAAGTTGTTCCATAATGGAACTCTAGGAAACAAGGGAGCGTCCTTTACACGAAAAATCTGCTGTCTACCGCGCGATATCACGCGATGAAAGCCGGTATCTATTTCGTCGACGCGAACGGAAGGAGCATACCCTTTTGTTAGGCGTTATCCATACCGGATGTTGCGTCGTTGCTACCTGCCTGAAAGCCGCTTCCTGCGTTGTCCGATATTCTCTCTTCCCTTGCTTTCTTTCATCTTCCCTTTTGCAGCATTTTACGCAGTGTATCTGATGCGACACGCGAGAAAATCCCCTTCCCTCTGCATAATCGACTGGAATTTTTCGCACAGGAAAATTCCACTTTCGCTTCCGCAACTATGACTCAAACTCTGCCGATGTTCTTCCTTCGATTACGGTATGACATCACTACGCAACGATACGATTTTTCTTTCAGTCCACCGCGAACCTCAATGGCTCTAGACAGCTAGGTCGAGAACTTGTCGCGGATACGAGAGAGCATGAACAAGTTTCCGCGGAAATATTCGCAAGTTACACACGCGCTCGTAAAGGCGGAGAAAATTTCGACGGTAGTTCCGAGAGTTAAACTATGACGAGTTAAACCGACGCGCGACGGTCGAATAGCAAATTAGAAGGGATTCGGGCTACGTTCTACCATTCCGTGAAAACACGTTATGTCAATGGAAATTTTAAATCCAGCAGCAGCTACCTGCTGCGTAGAATGCGGCGATGGTAAGCTGCTTAAACCGGGAGCTTTGGCAAAACACGAGAGCTTTATACCCTCCGGCCATCTTTCGCCGAATTTTCGCACGGTCAAACAAACGGCAAGTCTCGTGATGCAAATCCGTCCGTCAATATATTCAGTGTACTTTAATATGTATCCACCGAGCTCGGGGCGCGTTAATTCGCACTTTGATTTTCAACCATCGAAGCTTTTAACGTTTGTTTTAATGGTTTTGCGGCAGCGATTCGCGTGATATTGGTATTGTGACGAGGGTACGGTAGAACTCTGTGCTTTTGCTTTTATATATATTTTGATTCGTATGTACATTCGATCGTTTCGGATGCTCTCTTTCGATCGATAAATATCTTTCTAGAAATGGAGGATCACAGATCGTCATAATAATAAATCTCGATCTGTATCTACATTAACGAACGAATCAACAAGACAATCCATTTCGAATCAAAGAAGACAATCGAAAGAACCAACATGAAATCGGATCGCAGAATCGAACAAATTCGACCCACTCGACGAGGCCATGTTGGATCGCTATCCGAGCATCATGCGATGTACTTTCTCCAGTTTCCACATAAATTTCCGTAAAATTGTCCGAAGAACTTTGACGCTGTTCCATACGATCCGTTATAGCTTTCAATAGCGAACGATCCTTCCCCGTCGATAAAACGAACAAGCGATAGGAATCGAACATCGTGGTCGCGTTTCACCGAGCCGTTTCCCATAATTGTCAACACGATTAATCGTAATAAGCAGTGAGAAAAAAAAAGTCTAGAAGAGACGATCGAGCGGCCAAAAAATTGGCGGATAACCGACGCGCTAATGATTCTAACGTTTCTCTAATTGTTGAACGATTCTCCGCTTCGAACGTTCAGCCAACGTCGGACATGCTTGGGCAGCGTATGGTGCACGATGTTGTACAGCCAGTTTCTAAAGGCCGGTTCCCAGAGGAAAATAGCTCGAGGGTGCAATTCCCGAAGCTGTGATCGTAATACGCGTTAAACCGGCCACAACATTGTGCCCAGACGACTAACGACTCACGCGTAATTGGTCGATCGCTCGAAACGACCACGATAATGCGAGAACGAGTTTAATGGGGTAAGTGGATCACGGGCGCGGGATAGAACCATTAACAATTAACCGAGTAGCCCGTATCATAGTCCTATGCGACGTCTATGGAACCGATAAGATGCCTGAAGATGGAAATTTCCTTGTATTTCTTATAACGATCTATCAAAGATGATCTACTAGCGATGTTATCCGCGTGTTTCGTGACAATTTTTATAGTTTCTAAAATATATGACGTTTCATTCACCTCTTCTATTTTCATATTCCTTGTTAATATATATATATATTTTTTCTATTAGATGGACAAAGCAGGAAAACGTTTATCTCGTGGAAAGAGTATCGTGGTATCGAGATAAACGTCATATCAACAGATATGACTTTTTCGAATGAAAACGTTGACAGATCACAGATTCTCGTTAGAACGCGATTCTTCAAAATGTCGAAATCAAACATGTAATTGTTTACGCTTGTTAATAATGAAAGAATTCGATTACGAATTACGAACAAGGGTCTCCTCCTACTGCGAAAAAATGTGGTGCTTCGCTCAAATGAGACTTCTAATGATTATTATTCTTCAAGAAACTTTATCCGAGCTTTCTTTCATTTAACTTTATGCCTGGATACATTGTACCAATCGTTTTACTTAATAGTTTCCTAAGTGGGTTTTTTTCATGACATCATCGTTATTTTATCTATAATCCTTTCATCGTGCGATATTAATAGGAAAATATGTTTATTTGGCTTTCGTTCGTTTAAAATCAATTTGCATTTCTAAAACACAATAATTCAAAATATCATATCTATTTGATTTTAAATCGAAAACTATTAATTTTCGTAGAAAAATTATTTTTTGTCCTATCGTACTTGTTACCAACTTAAATTAATTAGAAGTTTTGGATCATGTGTCCAACCTGTTTTATCTATTAACAACCCGCTATAAATGAAAATTCTGTTTTACTATATAAGTTACAGAGTATTCGATACAACACACCTGTTACAATCCTCAGTAAATTATTAACAAACGTCAAGCTATTTATTAATTATTGCATGTACAATATGGACACGACGTATGAAATAAACAAGGGAAACGAGAAACTTTGAGTAGTTTAATAAGCAGAAATAATCACAACAATGTCCAAATTAATTTCGGCAACTATGATTCAAGATAACAGGTTTTAATGTTAATTAAATCACATCGAACTATGTGTTACCAACTACAGCCAGAGTTAATTCAAGAAACATCGACACGCGATACTAAATTTTTATTTCAACATAAAAGCACAGTAGATTGTAAAATTCACAAACTGCGTTACGCATTAATTCATTACCACAAAATCAAAAGTTAATTGCACATCAGATATGTTCTTCAAATCAACCCGTATGTACTTTTAAAATATTACTTCTCTGTATTTTTCCGTGACCGAGACTTCCGAGAGAGAGAGAGAGAGAGAGAGAGAGAGAGAGAGAGAATATGATAAAGGTTTTTTTACGATATTCTTACACGGTCCAAATGAAAATCAAGAATTTTTTTTTTACACAATTACGTTGCAATAAAATAGGATTTACAACAGATTAGATTAAGTTACGTTAGAATATTTGGGATAAAATTCAAAAGTTCAAGACCCTGGCACATCTCCGAACTAACAATTTCATCAAATTATTTTTGATCGCTATACTCTAAGGGAAAAAAGGAAAAGAGAAAAGTAAACTAGATTCACGAATCGTTATTTTTCTGAGCAATTGTTGGAATAATAACGTCGCTGCAGGTAAATCGGTCGTCGTGTCGCTTGGAGAACGCCTCGCAATTAGAAAATGCAAAATTTACCTGATGATAGACGGCCGCCTCGGTAAGGCCGTGTTTCCGAGTCAAGGATCTTCGCCAGCGGCGTTTTACGTCACCAGCCACTATTTTTCGTCTCCCCGAAGGCGTACGGTCACTCGGCGAATGCTTTAGACGTTCCACGTTCGCACAAAGCCGTTGCACCGCTGAATGGAACATGCTGCGAGGATCGTGTACGCAGAGTTAATTTTAATGTGCGTTACGTGCGCGTTCGAAGGACGCTCCTCCGACACCGGAGGTCGGTGACAAAAGGGTTCATTTACGCTCCTCCGCCGCGCCAGCAACGAAGCACTCGTACGCTCGATTCTACCTACTATTCGCGATTGAATCCGAGCCTCGAGCACTAGGAAATTTTTCGTTCGAACGATACACGTTTCGCCTGGGCTAATGAGTCGATTGATTATTTAAGCGACACTCGATATCTCTGGCTGGACGTGTCGAGATCGAACAAATGTAGGGAACCGCCTGACAGACAGAGTTGTATTACAAGAGCTATTCCATAGAAATACGATTTTCGTCGATAACACGTAGCCTGCTAAACAATAAAGATTAATATAACCTGAAACTTCGAATCGTAGATAGCGAAACGTATTCCTGCAAGAAAACTATCGATAACGCTGGACTCAGGGTGTCAACAACATTCACTTAACGTTCAGATCGATACGATTCCTTCAAGAACGCGATTCAGGATTGGCTTATTGCACCTGCTTATTCGAATTCCATGTGTCGGCAACACCTGCTTGCTGGTCACCGAACAGCCTGGTTGAGAAAGGTGTGTAGGCCAAGAAGGGTGTACGGAAACAGAAACGTACAAAAGGGGGGAAAAAGAAGGCAGACCGAGATCCAGGTGCAAAAATACAAAAGCAAGCGGTTATTCCTAACTGTAACTTTACTTATCGGCCACTCGGTGGGTGCCTGCACTCTCGAGGAACCCTGGTAGAGGGGAGAGTTTATTTTGGTACACGGTACACGCCATGAGACAGACGAAAATGAAAGTCGACGGCCGCGCGAGGGGCGATTACTGAATCGACCGTGATTCAGGGAACCACGATGGTGTGCAACGAACCGGCTCGATTGTGTCGATTCCATCGCCATCAGAGAATCGAGCCGAGTCTTTGATGTTTGAGAAGTAACGAGGTTATTTCTCCAGATGCTTCACGACGAGGCTTGCGTTTCACGCGGCAGATTGAAACTTGTGACGTTTTTTTTTAGCTAGAAACGTAGATGAAGCAAAGAGGCGAACATATACACTTAGAGTGTCGGTGTAAAGCATAAAGTCATAATCGTATATTTGTTACAATTGCATAAACGATGTTTGCAAGAAATTTGAAATGCAAATTTGAGCATAGTCTAATTAAAAGTAGCATAAACGTGTAGAAATATAGTTAATAATCGATAAGGAAAAGTAGAATGAAACGTCGTTATACGAAACGGGGAAAGAAAATGTACCGCAAATAACAGTTCGCAGACGGATTTCAACATTTTGCGCACGTGCACAGGTAACATCAACCAACGGTCTTCCCTCTTGCAGAGACAAATGTAGAACAGTTCTACGAATCTATCTTAACTATCGTACTCTGTAATCAAATTCTCGGTGCACTTAATCACGCACGTTCGATGAGACACCGGTAACTTGACTCTCGAAATGGAGCAACGATACTTTGCAACGCGAAGCGAAGCTCTGTCTATTTCTGAGCTGCCTGGCACAACGGGAAACTATTTCAATAAAAACGAAAGAAAGGAAAAAATTCAAATTAGACTCTGATAAAATCAAGCGACGGGTGCAACGAAACAATAGTAGGTACAAGTTTATTTTCTTTCTATCAAAGTTTAAATTTATCCACAATTTTCCAAAATAAAAGTCCTTGTCATCTATACGTATAAATGACTATTAAAATGAAATTAAGCTAACGATATCCTATTGATAACTATGTAACGTTTTAGGAATTTTATTTACGCGTTGAAACTTTTAGAGAAAATAGCATGCTAAATAGCTAAAAACGACGAGAATCGTATCGATGATATTTCGGTCTACAATAGCTTCGACGAGTGACAAATTGGTCGGCGGATCAAGTTAGGTAAATAAGTAGATTCATCGAAGAAATGGCCCTAACACGAAGACACGTGTAACGACAAAACGAATAGACACGCCACGAATACGATCTAAAAAATGTTTCCTTTCGCTAAAGCGTCTAATCATTCATGGTGCAAACAGGTGCGAGGCTGTACAAACGACATTCGCTTCTATCTGTCGTATACAGCGATAAACTCGTCCCTGTTCCGGCAGGAACCAGTTCATTTGTCCAGATACGTCTAGCAAAAGACTTCCTTCTGTCAAAATGCTGACGTTTAAAACTTGCCGCTCAATTTCTTTCGCTAAACATCCAAATTAGCTATGATTTTTTGTATAATTTTTAAATGTAAAATTATCTTAATAAAGTACAATTTTCGACAAAACAAATTTTTGGTTTTGGAATTCAAACGTGAAACATTTCAAGTTTTGTACTTTATAGATATAACAAAAATAGATAGAATACATAGAATTTGTAAAATTGCAATTTATACAATCGGTGAAACTTGTAAGGAAAAATAATCCTTTGTAATCGTCTGACACGGTGAATCCCGACAGTGAGCGAGTAACGACGGCGATAATATTATTTAATGAAAATTATTTTTGGTATCGTCGTCGCTGATAAAAGGCGCAAGAAAGAAAAATCTACTGTATAAACAAATTTGCGAACATTTACACAACCTTTTCCTTTTCGTAACAAAACCAGCTTTCAGAAAAAAATATACTGGAATTGTTGGTCGACCGTGCGATAACAATTTTCAGAGTGCAAGGAATCGGTTAGTGTAAAATTTGCTTAAGGATAAATTCTATAAATCAAGGGATATTTATTTTCCTTAGAAACATTTGCAAAGGGTACGTCGGTACGTTACAAGCAGTACAAGGATTAAAGTTTAACCCTTACCGGCCTATTCATTCACATATATATGTATGGGACTGAAACCCCAATAAACTAAGGTCTTAGTTTAAACAACAGTAATAGCAACAGTACCGTTAAACTGTATCCTTCCGTTTTATCTTAATGACCATCGCTATTATATGTATTAACTGTACTACTTTTGCACAATCATATCCATTATTATCACTGTTCGACATAGTTTACCGCATAAATAATTCCTATCCCGAATCTAATGCTTCTTAAGATTATTATTGTTTCGAATTTCTCTCACTATTCTACGGTAAAGGCATCCGTCCTGTAACCTCGAAATATAATCTAAAGATAACAGGAAATACGAGTAACGTTGATCGTCATAAAGAAAAGCTACTAAAAAGAAATAATTATTCTACGAGCGTTTCTCTTAGTAACAAATTCTACTATTCTTAGACAATGAAATCGATGCAGTAATCTACATAAACGCGTACAAAATCGTTAACGATCGATCGAACGATCGATCGAGACAAGATTCCGGTGTGCCATGTGCAAAAAATCACCAGCTGGATGGCAAAAATCGATCGAGCCCCTAAAACAAGCGCGCCAAGACGATCTTATTCGGTGACCAAATACGGGTAGGGGACGAAACGATAGAGAATAACTGGTTTTCACTTTCATACACGGTACGACACGAACGGCTTCGAACAGAAAATATGGCCTGCCAGATCCGCTGCTGGAAAGATCGTCCGAACAAAAAAGTCAAGGTTTCTTTGCGGTATACGTGACTCGCGCACCGCCGCGCAATTCTCTGGCTGCCTGCTAAATCGTTCGGTTATCGATGCCGCGGAAGAGTTACGCATTCGATTCTCTCTCGATCCCGAACAAGTCGACCGCGAACTCGGATTAGAATTTGATCCGTCTCGCGAGTTTCTCAATGCTTCTGAATTTCACATTTTCAATTCTAAATCTCCAATTTAATTTAAATCGTCAATTTTCTATTCTAAATACGAAACGAAGTTGCGATCAAAATCTAGCTTGTAATCCTACTGCAATCAAATATTTGGTATTTTTCAGCTTTCGGTACACCAGTACCTTCAGTTCCAACAATATTCCAACGCAACTAATAAATGTAAGTTTTGTATTTTATATTTAAACCTAAATTTTCAAAAGTTCACTCAGAAAAACTGTCTTCGACGCTGATTGGCACTACAATTCATTTACTTTTATCTTTTTCTCTTCTACAGTAACGATCTTCTTATTAACATTTACGAGCATAGGCTTCATAATACTTTCCCCAATCGTTACTTTAACATACGTATAAGAAATAAGGTGGTAAGAAATAAACAAAAAATATTCAGATAAAAAAGATATTAAAGTGGAATTTACTACCTCCTTTCACCAAATAATCTACGTTTCTGTACTTAGGCGTTTCCAAGATAAAGATAAACACAGATAAAATGATATAAATATATACTCTACTACAGGGTATTACATGTTTTACAAGATTTCAAAGTATTTAAAGCTTTTTCCCCATAATTTCTATCTATTTTTAAGTCATGCGCTTCTAAATAAAAAGAAAAAGAAGATTATGGCAACAAAAATCAATATGATCTGTTTT
Organism: Bombus cullumanus; assembly: GCA_014737535.1. Lineage (NCBI taxonomy): Eukaryota > Metazoa > Arthropoda > Insecta > Hymenoptera > Apidae > Bombus > Bombus cullumanus. Next base: position 448,858 of record JACXIX010000022.1, on the reverse strand, counting down.
GTGTAATTGTGTTTCAAATAAAAGAAAAAAAATATACGATAAATACGAACTAACAATTGAAAGAAGTCACCTACAACGTCACGAAAGGTATGCCATGATATTGAAACAATGTACACAAGAAAGCCTCGTTAGGAAACCCTGTAGTATTGGCACAGTCGTACAAAGTTCTGGCAAAAACTATCGACAATTCTATAGACTACAGAACTATAGGCAAAATCACTCTCTCGTTTCCTCTTACATTTCAATGTAAACTACGAAAAGGTGAAAGCAACGAATAACAATATCGAATACCTAGAATCGTGCCTTTCTGCGAATCATCGAATCATTCGAAAAAAAAGTGTCACGCATCGCAATAATAATGTTTTGTGTTCCTCTTTGTGTGCACGCGGTAAATACCTTCACATTGATTACAACGATTGAATTTTGATATCGACGTTGGCTCGCTCGACGATCATTGTACGAGCTGGAGATATTTCTCCAAAAATCAAGTTCGTCACGAAGCAACTCGCGCATCACGCAACTATCGTGAGCATCTTCGCATCGAAAGAGACGTAACGCTAGAGACACCCCCCTTCACCCGCACACATAGCCACGTTTAAATCTTTTTTGTCCGCTCCACCTTGGATCTCTCTCCTTCTTGTTTTTTTTTCTGTCTCTGTTCCGCCACTAATCGGCCGCGTAAACAACAGGGCTCGTCGTCGATCCCTATACACCGGTACTCACATGAAATCTAATCTGCCTAACCTACGCTTTGGTATCTATAACTTGTCGTTTAACGTTGAACACATAGGTATTCCGGAGTATGGACGGGAAATGCGAACGCGATATCATGAACCCGATTGTCACCGTTTCAATTTCAACTTCGGCAGACTCGCGCGGACTCGCTCTAAGGCGCGTGGGATACGTTACCGGTTTTTCTCGGTTCATCTGCACGCACTGCTCTCCACCGAGTGTTCTTGGTTGTACACACTTTTCCACTGATTTTTCGTACGGCGACACTCGTTTCACGCGCGAACAAAACGATCAAAACACGGTTCGGACATGACTGTACCCCGGAGCACCTCTATTGTTTCGTACCGTCGCGGAGGAACATCGGAACTGGACTGCACGAAGGAATCCCTGCTTAGCGGACGTAGGAGGTGGAAATTAGTTCGTATTGCCGCCACGGCTACGACTGTGGCCGTGGCGCTGCGCTTCTGCGACGCTACGCACCAACACCGATCAGCTGATTTCTGACGTATTTTTGCCAACCAAAAACAGAACTCAGCATTCAGCTGTGCAAGCCCTTTGTCGATCATTGCGATCTTTTGGTTTATTGCATGTAAATTAATTAATAATAAAAGTTAAAGTAATTTGACTTTTGCATACGACTTGTTTAAGTTTTTCAGTTATATTGTATCACGAGATGATAGTTCACGGTACTTTGTAACGGCATCAAGAAGTTATTGTTGAAAATTATGTATTGTCTTAAATAATATGTACGTATCAATTAATTTCGAGGCTATTTGATAAGCACAACGATAGGCAGTTACTATACTTTCTATCCACGAAGATCTACATTATCTCAATTCCTGAAGAAGAACATGCGCATATTCACATAAAATCCGTTTCAACCAGTCTACCAAAACAATAATGTACGGGAGAAACGACATTGAAGAGCAATTAAGAAATCCTCCTCGTCCAAAGAGGCGACAAAAGATAGATTGCCTCGAATAAAGTCCTGGCAGGCGTCCGAGCCATATTGCATGCGCAGATTATCTGATATTGACATCCTGGCCGATAATGCGGCAAATAAAACGATCGAAGAATCTTCGGTAGTTTTCGCATTCTCTGAATGAAATTACAACGTTATGCTAGGCGAACAGCCGGTTGTCCATTCTTTTCCTCGTCATGGTCAAAGAAGAAATGGAAGCGAGCGAAACTCTCGAGAGCCGAGAGTTTCGGAAAACTCATAGCTTCTCGAGGACATAAAGTGGCGCGCGCCAAGTCGTCTGCTAGCGACGACACCACGACGAGGAAAACCAAAAAACAAGCATAACGAGTGAGGATATCTCGCAGAAAGAAGCACAGACGCCACAGACGCCACGGACGTGACGCGCGAAAGGAAGAACGTCGAAGAAAAACAAAGACAGAGAGAGGAGTGGCACGAGCGTGCTTCGCCTCTCAGCTGGAGGTATCCTTGGACCCCATAGGTCGTCAAGGAAGAAGATTGGCTGCCATGAAAATTCGTCCAAATTTTTCTTGATGGTTGTCGTTTCGATTTATATTTAATGTATCATAATTAAATGGCAAGAAAAAGTATGAAAGGAAATTGATTATATTTAAATGAATTTTGTACCTATATCTATCCAAATCGATGAAAACAGATAAATGAAACAAAGAACTTGACAAATTTCTATATTTCAGTATAAACGAATAGCTTTCGTATTTAACTGTATCTTAATCGCAATTTAAATGATCCGTTAATAGTCTCGTTAAAAATTAACCCAACTAATAGCTTTATTGTAGCTTTCGATGATCAAATCGTTAATGTTTGGATATTTTATTTTGATATTGATATCTATATTATACTGATTGTTATGTCGGTATTTAATTATCATGAAAATGTTGTAATTTCTTGTTCGATTAAAGAGTCACCATTTTGTACAGTTATTATTGTTATTATGGAAAAGTGTTATGTTATAGTCGTACTTCATCCAGCGAACTAAATAGCAATTAAACCTGATCCTTTTCGATGCTTATGGGAATTTTATATGAGCGTAGGAAAATGAAATGTTCCATGCAAGAGATATTAATATGCACTGTTAAAAGCGGTTAATGACAGTAGTCTGTCATAAAGTCCAATTACATCATGGTCACTAGACTCGTACGGATGCGTGCATGACGTATTCTATACTACAAGTGCAGACGAAACGTATTATTAGTTCCACAAAAAACATTCAAAACTTGTTTCAAGCAATCAAGCATAGTACGTTGACTCATATAATTACACACGCTTCGTATCCTCTTTTCAGATGAAACTTTATTAGCTCGATGTCTCGCGAGTTAGTTACTTTCTTTATTTATTCTATAATTGTTAACAAATATTGGATTTCTGTAGGTACAAGTTCTTCGTTGTAATCCTTATCGTGCATTCCGTTGAACTTTGAGAAATACTTAATGTTCGCATAATAATTATCTTTTAATTTATGAAGATTTTAAATATTCTTTCGAGCAAATTAAAGCTAAAATGATTATTTATTAGACATAAGATATTTATATATAGAAATATAATATTCGTATCGATTCTATTATCGTTAATGTGGAATTTGGTTTCAATTTCTTAATTTTGTAATTTCCGAAGTATGTATCTCTTGTTGTTTCATTTATTAAGACAATGGCGTGCAAGTTATTCTACGTAAATGTTTCGATTTAATAATTTCAATTTAATAAATTAAATAAAATCGTGCGAGGATCGACATCTGCTGCGAGAAATTTTTCATACTTTATACTCACAGATTCATTTAACTCGTTCTTGCAACAGTGCTCACAACAATCCTCACAACATTAACCGGATATCGCGACTGCTTCTAAACGTACTGTTTGAGAGTAGTTACGACCTGGAAATTCAACGCGTTCGATCATACGCCACGCCACGCCACGCCATGCCACGCCACGCCGCGCCGTGACGAACACGCAAACGAGAGGCAATTACAGAGTGAAAAATCAAAAACTGTTCCGGTGACAGCTCGCCGATCACCGGCTGCGCATCGACAGATATAAAATTTTATAGGTCGTAAAAACTTCGATCGATTGGTCGATATACCGAACAGCGTGCTAACAGCAACCTACTAAATTCGAATAAAATCCCCATCGACTACCGTTGCCAACGTGGATATCGAATACCTCCATATAACAGATCGTAGGCACAGGGCACGGTCTTGCAATATATTTACGTAATTCTATTAGCACTCGTGAGATGTTTCGAAGCTCGTGTCTTCGAGTCAGATTTGAACTTATTTCCAACATGCTTGATCCTATCTCTATCAGCGGGAAACTGGTCTTCGATATAAATTCCGACGATTCAGGTACTTGCGATTATCATCGGCGTGAAATCGACCTGAACGTTAAAAATGTTGTCTCCCGAAGCATCGAGAGAGACGTTAATCGCGGTAATTTCTTCTCCTGTGAGACTGCGTGTGAACCATGCGAATAGCTACGAATATTTACGTTTGCGTTAATTTGGCCTACCTCCGCATTTCTCGAGCCGTCAGAAGCAAACGCGTGCAACGATCTCAAACGAGCAGACACCATTTATCTTTTCCCGCACGGCCTGCACTTTACCTACCAACCGACTTACGTGCTTTAACGTGCTTGCTTCCATGCCTCTACCGACCTTCTTCTTTTGCTCGTTTACACCCTTTCCCGTAGCAGACGCGCCACACGCGAGACCACCGGTCCGTATTGCGCTTATAGCCGTGCCGTACGACGTATTATTTTTAGCAACGGGTGCAATGGGCGCAATGGCTATCTTAGCGATCCGTTTCGTTCGCCAGGCGCTAAAGGCGTGGAGATGGGATCCATCCGATGGATCTTCATGCTCGTCGCAAAGAAAATTTGCCGTGATACAAAATGAAATACTAAATGGTAATTGAATCGTGCATTCGTTCTTTCTTACGTCAAAGGTCGGGGACCGTTTCAACGATTACGTTCAGTGATTATACTTTTTCCCAGATGAACACCGCAGTTTGATTCGCTGCGTAGTTTGGGCTTGGTTTCGGTCTTCTTCGTTTTTTCGTTCTTGTAAACTTAAGAGCTTTTCTCTTTGATCGAACGTAAATTGTTCGTCGCAGTGGAGTTTCATCCTCTTCACTTCGTTACTATAATCGTGGTAGAAGAACGTTGATAAATGTAGAGGCTACATATATAGACCTCTATATGTATGTACGAGGAATACCTGTACGTGTAACAGTCAATGTACAATGCCATAAAAGTTTCTCCGAAAAAAGCCATTGTCACGTTCAATTTATTCGCTTACGGTAGCTGTCTCTTTCCTGAAAAACTTCCTTTCTACAGAAAAACTCTTTCCGAATGAGAAAGTTGATGAACATTTTGCAAGTCTTGACAAAATAGAGTTGTACGAGTTCGATTTAATAATTTGGAACATCGTTATTTTAAGCGTATTAACACCAAATAAGAATCGAAAAGTGAAAATAGTTTCGAAAGAATATAGGTTGTTTTTCGATTTCAAAAATTTTGCAAATGATCCATACGAGTCATTCGTACACATTCCTATAATTGCTTGGTAATTCACACTTGCTTCCCAAACAAGTTACATATTCAAGCGAAGTAATACAAGTGCGGTAGAAATTGTCCGAAATCTACATTTGATCTTCTTCCTTCTCCTATGCAAGAAACTTTGTAAAAACAGGTCGCGACGCGACGTCGACGCAGAGATCGATCCGTGGTCGATAGAGCAAAACGAAACAGCAAAGTTCGTCCGACGAATCGCATGGATTCGCTTGATAAGTGGTGCGGAGCAAACACGGGCCACGATTTTTGTCGTTTTGTTCCCAAGTTACGCAATTGCTAAAGATTGCTGTTCGATTTCATCTCGACTATGGTAACACCGAAATCGGCCACGACGACGGCAGCTACGTATTTCAACCGATTACCTGTCGAATTAATATTTGGTAATTGATTCGTTCGAACAAGTTAGTCGCGAACGACTATGAGCCGTATTACGTAGTACTTGCTTCGAGAAATTCTGGGGATTCAACAACAACAACAAACGAGGAATGCTATTGCTAGAAGTATGCTAAAACCTTATCTCAAAGATAGATTGTCGTTTTCGAAAATGTATATCGAAGTTACCAACAAAGTTTCCGGCGAACGTACACAGAAAGGGGAGGAAAATATGCAATTCTGCGATATTAGACGTTCGCGTTTATTTCGTTCGCGAGCAAGGAGCATGATTTTGTCCGAGTTTCACTTCCAGGAAAGAGACATTTCCACGAAATGTCGGCCACTTAGGAGCTTGACACGGGCACGTCGAGGCTAGATTCGGCGAGCTTTTCTTGTCACGACTCGCGTATGCTAACGTGGTCATTCTACTTTTATTTTCGAGGATACATGCGCGTGCAGTTGTAACGTAGAAAGGCAAAACTTCTTCAACGCTTTCATGGCTGCTTGTTCATCCTGATGTAACTGAATATCCCTTAAAGGGAGCTTGTTGCTTTGCTTGAAACAGATCCCCTCGACGCGACGTCAGTAGCACGCGTGCACAGCGTGTTCATAAACACGACAGATGCTTGTTTAATGTTGATTTTAAAGGTCGAGCGGCACGACGAAAAATTTACATAGCATTGACAGAAATTTACGTTTTCCAGAAGAATTTTGTGATTTCTTTTCAAGTCTTACTCTACCCCTATTTGAGTATTTTGTTACTAAATTGAAACTTTAAAGATTAATCGGCTATTAAATTAATCTATCAATTGTCTAAAATAATCGATACATAAACTTGTCAAAGTCTAGTGATTCGCTATCTTCGTTCTATATCTTTATTCTAAACTGTGCAGAAGAGGTCTAAACAAATAATTAAAGCAATACTTTTCTCTTTTAACTAAATTCCAGAATTAAATTTCACTTTCAAGCTTTAGCAGCTCGTGTTTAAATTAAATCATAAAACAATGATATATTTTAATATGTACCGAATAGGTACTTGGTAATACATATGTACAATGACAACAACGATATATTTGTTCACAAAGATAGATGGGAACGGTTACAATTAACTGCGACTTTCTCCAAGATTGGACAACATTCTCAGTGAACTCGGAGTCCGTCGTTACCGCAACGAAGTTCCTTATTATTCCACCCTAAGTGCTCTCTTCCTGTTGGTTCGTCATTGCTTCGCTACTTGACCCGTTGACACCTATGAAATTACCTTTGCATTTGATGTAGTCACAGAAGGTAACCAGAAAGGACAACTCGACGAAGAGAGTGGGTGGGCTAATGCATGTTGCAAATAGAGCAACGCAAATGAACGGAAGATCCAAAGACGAGGAAGGTTGAGAACGTTAAGACCCGAACGAGAGGCGGCTACGCAATGTATTCAACGTTTCGAAAGTTTAATCACGTTCCCGCAGGAATACTTTTGTACTTTCTTCGTAATAAGATTTCGTTTACTCCTTCTTTGAGCTACGAGGACGTTAAAGTTCGACGGAACTTTCCTTTGTGCAAATTCTTGTCACGGATTTGAGATATTCTCAGACGATGCGCAGTGAGTTCAACAGATGATTTGAAATAGTACACCAACAAATTTTTATTGTTATTTTGGTACAGAATTTTAGATATTGTTTTCAATATCGAATAATATTTTACTTACATGTATAGGTGTATATTTCTAAAATTCTTTGTGCTTACCTCCTATCTTTTAAATTGTTTCTAATGCACATTCGAATTAATTAACATATTAGTTGATGTTTGGAATCTACGAAGCGTTTGCTAATTGTTACGTTGGACATGAATCGCCGAAATAAATTCCTCTTCGGCTACGCGAAACTCACGATCCAGAGATCGAGAGAAACGATCGGTCAATGAGACATGCACTTTTTAAAAGGCTACGTTTACGTCGAGACCTAACTGCACGCGTGCCACGTGAATACATACCATCGATACATGCCCTGATGCACTTGTACGCTCATATCCACGAGCGACGACACAGCACCACGTAACTTTGACGCATTAACCTGGCTCCTGGCCATGCCGCGTCATAAATACGGGTTAACAGTGATCGCCAGTAGAGCGGTCGGCGACAATAACGGTCGAGATACTCGAAGAACTCGCCCGATAGGACGTTACGTGAACTTTGCGTAGTTCTTCGAGAATCGAACGCTAAACGAGTGTTTTCGTGGAAGCAAGTGCAATTTTGATACTAGCGGTAGATTGACTAACGCGGCGAGAGAGCGAGTAATTTCAAGCTATGGGTAGTAATAATAGGTGACTGTAAGATAAAGCTCATCGAGAGCTTGAAAATTTTAAGAGATCGAGATGGTTTTGAGACTTATACGATATAAAAAATTACGTAGAATGTTACGTATCCTGCTACATATGTATGTACAATATAAAGTTTATTGGTTAAGAACTTTGTATTATAGGTGTTGAATATTTAAAGGATATTAGCAACTTTAATGTAAGATAAATGTTTTCAATACTATTCGGTACCTATTGAGTTTGTTAGTAATAAGGCGGCCCCAAAGTTCATTTGTAAGGCAGAGTGGAATTCTGTTTCCGCGAGAGAGCTGTTAACCGTGGCTCAACTTCTTCGTCCAAAGTTACATCAATGAAATAGTCGCGCGGTGGTTGCTCGGGACCGATGCCAACAGCTAATTTCCATGCGAGCAAAAGTTATACAACGAAGCTGTAACGTTCCTCGAAACTTCGATGGCCGACCCGATTTACGCGGAACTCGCTTGCGTTAGTCGAGGCCACGAGATGACGTACGCTTTGGCGAGGAAGTAAAATTTACAAAATTTAAGATCATGCCAGAAACTTGCGAACGGTTTCAACGAAACGGCGTCAACAACCGCTTCGATCGCCGCGCAGAATAAATTCAGAGAACGAAAATTATGCCGTCAGCTTGTTTAATTTAGTGAAATTGAAGTTTAGACTCGTTTTGCGCAAAAACAATTATTTTTACCACGACTGAAACACGTGGAAAATTTGTTTCGCCTTCGATCAATACCGACCAGTTAATCTTAAGAAAAATTTCCTCTACTTCGTATGCAATTGACAACGCATCAGCAACCTTGCATTAATACAAGGATGTTCGTAATTCAAAGTTACGGCGAAAGGAAATTTGCTCGGTCTCTCGCTCCAAAAACTTGATCAACAAATAATTCCGCGGTTAACTTAAAGCAATTTGCTTGTACCTACATAGATTGTACGACCGTAGAAGACTTCTTCACCAGAGCGAAACCAGAGAAAAAGATATGCCGGCAATGAGCACTTTGTTTCTATCCAGTGTTCGACATTCGTGGATGCATAAAGGTAAATTCGCTTAGGTAAGAAGGTAAAATGACACGGAATTAAGGGGAAATTATGCGGTTTGCGAGCAAATACTAGAAGAATGAGAATGCTCGATAACTTAATAATACTAAAGACAAATAAAAGGAAAAGAAGAAAAAAAGTATAAAGGTAGAAAATTGTAGGAACACAGGCATTGAGTGTTGAAGGCGATTCATCGAAAAGGAGAGACACGAGTTCCTATTCGTTGCATGTCGAACGCGTGCGAGCGGAAACACGCTGGTCTGTTCATTTGCTTCTACAAACAGCAGCTGCGAGTGGAATCGCGGCCGCATATGCACGTATTTGAATAATTGAGCAACAGCCTTACGCAAATCAGTCGAACGTAAATGTGTTCTAACTAGTACAGGAATGAGAAACATCGATACCAGAGATTTCCGATTATCTAAACTAGACTCTACACCAGTAGAAAGACAGACTAACGGACAAAGAATATTTTTTATTCTTATTATTAGAATGCTACTTTTTTTTGCATTTTATTTTCTGAACAAGTAAAAAATAAAGAAAAGGCGAGTGTGCCGAATATAGTATAGTACAGTATAGTATAGCATAGGGTGTGCACATATAGCAGCCTACACAAGTCTTGGATTGTCATCAAGAAAGAAATGCTGAACCATCTATTTTAATGTGTTTATACAAGGAATGCTGTGATTTTAATCGCTGTATAGAGGCAAATTGTAAATGATATCAGTTCTTTTTTTGCTCAAGAGCCATTAAGAGTGAGCATTCAGAAAAAAAACAAAAGTTTCTCGCACAAATTCTAGAACCAGTTTCATTAGTTTGTAGCAATAGTAGGCATGTACACGTATGTACTTGAGACCGTGTTTTCAGAAACAGAAAAGGCTCTTATTATTTCATAAACTCGACTGTTCGCATGTTAAAAGTCACAATTATTGGTCGTTAGGTAAACTATAAGACAGCATAAAATTATTGGCTCACTTGGGAAATAAATCGCTGCCTACGAAAACAAAAACTCGAGTTCAATTTGTCAATTGTCATTCGATGTATCACTCGATAAGTGCTAATTATAAATCTAACGGTAAAATAAAGTTATTACAATTACAGCATCTAAATTATACTGGTATAAACATTTTACCACTGTCGAACATTCGCGAACATATTATTGTTATATTTACTTTAGCTATTTATTGCGCGTTATAATTTTGTTTATCTATCGTTTATTTAAGAATTAATAGCAACGATAATTCAACTTTTGGCAACCGATACAACCCTAATTGCATGATATTTGTTGGGCTGCTTTTTCACACGGAGTGATCACAGTGTCAAATCTTAGAGTGTAATTTTGTTTTGCCAATTTGTTATTTAATTTGCATGATATATGCTGTTAAGCGAAATTGTCTATGACCTCGTTAAGCAACTATGCTGAAATAAATGGTAATTAATTATAATTAATACATGTCCTGATAAATGTATTTAATTATTGTCCAGGAGTCTGCAACTTAATACAAGTAGATAAAAGAGGTAATTCTGATCTAAACAATGTTCAAGAAAAGTTTCATTAAAAGAATAAAGAAAATAGATAGAGAGGAAAACGTGTCAGCAAAACATATAATAAACAAATTTTATAGTTATTAACTTCGATCGAATCACCTACAAAATAGTGTAATAATAGCTATAAAGGTCGTGAAATTGCTTGATATACTTTCAAATATTTTACGAACATTATACCGAGAAATGACAGATTGTAATTGCGAACGAACCTTCGATCGTCAAAGGATCACTTTGGCCAATTTTGTAAACTAGTACCCGAGAGAGAATTGCCATATGTGGCAGATTAGCTTCCAAGCCCGACATGTTTATAAATATAATTATAAAATGAAGCAAGGTATCTGTAAACCTTTGAATCTACCCACGATTATCGAGAAAGTGCATCGACGCGTTCTCGCGGAACAATCATATCTATAGTTAGCGTTTGCATTTTCAGCTGGCTCAGCTGGTAATAAAATTTGCGATTAACGGCGATCGAGTATGCAGCTAATAGGTTGCTCGTTTCTTTACCTTTGTCATCCTCCTTCACCGCTAATTCTGGCGGAAATCCCCTTGGCAAGGACAAGGACTTTAACTCACCTGTAACAGAAGAAGACGTAAAATTACGGTTAAATACATTCGTTTATGTTTATGATTATGATCGAAATATCGGAAAAGCGACAACTTCGGTGATAATAGAATTTAACGTATACGGAATTAATCGATTATGTATCGCGTATCGTAAACGTTTTTCTCTCAGATTGTTAAATCGAAGTCAAGGCCAGTGTTTTTGGAGTGCAATTAGCCAAGTTAAATCGAGATTAAAAAGAAAACGAAATCTATAAATGTATACTGTAAACATTTTTATACAAGTAATTTTTAGAAGGTAATATATATTTTACGTGTTCATAATCGTAGTACAATTCGTATAAAATTTGACGTATTAATTAACCTTCTATCGAATGCTAGATACTATTACGTAACATTCGTTATTAGTATTATTATAAATATAATGTAACATACATGCACAGAAAATTAGAGTTTACTACAAAGGGACAAACGAATTGTAAGTTACCAACCATGAAAATAAATTACAGGTCGCAATGTGTAATTCTAAACATCTACGTGATAAATTAAAGAAATCGATGTAACAGAGTAATCCGACATCTTTAACTCATATCGTTGATCTTAAATCATATCGATATTTATCGTAAAAACTTTCAAAGATGTTACCAAAGCAAAATATCAATTGGTAACTGGTGTGTCTGTCAACGACATTACACGTGCTCTTACGCGATTCGGAATGATCTCCCTTAAACGTTCGTTTCGCAATTACCAACGACAGCCGGGCCGCCCTAGAACGAGTAGAGCTGGAAATTAACGAGAGTGTTTCTTCTATCGAGTTCTATTCGAGTCAATGAAACGCCACGCACGATACGATATCCAGTGATCGTTCGAGCGAGGGCAATCCTCTCCATCAAACTAATCTCGACAACCCTCTGGGCGATCCAGGTATAGAATCGTCCGAAAATTATTTGTATCGAAACACAGGTGTATAGCGTATACACGACACGCACGATGCAAATGTCTAAACGTATATGGTCGTGTGAACAACACAACGGCGTGAGGCCGGTGCAAGATTGTGCGAAACAATTAAGCTGCTTCGATGACCCTGATCTTTATCAGCTTGATCGTATAATCCGCGGTTTTCGTCGCGAACAATTAAGCAGCCGTCACCTCGAAACGCAAGCCGAGGACGTTGTAATTGACGACCGCCGTTGTTCTTTCGTTAACGATCGGAGGAAGAAGGAAAACAATATTCATTGCATCATGGATTAATTGAACTGCTATCGTACCGGAATATCGGACAACTTTCCACTTACTCATAGAACTCACGCCATTGTAACATGCATAATTAACATGGAATTCTGAAATACGAGGTTACCTCGCAGATTTTGTTGCGTTAATTCATCTTTCCTTCGTATCGGATGTCGAGTATGGTGGCAAGAAAATGCAGTATTTTTTTTTTAAAAAAACTTGGGCGATTATAATCTACAAATAAGGAACAATACGTGTGTCGTAAATACTCGAGATTGATTCAAGGAGGCAAAATTAACAAATCACCGCGTCAAATATTTTATATACACCGAATTAATAATATTACTCTATATAAGAAATTGAGCGGACTAATAATTTGAATTTCTTTAAAAAGGAAAACTTACTTACAGCGATTAGTCGTACAATTGTCAAAAAGGAAACATCTAATGGACGAGGCTTGCTTTCATAAACGTGCATAATACGACGACGACGTATGCAGTTAATTACATGAAATTCAATGCTTATTTGCCGGTGACACCCGACACTAAAGGATAACCAGGTCGCCGTTAATTAATTCACCTTTGACTTTTGCTCACGTTTCATCGAATCGCGCCTGCTGTGAAATTGATTTTCATTTCGTGGCATCGTTTTGTTTGCCGACCGACCAAATTGCTGTTTGTGATCCCCGATTGAATTTTTGAACGTTCGCGCAACAAATGTTTCAAATTGGACAGGTTTCTGACAGGTAAGTTGAAATTACCATTGTTCCCAGAAACAACGAGGTATTAGAATTAACGAAACGAATTAACAGCGTGTATACAGAATGCTCGCTTTGGAAACCAGTGGACCTTACAGTAGTAATTAATTTTTGGGCTTTATTTCGCGTATCTTCTTAGACAACCAGAAAAGGTATTATACAAGTTTTTGAACAATTTTGTGATAAATTATTCCCCGTTATCCACGCACGAATATTACTGTAATATAATTTCCAGCTCGTTGCGAAGCTTTCAACTTTTTCCAGAAAACTGCGTACGAAGGTCCTTTCTACTGACCCGAACCAAGTTGATTATGGAATAAATATAGGTCGGTGCGTACGAGCTAAATGCTCGACGAAAAAGACTCGAAACCTTGTAAAAAGTGTGCACGTAAAAAATAGAATTGAACGATCTACGTTGCCTTTTATCGTTGTTCCATCGAAATTGTTACAGTTTGAAAAAAGGATAATGCCTGCAATGACTTAAATAATGACCGCACGATAGAAATATTCAAAGGGAACAATACCGCGGTGAAAAATTCCATAAAAGTCCAAATATCTATCTGTATATTTTTCGTTCAGAAATTCAAATGCCTTTGGCATCCAAAAGTTAACGATTCGAAACTTTCGATTCGCGCTAGCGTAAGTATATCCAACATCGACGTTTATTATAAAACAGGATAGCTGTATTTTTCTAGCGCGTTCAACGTCCAACCAACTTTTGCATCCACCTAATAGAGATCGCAGTTGCTCGACTAGAGGTAAAAACTCGGAAAGAAAACTCTCATGTGATATTTTTCCACGGTAAAACGAGTAGAAGGTGCTCTCGGGTGAGAAAAGCGAACTTTTTGTCGCAGCTAAATCGGACATTAGCACGCGGCTCGGTCATTGTTTCGTGTTTCGAGCTCCGCATTTTTGCGTAACCAGGTGAAAGCTGCGTTCGACTCCTCCAATTTCCACGCGGTCGCTCCACTTCCTTCGACTTCCCGCGTTCACGCGCAATTTTTCTAACCTATCGCGTACCTGTTGGCGCTTCAGTTCGCTTGACACTGCAAACGAAATATATAATTCTCGTTACCCTGCCAAGGCATTCGCGAATGTCTTGCCAGAATCGGCGGTCTTCTAACAAGCTGTTAATTCTTCACGCTTTCTCGGGATACGCTAGATTTTATTAACGCGTGGAAGAAACGACGACTTTGTTTCTCGCTCGTTTCTTTTCCATCCTACGACAACGTATTCCTTAAAATATATCTTCATCGTGTTCTATAACGATAAAATAGACGAAATTTGCGTCGTATCGTCATCAGGCTAGAATCTAAAGACACCAAACTATGAAAAAATAATATTTCACGTGTCGACGACGTTATATCTCCCAACGATGTTCTAAATATATATATATGTAAATAAATTTATAAATTTATTTATTTACGAACGTTTCTATAATTAATTCCATGAAACTTTGAATATATAATACTACGCAAAGTATATTTCAACGACCGTAAAAGTTGAAGTGAAGCTATCAGAGGAATAACGTTTTACAGCCTGAATGAAATAGTAGCGACAATCTGAATGAATAATTAGAGTGGAAAAAGGAATGTTGAAAAGGCAAGGAAGATAATAAGAGCGAACACAGCGAACTGCACGAAATGTTAACGGCATGTCAACACAAATAACTTTTGCTAGTATCGTATCTTCACGCATATGCATACTAAGAGATACGAAAAATGGGTCAACGATAACTCGTAACGACATAGTTCTCCAAAGAAATGACACTTCAAAGTGCTTAAAATAGCGAAACGTTTAACCTCATAATCCGATCGAATTTCTCACAGGTTTTGACAAACTTGGACCTTTGAATTCTTACACGCATATGTAAATACATATACGAAAAAGGACTAAGTATATGTGTATATCAATCATAAAATACATATTGATTTTTATAAGATTGTTCGCATCGGCCACAAAGCAGAAACGGTACGAGTAGAGAAATTTTTGTGATATTACCAATTTTTTGTTTGGATACATACGTAGAGATTTCGTACGTCGGTTTCGATACTTACCCTATTCTGTTTCTGGGCGGAAAAACGTATTTGTACTAATAATTCTTTAAATAACAAAGCGACGTACAGAACATATCGTGTTTTTATAGTCTCTACAACCCGCTAAATTGACGGAAGAGTCAGAGGAGGGTTAATAGCAGAAGATCGTACACGAACATTGAGCCGCACGTTGCTAACGCCCCGTTCAAGATAGATTATCCCCAGCTACTAGAAACCAGGCCAACGATAAGCTCTCTACATCGTCGGGGACTCGGCCAAAAAGGAATCCATGGAAAAGCTATTTGCTGGGTATTACGTAAAAACGTCAGGAAACCAAGGTTGTTCAACATCGACGTCGCATCGGCAGCTGAAATTCGAAACGGTGAGGAATATGGGTCGGTGGACGTGCGAATGGAATACGAATGCCAGGGCCGAGAGAAATTCCTTTTGCCGTCGCGTGGAAATCCGGATTCCAGGGAAGTTTCCTACTTCCTGGAACGGCTCGGTTCGGTCCGTATTGCGGTTCCGTTGCGCCAGTTTCCGCCAATCGAGAATGGAGAAACGTAAAAATATCGCTGGCCCGTCTCCAAACGCGCGGATCTTCTCGCGTAAACAGACGAAAAACTGTTTCCACACACGCGGGAAAGAAACACACGCATAGATCGGTTCTCTCTTTGTCCCTTTTTCGTTCTCTTTTCTTCTTTGAAACCGTCTTCTTTCTGTTTCACTCGAGACGAAACGTTCGAAGAAGATAAGATTAGGAGCGCGGGTAAGTCGAAAGTAGAGGAGAATTAGAGACGTCGAAGGATTTTCGTTCTATCGATTTTTCGGAGCTTCTATCGAGTTTGAAACCCGACGTGGAACCCGACGAGCAAGTAGGTCGGCACGTTGTTTGTCGATTTCAGGAAGAAGTTCTTTTAGATTTGGAAGGAGCAAAGTGTATCCGCGGAAGGATGGTTTTATAGGGAAGTTATTTGGTGACGATACGCTCTGGTTGGTTTCTGAAATAGATTACCGGGATGTGCGGAAAATTTCTATCGAAAATACAGCGAATAATTTGGAAATCTTAAAACGACGAATACAGCTGGAAACAATGGAATAGAAAATACGTTCATGCTCGATCGTGTACATTCTTTACCATACCACGATATCTATTTAACAATGTTATTTAACATTCGTTCGGTACTCGACTACAGCTATTTTAATTTTCCTACGTTCCAAGTACAATAATCAGATGCAAAATGAGTATCCTTCGCTACAGCATGCTTCTCGTAACTTAACTATACGATTAACTATATCATTCAACTTTATGCAGATACAACCAACGTTCGATTCTCCAACGCTTGTATTACACGCAATTAAGAAACGCGCTAAGAAAAAGGAATATACGTAGAACGAAAGAATCGTATTTAAAATCATGTCGGATTTGACAGGATTTAACGGGATCAAAACATCTTTACATCGCAATCTTCGCGTCGAACGAAGAATTAATAACAGATACGCGCATCGTAACAAGGAATTAAGAGGATTGTATGAAAAAGAAGGAAATTGTTGAATCTATCAATACCCTAGTATCGTACTTACAATTAAAAAAATAAAGAAAGAGAAAAGCTAGTGTTCTGAATGTCCCACTTACGCTCCACGATAAGACGATTGGAATCGTGTTCGCTTAACGAGGACAATTCGGGATCCAAAGTATGTCTCTGTTGTAACCCTCTTCTTGGAAGGGTGGATACCCTTCTTAGCAATAGCGCTATATAAACATCAACAATCATTTCAACACAATTACATTTATAGCGTAGTTAGATCGATTAAATCAAGCAAAATTTCTAAAAGAACCCAAAGGAACGTAGAACGTTTACTTGCGCGAAATAAGACAAAGAAAAGGGTACAGATACACGAAGGGAAAGCTGCGATAAAATATTAGCGTGACATTTGTGAAATAAGAAAGAGCAACGAAATAGAATCAAGCTAAAAGTTCCAAGCAAAAATTATGTACAGCTACGTTAGAAATTACGCGGAATAGCAAGATAATAAATAACAAGTATTTTAAGAGTATTATTTTAACGATTATTTTGTACATATCGACGTAAACACTTTGACCATCTTCCACCAACTTTGTTCAGTTCGCCATTTTTACGAAAAAAAAAGAAACAGTAATATCTTTGGTCGCGAAAATTTTTCGCCTAATTCGCATCGAGCTCCATTCACGCGAACAACGCTAGCGTTCGTTCAAAGTGAGAGCCTCTGTAACTGCGAGAGATAAAAGAGCCGCGAAACACGGAAACACGCGTCCGTAAGCCTATCTTGTTCGCGGTGCGCGCATAGTAGATGCAGCTGCAGTATACACAGGCGATCAAAGCGTCTAACGTCTAAACGTTCGTTCGTTTGCGCTAGTGGACTCAATTCGATCGAATTCGCGCTCGTTCTCATCGCGTTACAGTTATTTCGCTCTGTATCGCGCGCTGTGAGAAACAGTTTCGAGTTTTGTCGCGGACGCGAACGGGGTCCTTTACTCCTCTGTCGAGTTTCCATAAGCGCTTTCGGAAACGTGCTGTACCTTTTATCGCCCGTCTTGTCGCGTCGATATCGCTTCTAATTAATAGAGAAGATAGCACGCCAAAGGTGCCTGAACACCTTACGATTCCTTCGCTGCTGAGACGAGCTAACTCGAGATATTACGTTTCTAGACTTTCGTCGGCTGACGCGCGATAAAACTTTCTTCCGCGATCCAGTTTCCGTTTATTCCAACAACTTTCAACGCTTCGAAACTAATAACCGCGTATTCCGGACAAGAGGCGGGCGAGGAATAGAGAGAAACAGGTCGATCGATGAAACTTGGTCGGTTCCTTTCGCGTCGAGACTAAGAACGTCTCGCGAAGGATAATTGATATACTTCGTTAAGACATAAATTAGTTAGCAGGCTCTTTAGACGTTCGTGAAATAGACTTACGTACAAATCATATTGCAAGTTTGCGCCCTACATTACGTACGCGCCACTGTGACAAATTATGCGATAGAGCGTGAGAACGGTTAATAGAAAACTGCTAATAAAGCTCGTTGGGAAGGAGTAGCGAGTGGGGATAGCAGAGAAGGAAGGAAGAAAGGCGTGGCACGTAATGAGAAAAGGCCATCAGCGTGGTAACTACGATGCATTTGCTGCGTGTAGCGTTAGGGTATTCACGCTGGCCGTACAAGGAGGTTGAGTCATGCGACGACGTAGGAGGAGCAAAGGATGCACCTAACCCAACGTCCGATAAGACGATACCTCCGTTGGCACAGCACAACGTCCGGCTCGCTTTTTTCTTCAAAATCAATGGCATTGATAGTTCGACCAGTCAGAAATAATTGACTACTTCTGACTTCTCTCGCGACTATCTTACGGACCTACACCTATGGAAATCTAATATTATTTGGCCTATTTGAACGACTTGTTCGAGTTATTGATATCGGTACAGAGGATCGACCGTAGCCGCGGATTACGCGGCCTATCCCTTAAAATCGATCTATATCGATACGCAACTAAAATTTTTGCCAGCTCTTCGAGGCTTGTCCTTGGTACGATCGTCCCGAATCGAATTGGTCCGCGGAGCAATTAGTCCGGTTGAAACCAGTGCGCCGTAGCGGCAGCTAATCGAGTTCGAGGCGAGCAAGCCGTGGCGTTGTAGTCGCGATTAAGCAAGAATATACATACCCCGGTGGTTAAGTTATACCCCGTGTAACCGAAGCAAGGCAGCGTCAGATCGTGTTACCGCCAGCATTGTCTCCTTGAGTTACCAAAGCACCGACCACCGCGTTCTAACCTCGTCCTTTTATTATTCTTCCCCCTTTCGACCTTGCGCAAAAGCGCTCTGGAACTCGATCTTTCGATGCCGGGACGATCAACGAACAGCAACCGAAGAACAACTCCGTAAATCGAAGCTAGACTTTGCGTATTCAAGACCGGATCAAACTCTGCAGTTCCGAGGAATTTGCCGCGTTAAGACGCTGATTTGATAACAGCGTCGAGAAGACGAAACGTTTTGTCGACGATATTCGGAATTTATCGGCGAAACGGATGCAAACGCATCTGTCGATAGAGAGACGAGCGAACGCCAATCCCCGAAGGCTAACTCGGACAGCGATTTCACCGCGGGATCGCAACCGACAGTGATTTTTAATTAAACGTACGGACGTTTCAATTAAGATCCTCCGGTGTCGGCGTTTCTCGCGCCGCTTCCCTCTATCATCCCCTGCCGCGCTTCCAACCGCTCTCCGTTCCATCGTTCCTCGTCTCCGTTCAACGAGCACGCCCTTCGATCGCTGTATCTCGCCTCCGCGACCCCCGCCTTTCTACTCTCGTACGATGTTTCAGCAGATGTCGCCAGACCCTCGTTCATCCCTTTCTTTTCCCACCCTCCACTCTTTCGTCGCACGCGCCACGCCACGTTCTTTCGTTTCTCCGCCGTAGAAATCGTGCCAAAAGACTTTCCGCTAGCTGCAAGCTCGAGCTCTGTAGAAGACGATTACCGCCAGATATATCGCTCTAAGACGCAGAAATCGTAAAGTTGCATTTCCTCTGTAAATAAACTTTTCCCTTGCTCTTCTTAGCGATTACAACGAGCGACCGCTTAACGGTCGACGACTTTGTCAACCGATTAAATTAACGGTGATTTCTGGCGATTAGTTCCTTTAGATCTTTAGATCGATCGAGTTAGAGGATGTAACGCGCGATACCGCTAAAAACGAGTAATCCACGAAAAAAAATACATACGCGTTTGAAACAACTCTAATTAAACATAATCTAAATACCCTGCTACGCAACGGGAGATTCATCGATAGCGAAGCTTTACGTCGTTACGAATCGCTGATTTCATGCTAAATTACCAGGCGAAGTGATGCGCGTAAAAACACACACACACACGTATTTCTTTAGGAAATAGCCTGCAGCATTTAACGACACGAGACCAACAGGTTGCGGTTTCCATTTCCGTAAAAATACCGAATCATACTTGGCGTTTTCCACGATTAACGATCATACCCCGTCACTGGCAATCGCTACAGCTACATAGAAAGGTTTTCACCACGTATATGATATAAACGTTAAGCGCAAAAGCGGAGGAAAGCCGGAAAATGGCGTAGAGAAAGCTGAAACGAAAGGAAGCGAAGAAAAATGCAGATAAACGCGGTATAACAACGTTCGAAACATCTATCGACTTGATCATCGACGTTATTATTTGAAAAACAGATAGTTTCGTTTTCAAACTAACTGGTATTTTATCTGACCAGGGTAGTTGAAATTTTACGATTCTAAACTCGCAACTATAACTTACTTATTTCGTTACTGCTAAACATCAACGAAATGATTTTTCTAGCTATTAATATGGTTTCGTAAGGCGGCTTGAAACCCGAAAATATTTTCAGATACGCAATGCCAGTCTGATATTTCTTCGTATCCTGTCTTGCGTAAATACGATGTGTCAACGAAAAGCCTGAACGTAAAAGCGGAAATGTGATTCATTTGAGTTTATATCAGTAAAAACATAAGAACATTGACATTTATTTTTCGCAGTTTTATTTACAACGTCATGATGAATTCTACTTAAAGGAAGCTTTAATAATATTCTCTAACGTATAATCGTAATGTTCTATTCAACTAGTCTCTCGAATTCAAGCATTTCGATGATCGTTCGAGAGATGCGTACGTACCGCGAAGGTAACGCGAATTTAAGGCGAACGTTCCGACTACATAAACGTTAACCGACCATCGAAAAACCAAAGCGTTTCGCGACTATTCAAGCTCCGATATGCTTGTTGTTGACGCAAATGCCAAGCATTGGAAATAGGAAGCCAAGCGAGACAAGAAAGAAAGCATAGCACGGTCCCATCACTTACAAACGCTACCCGCGTCGCTCTCTTCTTTGCCACTGAGATCCAAGTGGTTCTTCCTCTTGCGACGCACTATAGAATTCCACACCTTCTTACGGCTCATCGCGAACATCAATTACCAATCGACTTATCGTCACAGAGCCACGAGGCGAGGCAACGGTACACAACGAACACGATTCTTCCTGACCGATTTTCCAATAGGATCGCGTGTCCCGGTAAACTAGGTTAATCGACGCTTTCGCCCGATAACGAAGCATCCGTCATCGACGCGCCATTATCGACTAACAATTAGCAATGACATCGTCGGAGGATCGTCGACCGGTTCGACTCGTACCAACCGAAACACACTTTGCGATCGTACGACGCTGAAAACCGAGTCCCGTTTGAACAGGAAAACTAACAAAAGTGCACTTCGCGATCGCGATTACGTTCAAACTACTCGTTCGTCTTGTCTCGCTTGTACGAAACTACGAATCCACTGGAAGAGACCTCATCGGGCTGTTCGCTGGTAGATGGTGGCAGATGGTAGTAGATGGTAAGTAGTTCGAGGCGAACCATCGCGTCGCATCGGATCGGACTGTGATCAGCGAATCAGCGAGTATTTCGCTGCTTCCCAACGCAATTAGGCGATCCGTGGACTCGTGACAGCTCCATAATTAGTTCGCGGTTCGCCTTGGACCAGGGTTGCTCCCGTTCGATTCACCAAGCACGGTCACCTCGAGCGACACAGACGGACAGAGAGACGAACGCGAGTACCAGATCGGCAGCGACGAGCTGCAGCCGATCGACCGGACAACCAGCAACGAACGAAGCGGAAGCGGCGGATTTTTATCCGCGAGTGCGATTTCACGAGCGAGCGACCATCGTTTGCCGACACGAACGCGATTCTATCGTCGCGAGGCAAACGCACGAGGACAAGAGCAGCGGCGGCACTTTTATCGCATCCGCCGCGAACAGCTCTTTCCACGCGGAGGAGCCGGCCGCGCGTTAACCTTCCGCCGCCAATCGGCTGCTGCGGAATCGAGGACGGTGGGGACACGACTCTAGGAAAATCGAGCGAAACGTCGCGACGATTTTACCGGGTGCCCTGGAAAACCGTGTTCGACGCTCGCACGCCAGTCGTTCTTACATCGGCAGGTTCGTTAGCGTAAAAGATGGTTGGCGTTTCTTTCGGATGTCGTTTCCTTCGGGTAGGATAAATATGCTTTTCCTTCCTATCGAAATAATATCTTATATTTTAACATTTGTCAAGCAGGCTATCGCTATCGCCCCAGTTATCGCTGTAAACGGGCAAGTTATCTCATAATCTCGAATCTCGAAGTTCGATACGACCGATATGCCATGGGGCCGACCGGTCGTTCGTTAAAATTAGTTTCGTCGAAGAATAAAAGAGATCAATTCGCAGAAAGGAATAAACTTTTTCGCACCCGAGTTCTCCAAAAACTATTTCGATTTCACTTCACAGCACGAAAAGTTATCGGCTAAAACGGTCGAATATCACGTCATAGTCGCGTAACCGCATCCTAGATGGAACATCGGCTTGTCCTTCTCGCGCGGACTATTAAATCGTGGAGGGCGGGCAAAGGAGGACTACCGTCCACGTTGGTGAATCTGCGTTTTGGGGATAGCCCGGTCGAGGATATGCGGTTGTCGGTGACGATAAGAGTGGCCCGCCTGACGGTAAGTTGTGTTTCCAAAATAAACGAACCGATCAAACTGAGCGTGAAACGACGATTACAAATCATCGTCGGTGGATCGTTGCCCTGTGTACTCGTCCAACAGAACAAAGAAGACTGCGTGTATTATTTATCGATATTCTTATAGCTTATTCTTATAGCTTTCGCGTTTCGTTGCGATCAAAATTATCGAAACGATACAACTATGGCAAAGTATCGTGGTAGATGTACTCGTGCGATTAACAGCGACCACTCCGTAACCGATAGTATCGTAGGTACGTCTATGGCATTTGCGTAAACGGGTATAATTTATACGATTTAACGCGATGTAATATTGACGAAATGAAAATTCAATTAGACACGCGACGTATAGCAAGTGTCACGGTCGGCTGGGCTTAACGGTTAAACGGAGTTTACGGAAAAAGTTTCAGCGAGCTCGTTAATTCGGACGATACTTGGCACGAGCAAGTACGATTCGCCATCTTTTCCACGTTACGGCAAAGAACGGCGGCAGCAATTAACGAGTCTCTGTACAAGTATAAAATTACACCTGACGAACAATAGGGAAATTAGGGTCGCTGGTGTAAACGAGGCGAAGTAACGCGCCGTCGAGGACTTTGTTTCTACGGTGTATCAAGAGCAAACTAGAAAGCACTTTCCAATGTTATTTCACGTTACACGGCGTAAATGTATTCCCAGCAACCGAACCCTAGGATTAAGATATACTTGTCAAAGTTGTACCCGCTACCACGCTCTCCGATCGAACGAAATGCACACGCATTACACCTTCGTCCGTTGCTATCAGTATCGAGAGCCCACTAAAGCATTCGTCTCGTACAATTTCTCACGATACGAGAAAAGAAAAGAAACGCCTCGACTTTCAAGCGACGCGACGTTCGGGTCTAAAGAAACGCGGTGGCTTCGAGTCGATTACAGCCGCCTAGCTCGTACCATCCTCTTCGATTCAGATCGTTGGAATTCGAGGAAGCGTCGTTGGTGGCGAGGTTCGGGCTCGCCCTACTCCGGTACATACTACGCGGCGTATATACGCGGCGAGCATGCGAATCGCTCGATTAGCTCGCCAAGAAACCTCTAATCGTTGTTCTTTTCGAATAACGGTTTTCCACCGGTTTCTATGAATTTCGTTCTTCCTATGAAAGATCGTAGCAACTAGCCCGCGATCGCCGCTCCGTTCCTACAGAGATCAGCAGTTTGCTGGTATTTGTTATTCATTGACATCGCTAGATACGGCGACGAAAAATTCAAGAGTTCGCCCGTAAGCGTTTGCGAGAAGATGCGATCGCAAAACGATGAAAAAGACGGTCGCGGGGCGCTTTTGTTACGTAACCGACCAGAGACACGCTCTAGACTATAGAGGATCGTTGTGCAGGCGGCAATCACCACGATGTTGCAATCGCGAAGATCCATTCGCGACCGTGCATTTACGTGGGTGGAAAACGCGTGTGCGTTGATGCATGCAACGCGGACGCGCCTCGGACCAGCGCGCCGACACGAAGAAACCTAACCGTACAGAGGCTATACGCCGCTATAGGACGACTCTTCCGGTGCGAAGGTATATCCGGTGCCTCGGACAATGCCTGAACGATGATCGCGACCGACAACTTTTTCGACCTATTATCGGACACCGTTCTTTCGATACCGCCGTTATCCAACAGCCTCGTTCGTCCGTCTTTCTCCCTCTCGATCTCCTTGAATTTAACAATTTTGAAATTATACGTACCAGATGTCGTTGATAATCGGTCCTAGTGGCTGACGCGATTTTAAACGGCGGGAGGCAATGTAGACGGAAATGTAATAAATTCGAGCTTTTAAAACGCAAGAGTAAAATTACCAGGTGCTATTATTCACGTAATCGGTTGGACGTACATGTTTTTCCTGATTGGAAACGAGCGACATCGAGTTTTCAAGCGAAACGGTACGTATGTTCGCATCGGTCGCGCGTTTATCCAGGCTGCGATCTCGACGTGGTATTACGTTTAAATTAATAATCCCCGTTGCGTCGCGTGATTGCCGTCACTCGGAAACGCGTCCGTTACATGCGTGTTATTACGGGCGGCGTGCAATTTCAATAATAATTATAATCACGCGCGTGGTTGAGCGAGACGAGGAGAGCAACGGACAAAAAGGAATAGATGGAAAGAGAAAGAAACGCGTTTGCCCAAAGAAACTTGCATCCTTCGTGCCCTCTCTCTTCGTACCGGTGACTCGACGAACATCGGCCATCCAGTTAAAAACCTGCTGAAATTCTTATTTCCTACGATTATATTTGATATATCGTTACTTTTACGAGGCTACGCTGAATATACGGGGGGTAGTCACGAAGGTCACTCGAAATCACCGCTCCGATTCACATCAACATGGTTATTTGCGAAGGTAAACGAGTGTTCGTCTAAGGCTAAGGGAATCCATATCCTGGTCTTCCTTTTTTATCAAAAAGTCTCGTAACGCATTTTCTGTTTTTTTCTTTTTTTTCCTTTTTTCTTTTTTTTTTTTTTACGAAATAGACGGTTTTCCTTAATCGAGAAGGATTACAGGAAAAAGGTTATACGTGTAATATGATTCACGCACACGCAATGGTGACTAACGTTTTCCTCTTAACGACGGTATTATTTTCTAAATTTTCCGCAAACTCTTTAGTCCAATGTAAAAAGCAACCTGAACGTTTCTAACGCGACGAATCTATTTTACAAAGTCACTTGTTTTGCCCGCCAGGAGAAACGTTGCATCGCCTCCTCCAGAAATCGTACCAGAAACAAAGATTAACGAATCTTCGTTGATATCGTAGCAGCAGAATTTGCAACCTCTTAAGGACACGCTTCCAAGTTCCAAAGTCTCATCTCGATAAATCCAAACCGTCGTAACTTTTGTACCGTGCAGCTTCTACGATTCCGATCTTACAAGCTCTCAATCTCAAAGAATTTAACACGCTTTGGAAGATCGATGAAAACGTTAAACGAGAATCTTACAAGCGAGTCGAGTCAACTTGAATTTTCGTTTACTGCTTCTTAAGTCGTTCGTACGGCAACGAATTCGTTATCGACTTCCCTTTCACTGTTTTTAGCAAGACAGCATTATCGCGCGTTATCAACCGCGAAACGACCCATATCTCGGAGAAAGTTACGCGGAGGTAAAGAAACAAAGGGAACGGTCGACGTTCAAGGAATACGGGAAAGAAATCCAGTTCCTGACAGGCAACTGGGAGAACCCGGCGTAAATCCGCGCGATATCAGCCATCGAGGCGACTAAGCAACCTTCGAGAACTCGCCAACAACCATCTCCGGGTATCGCGCTGTAAGATCGGCAGATCTAAACTCTCTCTTTTCTCTTTCCTCGAAATAGAATCGACTATGCGTCACAGGCAAGTTCACGGAGAATTCGTCAAACGGTCTAGAATGAGAAATTCTCGCGAAAAAGTTGCTCGATCGTCCTCGGCGCGTTAAATCAGCGCGAACCAGACAACGCGGAGGCAACACAGAGAATAAAAGGACGCTTTCGATCCTGAAAGAAACGTCGTCCGAGGGATAAAACGATAAATGGCGAAAAATCACTGGTGCGAAACCTATTCGCCTTTGATATTCAAAGTTTCACGAAGATGACGAAGAAGGCGACGGGGTTCTGTTCGAAGTTAGGAGACGTAGAGCTTTTTAAACGACTATTCGTTTCCTTGGTTGAAATTGCGATCAAATTGCGTAGAGATTTAACGGATATGTTTATCGTACTTTTAAGTAAAATATACCGATGGAACAGGAAGAGAAGTTGGCTATTCGTTGTTGGCCTAGTAGGATACTGTAACGCGCGTTATAGCGCATGCAGTTGCATCGCGGTACTCGCAGCCTTGCAGTTCGTTAATGCAGCCTGTCGATAACGCAGAACTTCTGCGCTGCGACCTACGTTACCATCTAGCGATACAGGTCGATAATAAACGCGTCGAAACTGTTCGACGATATAATGCAATTCAAGCATCTTGTTCGACGGTTAAGCGCGTAGAAACAAATAGAACTACGTCGCGCCTTCAAGTAAAAATCGAGAATAAAAAAACCTACAGTTTACCATCGGACGGTACTACGCCTTCGTGTTTACGTTAAATTTACCAGCCAACCTTTCCGTATCCATCCAAAACACACTCGCGGCAATTTATAAATAAAACGGCGAATATCCCATCGTCCTAAAGCTTCGCCGTTCTGTATCTTCCATTTACACGATCCTTGGAACGCCACGCTAATTGCCGGCCATTAAAAATTGAACGCGAAGCCAACGCGAGTGGGAAGGCTTCTTTGTCGGTGCACTTTCAACGAAAAGCCTGACGCACTCGGGGAATTGCACCTGTCGAACAATGTCCGCTCGTTACGAGCACAACGTACGCGCGTTTGTCAGCAACAGCAACGACCGGCCGAGACAAAGCGCAATTAATACCACGTGGTCTTGATTTCGTACACCGCGGTATCGGTCGCGAGATAAAGCATCGACGCTGCAGGGGAGTCGCGCGCGATTTGCAACCCAAGGAAAAACACAAACGCTTCCGTGTTCTCGTTATGCAACGCGGAACGCGATAACCCTTTCTGGTCGCTTATTAAGCGCGGAACCATTAAACGCGCAGCCGGCCAAGATTCTGCTTCTATGGGAAATTGCGTGGCAAATGAACCGATCCCAAAGGCGCGATCGTTGTGTCGCGTACGCGTCTCTTTCCTTCTTGTTATTACGAGTTACGATCGTGTAACTTTGACATTATAATCATAATTATAATTTATATTAAAATTACTACGTACGTCGCCGCTTAAACCGAGATCAATCTCGAGCGTATGTTTCATAGACTCACCTATTGGTGACGCGGTGTTGGCTTCCCTGAGGCTCACTGTTTCTGGTTCAACCGCCGCTTCGTCTTCCTCGATCAATGGTGGCGGTGGTGCCAACGGTCGTGATTCGTAACCCCAATGCTGTCGAAAAGCACGTGCGCCCCCGTCCAATCGAACACGTGGTAACTCGACGAACATCGCGTCTCCCAACTGAGAACAAAAATTGTCGATACCGTAGCATTGTGACTTTAATATCGCTAGTATGTTATTAACGATTCGATTATCGGTATTACTCGTGATTTAGAAGGATCGATCGACGAAAGCAGAAAAAGAGTACGTTTTAGAGAACGTTGTTTGTCTTCGTCGTCGCTGACGAATTTTCTAAGATGGAATGGCAATGATTCGTTAACGAGAGAACAGACGATCGCAGATATTCGTTATTACGAAACTCGTTTTCTTTTAGTTCGAAAATAGGCGACAAGATGCATCGACGCGTCGCGTGCATAGACACGAAATCTTTATTTCATTTTAACAATACCCGTCGTACGACCACGCGAACTGTTAAATAGATACAAACGATAATTTACTCTTCTCCTAAACTATTTCGCGAATACCTAATCAAGTAGGTTAGCGCGATGCGATAATTCCGGTACGGTTCGCGACACTCACGTAGCCCCGAATCACGTCCATTTCGGCGGAGCCGGAGCAACTCGACGAGACGGCCGCGTTCAGTCGATCCTATCAGTGTCACGGGTCGTGTCATCGAACTAGCAGAAGAATTAGCCCCGACTAGCGGTTGTCTCTCGGCCTGGAAGCGATTTCGATGGAAAGAAGAGTTCTCGTTTCGCGAGAAAAAGGAGCTGCCGGTTCGCGACTCGCGACAAGCTGGACAACGACTGCACCGTGTCCAGTTTGTCTTAAAATACCGTAGATTGACCTGACACGACACGCTGACGTCACTAATTAGAGCTCGTTGAACGCGGTGTGCGGCGCGTGAAATCCAGAGATCGTCTATCTCTTCTCTCTCTCTCTCTCTCTCTCTCTCTCTCTCTCTCGACACGATTCGTTTCTCGTTCGAAACAGAGGTGGAAACGAACGAACGAGTCGATCGAAAACAGAGGTCGAAGATGGGAAATTATTAATTTCCATTTGTTTGGCGCGCCACCACAATGCCCACGTTGTACGCCATTATTTGCCAATTATCATCCCCTAACGAATTTCTCGCCGCACACAGTTCCACGAAATGAACGTTTTGCGACGATCAGACCGCTTGGCTTTGGGCGAAACGCTGTGGCAACGATAGGCGCGTGCGTTACGGATACGGTTTCGCAGTCGTCGCAGAAGCGGCTAAAACGAATAACATTTCGTTGGTGCGAGGATTGCAGTTTGGCGAATCGTGTTTTTAGAACGCGAAGTTTGTTCGAGAATATTACCGCGAGCTGAAAGATTTCGCGATAATTCTCGGGTTTCCGCAATAATCCGCGATCCAAGTATCGCACGAAATCCCTGTTCCTACGATACAAAAACCTCCTACCATTTCGATAGTCTTAGAAAGTATAGCTACTTCTAACCTTTCACCGAACATTCCGACAACAAGACGGTTAAGGAAGGAGGAGCACGCGTCCGCGATCGATCGCGGTCGAACAAGCCGTGAATGCGGTCGCAGCCGTATCGTGTTAACTGTAATTACCAGGCAGACGCGAACGAACGCGTCCAATTACACAAATCCAGTATTGGTTTTGGGCATTGGCCTATAACAATCCCCCATCCCGCCAATCGGTACTCGCATTCTTCTTCCACGACGTTCGATTCTTGGCCTGGCAGAGAATACGTGACCCCGTTTTCCGCGAGCCGCGCTCCATTAGACCAACAGCGCTCCACGCTAATTCCACGAACGTCTCCGACGTATCGTCGAGAAAATCGCACCTCTGCCATTGCCGTATCGCGAATCGAAGAGAAACTGGCGATATGGCTGCCTATACAAACTACGTGCGTGGCAAGCAAATAATATTCCAACGACGAATTTCACAGGTAATTCACAGGCAATGACGCGACCTGCGACAGCAGCAGCTTCCAGAACACCAGGAAGAACGACGAGGATCGTCGCGGGCAAAATTACATTAGGTGGGAACGCGGGGACTCAAAGAGACTCGAAGGAAGTCAAAGGGACCAGAGGTAGCCGGTCGTTTCGGTAAGTTCGTAGTAACAATATCCTTCGACAGACAACGAAAGAAACGAACGGAAAAGACGATGCAAGGCAAGCACGCAGGTCCTTTGTTCGCTAATTCCTTTATCGTTTGTCCATCCGTGTCTTTTACGTATCATCCTGGCTCGAGAAAACAATTAGTCACGACGAACCTTTGCACCGCGAATTCAATTTTTAGCAACGAAAAATTAAGAGAACATGGGTTTAAGGATCTATTCAAGTTTTACGCCTTGCGCTCCAATACGATATAATAATTTTCAAACGAATCGATCCCGTCAAGATATTATTGCCTCCGCGATATAATCGAATTCCGTATGTTTTTCAAATTATTATCTTTATCTTTTCGATTATCGAAGTAACGTGAAATTAAGACCATCTCAGCTGTTCCGTTCTCTTGTCGTGTCTGACGTTCAACTGTTCTAAATTTATAAAAGCTAGGTTTCGGTGTGGAAAATACGAGAAGAAAATGTGCAAATTACGCAAACACACAGGGATAAAACAAAACGAGACACGATATCACGGAACGGAAGCATATTAGAGGGACAAACACAACGTTCGAAGGCACACTGATAGAGAACAAACCTTGTTGCGAGACTTGAACATACAGGCGGTCCCGGCGAACAGCTGCGTCCAAGGAAACAGACAAATTAGTTACTAATTGCGCTTGTTTAATTTCGTCAACAGATCCAGACTGATTCGGGAATCCTTCTGGATTCGACGCGTACGATACGATAGAATAAAATATCAAGTACGAGACGCGGATCTTTTGTTTTAAATTTATGGATTGAAACGTATGCGTGTGTATGTGTACGTATGTATATATATATATAGAAACGTAAACATAATATCGATAACAATCCAAGTATTATCGTTTGGAGAATTTTTTACAACTACCTCGTATGTCGGATCGATGAACGATAAAAGCTACTTTCTCTTATCACCGTACGTTATCCTATGTATGCAAAACGTGCAATTTAGTATCATGAAATCGTACGTAAATTATGATCGGAAAATATTTATTCGCTGAATATTTTTGTCCGTTTGAAACGTTAAATCGATCGATTCCGTCTCGTGCGTTACACAGGTGGTTAGCTTCTCCTTCGTTACAAAGCTGGGGAGAAAGTCTCGAGGATATACCCATCGACCGCTCCGCATCGACACCCAATTTTACAAACATAAAAAGTTCAGCCTACGTCGCACGAAGATATACAAACAGACCATCGTTCCGCTTTTCTCGTCCGAGTTTAGCTTTTCCGCGGCAGAAATTCTTTTATACGGCGGACAAATACGCTGTACACGTGGTCACGTGGGAAGGAAGCGGAGCGTAATTAATCGGCCGCTGACGGGGATGATAATTAACGTTCCGAGTCGAGGGCTAAATTAAGATATTTCTATGGTCGTAATTCGAGCTATCCCGGTGCGTTTCGTGCTCATTTTAAATCGCGATTGATAACTCGACCGTCCTCGAGGAAAGACGGAGCGTCGAGACGCGACGCACGCCACGATTCTAGAATCGATACCCGGCAACGAGCGCCAGGAAGCGGTTTAACCACACGGTTAAAGAGGTACCCTCCTGAAACCTGGTACGTATAACGCGTCGAGGCCGAGTCTGGTTTAACATTTTGCTCCGCCAACGCGATTACGCGATTGGAATGAACGAGAAAACCAACGGAGGATATTTTATACGTTACGCGTGTTACGTTAACGACTTGGACCAGCCCTTCTCAACTTTCTTCCCGTTATCGCCTTATTTCCACCATAATCGAATAAACCGTTCCTCGCATTTGCATAAAGCGAGCGATCTTTGATAGATTTTCGAAAGAGATATTTATACTTTCTACTTCTACTTGTATTTTCATAGCGCGGAAAACGTTCTACGAATCTGGAATCTCTTCTTCGTAAACGTATCGACGATACGCGCAGTTCACAAACGCAAAAGCATTCCATATAAACTGCCGACCACCGTCGGAATCAAGCTGGAAAAACCAACGAGCGCGATCTTCTTGGAACGCTGTGGCGATCGGGACACTCGCGATCTCGGACTCGGTTGGTACAGGATCGTCGATCGTTCTCGCGATACGATTCGCTTTCCGTTCGATCCCTCGTTCGTTTCGGTTCGAGCCTTGCGTACGCGTCTGTCCGTGAGCAGCACCGTGGCTACCTAATTCGATCCACACGATCGACCCGTTCCGATCCGACCGATCCGATTACGTCCGTGAGTACACGTTACGATCTTCCGTCGATAATCGATCCGTCAGTAACGCTGCAATCGATTCACGTGCCGCGAGTCTGTCCGTGATAACGGAACAAGTACACGCCGCCTTTCCCACATGCGCGAATATTCCTTATTCCTCTATCGTTGCCCCGTTCGAGCGTGAACCGTTTCGTTCAAACGTGTAAACTCGACGTCGATGAAACCAGACACTCTTCGGAGCTTCGTTTCAGGCTCTTTTGCGATCGATACTGTGGCCAACAGCGTATAGTAATTTCCATAGAACGGTCGCTGAAGTTGAAAATAAAGAGACTGCCGATTCGGTGCCGATTCAGTGCAGTTTCGTTAAACTAAAGAGAAAGTTAAAGATGTCTCGAGGATGAAGCCAAACAATTCACGTAATAACACGAATCTATTCGTGTATTTAAAATATCGATAAAATGATGTCGCGTTCTTTCATATATATATCATCATATCATCTATGATTAGAATTGTTATTCACACCAAGAAAATCGCTCGAAGGATTTTATATTCTAAACTAAATAATGAAATAGTTCCTTAAGACGTCGAAACGAATATCTAGAACGATCCGAGTCACTTCGATTTAATCCTACGAGTCTAGCTTTAGATTCTCTACGTAGCCGGATTAACGAACGCGTCGCCGTCTTCGACAACATTTACGCGACAGTTTACCTACGTGGAAATCTGCAATCTCGTCACGTGATATCAAAGGCCGACACGGACGTAACTCGTATCGGTTCGACGTAATCTACAGAATGCTTTTTTCATAAAAAAAAAGAAAGAAAAAGAAAAGGAAAAAAGGACGAAACACGAAGGGACGCTCAACGAAATTGCAGGCTATACGAACGTATCTGCCTCGAATCGATACGAGTAATACCGTACGGGGTTCTCGACTTCTGCATTTGTTTCAAGATGTTGCCGAAGGCGTACAGAAGCAGAAGAATCTTACGAATGCTCGATATAAATATACCGGTGGATCGCGAAATAAAGATGCAAATTTCTCGAACCAGATAAAAAAGTTATCCCGATAAAAGTATTTCTTACGTGTCAATCATCTTATACGGTATATAAAGTTTATC
The DNA here is from genome assembly GCA_014737535.1 of Bombus cullumanus. Lineage (NCBI taxonomy): Eukaryota > Metazoa > Arthropoda > Insecta > Hymenoptera > Apidae > Bombus > Bombus cullumanus. Next base: position 415,817 of record JACXIX010000022.1, on the reverse strand, counting down.
GGCAAGATAAATCTCACATCGTGGAAGTTTAAAGAATTTACTGCTTCGAGAATACGAGAGAAAGTTTATTTCTTAGGTGGCGAATAAGATAAACGTCTATCGCGGAAACTATTTAGTAAGGAGATCGTCGAGTCTGAAATATAGATAGTCGTTTAACGGCGTAGCGCGCGTGGACAAAGTGAAAATTTCCAGCAGAGCTGCTTTACGCGTTTACAGCAAGTAGCCGAGCGCACCGCGGATAAGTTCATCGAAAAGAGAGGTTTCGAGAGCGATACGAGCCGACGATTAGGGCTGGAGACGAGAGAAGCAAAGCACGAATCTCTAACGAGGCACTACTCGAAGAGCTGCTCAGGGAGCCGGAGCAACTGGTGAATTTCTAGCTCGTGTCGTCCCTCGAACGAAGCCAATAACGTTGTCATTGTATCGGATTATACGATAAAGGTGTAACTTTGGTGGGGAATCTCGGCTATGCGACTCTCGACGAGCACAAATTCCGATTCCGCCCGGGAATCGATAGACGCGCTCGTCGATTACCTACCCAAACTTCCTCAAAGAACATAAATAAAAACATAATCAAAGAAAACCTAATTTTTTTAATTTAACCTAATGCTATAATTATCCTTGTTGTATAAAGCTCCGAACGATGTCGAAGTACACCTAATCTAACCGCTATTTTGGGTACTCTGCGGTGAAAAGAGATCGTTCTTCTACAATCGCCGCGAAGAAAGAACGGCCCGAGGTATCTAGAGAAACCTTAGGCTAGCGGTGCGTTAACGATCGATAAATCCTCCGATTTCCATTGCTAAAGAACTGTCGCTCGAAAGCGACAATTGCTACATTTCCAGCACCTTAAAATACGACGTCGTTAAATGTACTCGTTTCCTTCAATTACGGGCGGTGGTAATCGTCGCATTTGTCCGCGGACTGTCCGTGTCCTTAATAACGGAGCAAAAAGGAGGACGTTTCGGTTGAAAGGTTAAGCAACGCGTTGAATGTCTCCGAACGAACAATGAATTTCAATTTCACGTTGTTATAACTTTGTCCAACCTATTCTTCTATCTTTCCCCTTCTTCGTCATTATCTTTCTCTTCGTCATCTTCGACTTACGTCGTCGTCGTCGTCGTCGTCGCCGTCGTCGTCATCGTCGTCGTCGAATAAACGAATGAACGAACTCTTGGGGTCAAGAGGTTCGTTCGCCGCTGGGCATTTACTGAAATCCGCGCGGACCGAAATTAGTTCGGTTAAAAGAAGCGCTTTCTTCGCGATCCACAATCCACGAGACGAGACGTTCTTTCAGAAAAAGGGAGAGAAAGAAGGCTCCTTCTTTCGTTCTTTGTCAGTGCCGCGGATTCATCGGAATCACTTTGCGACGGCAATAATTCAGGAGAACGACCAACGTAAAAATAATTTAACCGTTCCTTGAACGCGTCTACCTATTGCACAATATGTACCTTCGAAACGATCAAGAAAGGAATGGAAAGTGTCTAATATTCTCAATCTCAGACCTGCGTAAATGCCTACGTAAACGAACAAGCCTTCGTACGAATAATCGGCTCACGCGAAAACTACGACGCTGGCCGTCTAATACGCCGCAGAGGACTATTTCCATTTCGCGAACATCTGCTTTCTTTCGTAAGAGAGTAAAATGGAAGATAAAACTTATCAAAGAGGACGATGAAGTCTCGCGCCGTTTCATTGACTCGATAACGTTTATTTTACCCTCCCCCCCCCGCGTCGTCGATCGTCCAACCTAACCCCATATAAATGCACCCTTCTTCTGCCTCAACTATCTCTCTATGCAACTCAAACCCTTGTCTTTCGAGCTCCGTGGAACGCCACGATCTTTCAAACTTTCACGATCGTCAGGGAGTTTGGCCGTTGAACAGCGCGTTTCGTCGAATACGCGGTTATCATTAAGTTCCGCTGGCTGGCAATTCCACCGATAGTTCCTTTCACCTGGACAAATATAGAAGCCGATGTCGGAGAAATTTGGCAATATTCACAGGGGATAAGCTTTAATTCGCGCTCTGTTTGGAATCTCTACTTTTCTTGAAATTTGAAAAACACACGAGTCCAAGAAAAAGGTAAAGAAAGGGTACCGAGGGAAAATTGAGAAACGCGCGAACACGAGATCCTGCGTGTTTGCAAACGTTCGCAGAGAGTCGAAGAAGATTCTCGAATCCGCGAAGTAACCCGCTTCCACGCTTCTCAAGAGTGATTCGAGTAGCAAAAGGGGTCGAAAGGTTGGCGAAAAGGTGAAGCCGATTTATCCTCTGGCTGAAACCGGCTTCCTCCGAATTCACGTTGGATTCCCTTTACGATCAACCGAAAGAAGGATAGGTCCTATCTCTAGCACCCTGAGTCACCGCGAAAGAGACTAACACGAAGAGGTAAGAGACGAAAAAGAAGGGGTTCTTACGCGTGTGTGCACGCCCTACACTCTCAAACATCGCAAGACTCGTCCCTCACCTTCCAAAAAAGGGAATATCGACTGACGACTGTCCGGGATAAGGGTCGACAGGGACGCAGACGAACAGGCACTTTCAGCCCCTTGGTTAAGACGGACGAGCTACATAGACTAACTCGGTCCAACTTCGAATTTCGAATCCTCCGGCTCGACCCGAGTCATCTCGTTTTCAGTAGTTGTTACGTTCTCGTACGATAAGCGGAATAAAAAGTCCCCAGGTTGGTCAGGTTGTTTAAATAGAAGGCAAACTGCATAAAGCTCGTTCAGAGTGTTGGTGAAAACTCGAAACGCCAATGCGAATATATCTGTCTCCTCTTTGAAACTACGCGTGCATACTTGCAATTAGTGAAATTGTCTTACTTATACCGTAAGTATAATTGTAGCTTACAGACCTGCCCCACCAAACAAGAAATAAAAACGAATAACAGGAGAGGAGGAGAAAGATAAAGTTGCAAAGACACTATTCGCTCGTTATCTAGAGTAGTCAGTATATACAGCTTCATTCGATTCACGGAAGATGACAAGAATCGTAAAATTACAACGAATCTATCGCATTCGTGAGATGCGATGGCACAGGTCTCGCGGTTAAGCAATCTTTTCAGAAACGTTAAATTGCCCGTCAAAGATTCAATACGGATACCTCCTTAACCAAACGGTAAAGTGTAGAACCGGGCACTCGCATCCTCGTACGCACAACATCGAGGAAAAAGAAGGAGGAAGGAAGGGAGGGAGTGGAAAGAGAAAGAGAGAGAGAGAGTCGCTGAATCAAAGGCACTCGGAGAAAGACAGATAGGGAGCAAACTGCGAGGGAGGGAGAACGAGATAGCAGGATTTAATCACACCAGTCGTATTCCCCTCACGTCTTGAAAGGGACACGTTCGCAAAGCCAGACAGGAAAAGGAGGAAGGAAGGAAGGAAGGAAGAAAAGGAGGGAGGAAACTCGGAGGACGGGGGATACGATTTAATACAGAGACCCATTCGTTCACCCCTGGGGAACGATTCCAATGGAGACGGTTGCATTTTTTACTCGCGTGCCGTTTGTCTTGTACGTGACGAGTATGAACATGAACGCATCAAATTCAAAGAATTCAGACCCGGAAAGGAGAGGCACGCGCGGATTCTCGCTGGCTACGAGAAGAAATATCGCGGCGCACGCGTGTCCTTGATATCGTAGCACGTTTTAGCGCCTCTGGAATCGTTCGTGAGATATTTTCGGCGATTTCGCGGCTTCAACGTGGAAAGAGTTTAATTCGTTCGTGCGTACGGATAATTTTTCGCGTTACGCGCAGTCGTTACAGGGCTGACTTCGTGTATTTATTTATCCAACTGAAGAAAAGCTTTTACAAACATAGTCTCGTTATTTTTGAGACAGATCGTGTATAATTTACTTAATACCGTTACGATCGTTTATTCGCGACATGATGTAAGTTCTATATACGTTCGATATACTTGAAACGTTTAAAGAAATTATAGCAAATATCGACGATGATAATTAGAAGAAATTATAAACAAATCGCGAAAAATTGTAAAAATTCTACGAATCACTCTATCGATCCTCTTGTTTCGTCCATTCTTTTCAAATCCTTATAATCCATACGTGCTAATCGGGTATATTCTATAGTTCGGGTACGTATGTTCGTTTTCTATTTGCGTGCATTTTCTATTAGCATTTCCTCGGCTGATCGCGTAGGAATAAGAGCACCAGAGATCTTCTTTGATCCGGCATCGAGAAATCCGCTACTAATAGACAGAGGCAAGACAATCCCCTACCTACAACCTTATCAGACTTCGTAACACTAGGCAACGACAAAAGTAAAATCCCTAGGAATTACTAAGAAACCCCACAGTATACTCGCACTTCGAATCCAATATCGAAGGCTTTCCATTGCGCATTGTTTGCTTTTACCTGCACCAACCCATCCCAGTTCGCCGATCATTATCGTTAACACCTTAACACGCGGAAGAGAAACTTCCTAGCATTCGCCGAACAACAATAAAATAGCAGATACTTTCGAGAAATGGAGATAACGTACAGAAGAAGAAATACGATATAAAATGCAGATAATTCCCAGTTTACGGTTTACTGTTTATCGGAAACGTGTAAAACTTGCATCAAAGAGGACTCTTATTACATATTCGTATCTTATTCGTTATTCCTATTGATTTCTCGATTGAATTTTATGCATCGAAGATACGGTTAATTAAGGAAATTAATCGACGTGTTTGCTGAGAATTGCAAGCTGTAATTAAATCGTGAAATTACCATGACGCGTGATACGATGGTCAGGTGGTCAGGAAACAAGTAGGCGTCTGTTTAAAACTTTCTTATCTTCGTCTCTATCGAGCGAAAGATCGCTTATCCTATAAAAATACAATAAAAAGGAACCTACATTGTCCGATAGCAACACATATTCATGCAAAATCGTGCGGTCGTTTACATCGTGAAACCTAGAAATATTCCCAACAAAGCTGTAACTATACCGATCCAAGGATCACGTGAAATTGCTAAACCAAAGAGATCTCCCATATGAGATAAATACTAGTTACAGGAATGACATCCGCTGAGAAATTCATAAAGCATAGTAACGGTACAATTAAGAACAAGCGAGACCATTAACGCGCAACTATTACAAAATTCTAAAAATCTTCAGTTTCGATGGAACCTAATTCATAGAAAATCGAACGGCCGTGTTCGTAAGCACAACGGTACTAGGCTGATCGTGCACAGGCTTTCTCTACTTGCTGACTAAATTCTATTCGGTACGACATGCGAGGAACCGTTTGAGGGATCCAGACGGCAGAAAGAGGAGAAAAGAACACACATGCGTCTGCACACGTACGAAAGTACGCCGTTAACTCTATTCCTTGAGGGCGAGTTCAGCATCGGATAACGAAGGGTCTCGTGTTCCTGAACCCCACGGATGTGATTACACGGAAGGAGAAAAGGACGTGAGCTGGGACAAGGTGAAAGAGAGTCTCGACGTCGGTTTTGATTTAATAATAACAAGGACTCGATCACAGGGGGCGAACAGTTGCCAAAAACGCGAGACGTTCGAACAATCGACCGAGAAAGTCAGACACTGACAAAGGCAAAGGGAAAAACGGCAACCACGTCAGAACGAAAAGTGTATTTGATACAGGCGTGGATGTTTATCGAGCGTGGAAAACGACGGGCATCCTCACGGTATTACGTACGTGTTACGTGCGACGTTACTGTTAAATAGATAGTACATTTGTATTGTACGTGTGAGAGCGAGGGAGCGAATTCCTTAGAGTGTATGTGAGCGTCGCAAGACGGCTCAGATCTCCGTTGAGACAAAAGAGCGACTAGAAAGAAAAAAAGCAAGCGAGTGAGTGTCTACTAGCACTTCTAGTAAAAGTTTAACTTTTTGTTCTCTCCAAATCCTCTCCATACCTTAACAATTACAGTTTTGTACATATTGGAAGGAAGCTTTGAGTAGATAAAGTAGAAACAACGTTATATCCGGAAGAAAAGCTAAAAGTAAGTGTTAAAACGAAACACGCCTTTTCCGTTCACTGGAACATCAACTTTACTAGTTACCACCGTAATTACCTTTCTAGAATATTTTCCCATTCTATTCGATAAAAGGAGACGCCCAAAAAATAATTTGCCGCGCGAAACAACGAGAGGAATGTGGACACGGAACTCTTCACGCCAAGAGTAATTACTTCAAAGAAAATTCGCTATCTGATTTAAAAAATTAGCCAATCTCGGAGGCAACGTGGTTTCAAGCAGTGTAATAAGTATAATTCTCGAGCCCAATACTTTAAGACCTTAAGAGACAGAGAAAAAGAGATGGACGGACACGGGACACGTTTAGGGGACCTCGCCAACGACCAAAATGGATCCGCAACGAGAGATCTTCCTCAGCTTCTACCTTCGTTCGTTCCACGAGAAACTATACGCCAACATGCTTGAGAATTTTTCCGTGTTATCTTCCCTCTATCTTCGCCGCTTCTTTCGCCTCCTGTTTTACCTTGAGATAAAGGTAAAGGATAGGACAAGAAGGAGAAGAAAGGTAGTCAACGTTTACCGTTATACCGCGCAATTGAGTGCAGTGGAGAAGGAACTTGAGAGTTCGTAAGTTGCAGCATAGATGGTAAGAAAAGAAAGTAAGCTTTGTAGTTTTCTTGTGAAAACGCAAGAAAAGCAACGACAGTGGAAGTAACTCTGGCAGAAAGTTATTGGCTTAAGCAAGCTTCCATGCAAGCGCTCGCTTGTCCCCATCCAGGACAGAGAGCGGTTTGTGACGAAAGTTCGCAACGAAACTTCGATCGGGTTTCTTTCTCGGTCCCTAAAGGACTACGTCGCGTTTGCAACGCGGTGGCTGCAATAACGCGAACGCTTAACGCGAAGATGTTCTTTGGAGCGCGCGAGCGGAACCGGAAACGTCGACGCCTAAAAATACGTACTCGCGTCCGGAAGAATATACGCAGATATATCGTTTTCCTTTCTTTCGTTCCCAGTCGATCAAGGCGCGTGAACGTCGGCAAATATTGGACGGTTGGATTCCATCCTATATCCGCTACTCTCTTTCGACGTTCCTGAACAGCAAACGTTACAAGGCTTGATAAAAAGAAAAAGGCAAATTTCAAACGAGAACCTCGAGGAATTTTTAAAAGCTCGTTGACGTACGAATTTCGATTTGTAAATAGTCGGCAACCGTTTTCAGTTGCAGGCCTTGCATAATTTTGGTGGAGATTAGCAGAGACGTCTGGAAAGTAGTTGGCTTTGCAAACGTCAGGCTGTGTATAAACTTGCTGATCGAATTAGAAGCTGGCCATCCCTTTGCCATTCCAAGCGTACGATCAAACGCAACTCGGCCTCCTTCCGTAGCGCACGATACAAAACAAGGGAGAAACACGGTAGAGACCGACACGCGCACAATTTTCCTATACTAATTTTTCATTAAATCCCCTGGCTACAGACTGCTGGATATACACAACTTTCAACCCGATTAACTTCCTACCGTTGAGTCAGCGATATCTTCTCGGCTCTTAGACGAATCCCGAGAAGGGGAATCGTTTGTTTTATCGGAGTGTCGATCAGTTTGTGCCATGACTACTCGGCCACACAAGTCGTCATCTTCCAAGAAGCGTCCTATTTCATTCCTCGACGCCTCTCGACGTCTGTTTATCGTCTCTCGCTATATGTACTCGCCGGCCGCTTTTGGGATATCGTTCGCTTCGTAAAGCCGATACCGCTGATATGCGTGAACGCGATAAAACGCGCTACTTCTGCGAGTAAACGTCCATACCGAACAACTTTGAACGGCCATCGCGTTGTTTAACCCCCTAAATATGTTAATTGTAAGTATAACTTTCGGATTACGACCGCCAACGTTCCACCGTTATTCCGACAATTCCCTTCGGGCCAGAGATACGTTGCCTGAACGCGTAATTCGCGAATTAGGCGCGCGACGAATTCTGCGAATCGAGTTTCGAGTTTCGAGCAAATTTGAAAGCAGTACAGATCGTACTAGTACGCATCTAAAAACCATCGATTTAATATCGAAGTGATTTTTAATCGTAAGATTTTTTTCTTTTCTTTCAACGCTGTTTGCTAAAAAATTAACGCGTACTTCTAAAATTTTGACTCCTCGAAACAAGACGAATATCGAAATCACAAGGATAAATAAAAAATTTATAAACTATCGTACAAATATCGTAATTACGTGGTAGCACGAGAATATCATCTTAACGTATTAAAATTCAATAAGGCTACGATTGTCAAAATCAATATATAGAGAGAATAGTAATCGAATAATAGAACGATTTGCGGTAGAATAAAATTATAAAAGATAATAGAATAGCACATACGTTTTTAAGAACAAACAAGTTTATTGCAGGCGATAGGTGTGCGAATACTAGCAACGCCAATGACGTAATGCGTTTGTGTGCCGCTTCTTATGGATCGCGATAAAGAAGAGGGAGGCTGGCTAATCCGGCCGAATTGGGCAGCGGGCTTTTCGCTATCGAAAGAAGATAGAAGGAACATTAGGAAAGAAAGAGAAGGTGTACTACTCACTGCCATATCTTCGCTTCTGTAAGCCGTGAGGGTCTGTTCGTCCTGGAGGAGGACGCAGTAACAAGGTTCCCAGCACGCCTCGGCAGCGGCTTCGCCAACGCAGCATTCGGCCTCTGGAAAAATAAAAAAAAAGGAGATTGTGACGGACGAGCAAAGTTGCCAGAGTTCAGACGGTGGGTATCGTGGCCACACCGCGAGAATAAAATCAGCGCATCGGCCAGCGACAATACGAATAATGGGAGTCGTGTCGATTATTATCTCCGTGGAGGGGCAACAGGAAGCGCGACGCGATCCCTGCCCGCGGCCTACGATCGATAACGATCGATAATTCTCGCGTGCATTCGAAACGTCGCGTCCGCTGAAGGCGCGAATCCAACCGGAGACTCGTCGTCTCAACTTGCAAGGATTATCCTTAGGCTAGGTGCACACCAACGATACAGTGTGAAATACGTTGGAAATTTCTATTCAGAGGCCAAGTTCGATTACAAAGGTAAAAAAGTTTCCGTCTACCGTGTAAATTTACTCTTACGACGTTGCAATAGAAATTACGAATCTAATCGAGTGAAAGCTCTTTCTCGTAGTTTCAACTCGTAATTAGTATGCTCGTGTTAGCGAATTATATTCCATATTTAACCTCATTACTCGAAACGTGTTTGGATTGCGTTACGCAACTAGACGGCCGTCACGTGGAACGATCAAGGGTTCGAATACGCGCGAGGGCCACGAGGCGATCGTCGTCATCTGGAAGCCGTGCCCATGACAGACCTCTAAATGAATTACCTAATTTCGAAGTCATCTGTTTCTATCGGCTACCTGGAATTTTCACGAAATATTTATTATAAACAAAAGTTACAGGTATCCTGGAAGAATCGAAGATAAAGAAATGTCATAAAAGGTTAACGAGCCAACTAATTCACCACCACGCGAATCCTGGCCATACGCCTACGCTTGTATATTATGCCGAACAGATCGCTTTGCCGATAAAGCTGCTAATCCACCAGATTCATAGAGAAACAACAGCTGCGATATTCGCTTCTCACGCTCGTTAGTGAAGAAACGAAAACGATCGACGATATAACGATATTAAACGATATAACTTCTTTGGCATGAAAGATTGTGTAACGCAAGTGGAAAAATTCAAAATTAATTCTAAACCATCGAAATTCAACGTAAATACCAAAGTATTGCGCACTTGTACGTACGTCTGGATCAATTGCCAAAAAGAATGAAGCCAAACTTAACCCTGAGAAATTTCAAATCGAAGAAATTATTTTTAGTGGAGCATACGCGTATGAAAAGAAAAGGCTTCGAAAACCGATCGAATCGCGCCCGAGAAATTTTTGCGCCGCGGTAGGTTTGGAAGAAAAACACCGTTGAGTGAAAACAGGCAACGCGTGCTCAACGCTAATCCGGTCGCAAAAGAGTAACACAAAGTGCCCTGTGAATCGAAGTGAATCGTGAACGCGCTCACCGTCTCGGGTTGAGGGCTGAACAAATATCGATTCGACGTTCCAGACGCGGCAAAACTGTTTCTTCCTGCGGAGTGCTCGCACACGAACTGCGGATTACAACCGCAGCCGCGCGTGGCTGCTGGTTCGAATGTAAGTTTTCCGAGCCATTTGGAAGCACAATTTTTTTACGATCCGTGCTTTCTTCCTTCCATTTCTTTCTGAGATTTCGATTGGAATACACGATCGATACAACTGAATCACACGACAGTCGCAAAAGCATATTTCACGTTTATATTCTTCGCACGATTTTTACTAACAATGTTCGCAAAACTTTAACTATCAACTGACAAGGAATCGCTGCTCGATCTAAAACGCAAGAGTCACCTTTCTCCCATTGAAATATCAGAAATAATCCAGACGAACTAATCGACCAACCTCTACATATATGTATGTATATGTGTTCTATTATAATTCACCGTTCTCCACGGGAAAGTATCTACAGAAAATAACGCAAAAATATTCATAGAATCTGCCTTGCACCAAACACCCTATTTTCAAACACAGATAAATATGGTTCCACGGTAGAAAACCTGCTTCCAGATTGCTTATCATTGTACGGAAAAGCTACGCTAGATTACGAACCGTTGTCATTTTTATACGTCCAGACCAGGTTGTTCTTTTCTCCGACCACCGCGCCGCGCTATCCCGTCCTGTCTCAAACATCCTGGGGATTTTTGCATCCTCAACCAGCTATTACGATATTCACATCCCCACGTGACTACGTGATCTCATCCTATCATCCAGATCTATATATATCGCAAGCGAAAGGTTTCCCGTACTTGTTCACCTCTTTTCCTTCCATCTCTCCTCCCGCCCTCCCCCTCTCTCTCCTTTTCTGTCAAGATTCCTTATTCCTCGGCGTGTATTTTTCAAGTATTGAAATTCTGGACCGTGTACTTTTTCGCCAAGACCCTCAAAGGGGTCGATCGACGAACGCATAAATGAGATTCCCAGCGGGTCTCATTCTCGCTTTTTTCTTTCCTCTAGCGCAGCGTCTTTGTATCAGCGCGACGCGACGCAACGGTTATCCATTCCACGCAGCTCGAACGTGAAAAAGCGTACAAGTCGCATCCATATGGATGGTACGGCAACGAATCCTCGAATACACGAGGCAGACAGTGCACGATGCTTGGTGATAGTGGAAAAGTCGAGGCCGTGTTCGAACGATTACGATGACGAATGCAGCGGCGTAAGGGCTTTTGGATGCCTGGCCAAACGCCAGGGAACCTCTTTGCACAAGTTCGACGGTAATATTCGTCTGGAATTCTTAATCCGGCTAAACGTCCCTTTTAATCATCGAATTGGCGAAAGATCGGCCGAAACACGTAACAACGTGAACATTTCGAATCGAAGATGACGAACGTCGAGATTTTCTGGAACGAGCGAACGATCGGCGAGTGGAGTAAGTTGTTGGTGTAAAATAGAAATTTCCGTGATATTATTCAATAACCACCGAATCGATCCACGAATAGGTTACCTCAAAGTTACGTTGCTCTGATCGAACTATCCAAGTTTTCCATGTGACGCAGGTGTTGCACTAGTATAAGCATCGTGTAACGATGTACAATATGGTGTAATGTGGGCTCGTGGTAGTCGTAAAGACACCAAGATATTTCTCTGCGGACGTTACGTACAAGGGACCGCAACGCGAAATATTATACAGTTCTGTATCGGTAAACGGTAATAGCGTCGGGATACCAATTCCAGACCAGACTGTAGACCGCTCTTGCATACGAAAGTTATTGCCTTAAATCGACGCGTTATTTTCGTTCTAACCGGTACTTGTTTTTTATATTTCGGCAAAACGAGCTTGAAGACTATATTATAAGGCAATTTTTGATAACGCACGACTGAAATTCGTTACCGATAGTTTTCGTTCCGATGTAAAAATCTAGAATTTTAATTTGGAGTTTGTTAGAATGTCATTTAGTTATTTGCACGTGGAAATATTCAAATTCCGTGTAATATACGATGCAAAAATTAAAGTTTATTCAGAATATTTAACAGTGAAGTTCCTCTAGGACAGATCATTCGCTTGCTAGTTAAATGGAGATGTCGTAAGAAATTTAAATACATTTTTGAAATGCCTAAAACGTTCCTGAGAAGAACGGAAGCGGGCGATTGTTGCTAGGGAAATATTCTACAAAATTGCTCCGAAATATCGTACAAGACGTCACGTACACTCCGACTACGCGTACGTCTTTCCTTTCGCAGTATCCGACTCTTTCATCGCATTTTTATCATCGCACATAACCCATGCACGTATTACGCGATATTCCTACGGGACTTTTAGACCGCTCGCAATAAATTCCAATTTCATCGCCTTTTATCCCTATCTACCTAAACCTGATATATTCGGATTTTCGAAGCTTTTCTTACGTGGAAAACAGCTATTTTGGAAAATTATATAGTTTCAGATATATCGTCGAAGCATAACCGCTAGCAATTTTTCATCGACAAATCAGCCATTTTAGTTTACCTAATATCACAGATTCACAGATTTTACGATTCGTCGTACTATCACCGCCCCTTTCCTCGTTACACATATATCGTATTTCTCATACGCACGATTCGGTAAACTCGCTCGTACCATGTTGGCGTCGCCACTAGAGTTACGGGAAAGAGGATCAAGTAGACGAGAGTAGGACGAGTGAGATGAGGCGGACAGGTAAGAGGTCCTCGTGCTTCTTCGTTCTCGAGACCGTGTTCGTGTCGAAAACGCGAAACGGAGTAACCATGGAGAGCAGCCTCGCGCGTGTTTCTTCCCGACATCGAGATTGCTTCGTACGATCCTCGTTAGAAGCTCGCTGGACCTGGCTAGTTCGTTACCGACCGATCTTATCTGTGGCGAGTCGTTCTTTCACGAGGCTCTTTGGCCCGGCTTTCTTCGCCGTGAACCGCTTCTCTTTTTCCCATGTATCTTCGCTTAACGCGGTCCTTTCATTAATTAATAATCAGAAGCACGTATCAACGTGTCGATAAATCCTTTGACAATAGTATGAAGGCGAGAAAATTCAATGTCGCGTAACTAAAAGATGAGCGAATGGTTATGTTGGAACATGTCCACCATCCAACGTTATTCGTAGTTACGAATATTCTAAACTTTATCGTGACGCCCAAGAATCTCTGACCGCGATATACTTTTACGGATCCCATAAATAAATCTTTTCGCAGAATGCGATTTCAGATTTCACGCGTCTTCCGATCACAAAAAATATAATTTTATTTTGTAGAAATTCATCGATTCGTCGATAAACTTGTCTTTTAACTGGAATTTTCCTAGCTCGGCCAGTTAAAATCCTTTCTAATCTTGAAACTTTTAAGCAACGCTTCGTACTTCTTCGATACAATCCCAAGTTAAATTACAACGGGTACTCTTATAATTTCGTCTAGAGAGACCCTCGGCCGTCGACAATAATCAAAACATAGCTATAAATGCTAAAAATAGATTCTTAAACTCCTTAAATATAATAATTCTAGGTTAATAGTACGTTTAAGAGGCAACGACTACTCCATACAACGAAGTTGTAGAGAAAATCGCGCGACTAGTTAATAAAAAGTGGCGTGACAGGACATCATACGCCGTATTTAACGATATTCGATTCGAGGGGACGACATATGGTACAAAACAGTGGCATTATAGGTGGAAAACGTTAAAAGCTGGTTCGCAATTTAAACAGATTGGATATGTATAATTAATCGGTAGTCGGCAGAGCATGGAAATAACAGGACGTAGAAAAGACAACTGTCAACGTTCCAGGTGAAACCATAGCGAAATGAGTTATCGATACTACTTCCACTGAAAGCTGCGGTTAGAGAAACGAGCTGAACGCTGGTAATTTTGCTTTCACAAAAAACAAATTTCTAGTTAATTCCTTCTAATTACCCTGAATAACGAACGACAGTATAATTTCAGCATTGTTGTATCGCACGACGTAGTAATTCTACGTTTTCTCTAACGTTTCTGGTCTTGACAGTGTTGGTCGCCTGTTTTTAATTCCTAGAGTAATGGCGGTGGTGGTAGTAGCAGTAGTAGTAGTAGTAGTAATTTTATTGAACACAGAATTACATAAACAAAAGTCGATTACGCTAAAAAGATAAAAACGAATTAATCAAAATAATGTTTCGTTACTGTTTCAGGTTTTAGGGCCAATCAAAGTTTTCAAGTAAAAACAAAAATAAATGATAAATACCTATCAGAAAAAGCGTAAAACATCATCGAATATCGTATAGCTGTTGATATATAATTTTTATCGTCGTTGCATTAACGTTTCATTCGTTTGAGACGGAAACGAGTTGAAAGAAAAAAATGTTATCGCTCCTTCAGGGAGCAGTGCGATAGATAGGTAGATTGTTCGAATAATTACTTTTATTATGCGAATATTTTGCATTTCCTCGCTGCCAAATACGTAAACTGTACTTTTTGACGTTAAATATGCGATGAAACATCTCATTATTAAAGTAATTTAAATTTCTATTTGAGAAATTCACTTTTCTATTTCAGTGATTATGCGTCATTCCCATAATCAAATTCTACTTCATGGTTCGTTACTATGAAACATAAACTATGCAGCGGCACTCATGAGCGCGGCATTATTCCAAGAGAAAATTCCACTTCTACTTTTCTACGTCACAAACCAACGTGTAATTGTTACTTTCAGTGTTTAGTCTGTAGTTTTCTGTGTCGCAAATCAACACACATTTACCCGGCATTCTCTATCGCCATCGACGTACAACGCTTCGTTGCTATTACGTACAATGTGCCGTCTATCGATGATTTTCAGAATTTGAAGAGACGTAAAATGCTTAAAAATATTTTCATCCCGTTTGAAGTCGGTTTAAATAGTCTTTATGTAATAAATAGTTTGCTTGAATACTATTTATTTCTTCTTTTAAATGACCAACAGGAAACAAATTCTTCGCATCACATACTCTCACTCTTCTTACATCAACGATAAACACAACTTACGGCGAAGATAAATTGGAGTGAAAGGGAGGAAGGGACTAACGTTCGAGACTTTGAGAGCATTTGGTTAATCAAGTGCAACGCATCGATATAGTCACACGCACAAATGGAAATGACGAAACGGGGAAAAAAGGAACGCCGTATCGACTGGAGAAAAAATAATCGAGTCCAAGGCTCAAATAATCGCGATGGAATTCAATTAGGTCACAAGGCTGTCTGTCGGTTCTTTTCGCTATTAGTGAGCAAGGCAGAGGATATCGGACTTTCGTGAATGCTCCAATTTCTCGAAGCCTACAAATTAACGAGGATTATAACTGCAGCTTTATTGAACAGATTAATCGCGACGAATTCCTTTCGGCGTTCGCTCGCGACAACTCGTTGGTGAAAATCGCGACTCTTTCAATTATCCAACAAGTTTCCCGAGAGAGATACATACTACTACTCTTCTCTTAACTCGTCCCACTGAGCTCGATCTAACCTGACGTCATAAACTTTCCACGGAACGTGTTCCTGATGCTGATACTTCTTAAAGGCGTAAACAAGTTAACTCGAGTATATACCGATTTTTCAGGATTAACAATCTTGAGGAGACACTCTGTTGACTTGTTGCTTATGACAGAATTTGTTTCTGACAGAATCCTGATCGATAGAGCAAGTGGATTACAAGGAGTACATAATACGTAGATAGGGCGAATATATTCCGTGCGGAGTCACGATACAAAGAACGAAGAAGAAGGTAAGGGTTGTAGCACGATCGAGAAAGAAAGCTATTCTTGAGTAACGATCGATCTGAGAATATTAGGGAATAGTAAACTGCATTTAGAATTTTAGAATCTTTATTTCTTTTCCACTCAATGGTCGAAGACGTGCTATGAATTCGAGATTTCCGAGGGGCAATTTGGAAATACATGTAACGGCACGAGTTGACGAAGTTTACGACCCGAAGGAACATGGCGACCCTTCCAAGAGGTCGAACACCTTGCGTCAGTTCAGGTATCGGCCCACTCCCACCCAGTGGATGGACACAAGGAGCACGATAGTGAAGAGCAGAACGATAGTGACACTCAGGATGACGTTGATTGGAAAATTAAGAAAATTGAGAATTTGTCGCTACAGCTGTAACGCTAAAATCGATCACGCTCAACGGATAACAGGCGAACTTAAGCAAATCGAGTTGAACCAGTTCGGTTTTATTCAATTTTGCTGCTTTCAATTGTATCTGCTTTTCAATCGTCTCTCCTATCGCATTAAGCCGTCGTGTCATAGGAAATCGCGTACAGTTCGCGATATCAACAGGATCGGCTTTACAAGCCCTCCTCGACTCGGCATTCTTTTTTGGCCGGCCCATTCGCGAACAAGCCGATTGTACGAAGGATTGAAAGCTTTTCAGGGTTCTGAAATTGCAAGATTAACACGTTTTACAGGAAGAGATGAAACGTAAAAGGCGATACACATAAAAGGACAGGATTTCCTTGAACCGAGCTGCACGCCCGTTGTTTGCCATAGCGTGATGCAAACTAATAGTGAAATAGGTTGTACGAGGATAATTGCATGCAGGAAGAAGGAACAGTCGCTAACACGTTGTTAATTATATTCATGCAACGACATTACGCAGTAACGATCGCGTATTCGAAGGATAAAAAACAGGGATGCGCTAGAAAATAATTTATGGACGGTTATGCTGTCAATTACGCTGGCCAATCGTAACGGATAGCCCTAAGAACCAGTATGCGACTCGTGTTTTACTGCCGATTTGGTAGATGGAGAAACGGTCAAAATATACCCGCCATAAACGGGACGTTAAGCCCCGAACAATTTCCTGCTTTTAATGGACCCGCCATCGGCGAGTGCTGTTCATTTCGAATAATTAATTCTTGGCGTGACTTCGTTTCGCTAGATTCGTCCTTCCGAACCTCTCTTCGGATTACGTGAAAAGCTCTCTTGAAATTTCTACATATTCGGATCCGCGTGTGCGCCAGACATATCACGAATTTTATAATTTTCGCAATGAATACGTTGTTTACAGGTGGTTGCGCATCGACGACGGATAAATTACGAATAATTAAAATCTGTTAGAGTTCTAATTGAATTTTTCCATTCTACTCGTTCTCCAACATCCTGTCATTTCACAAATTCTTTTCACAAAATTGTATAACAAGTTGATAAGATTATACGCGGGATATATGTTTACACAATGAATATGTAATTATATGGAAAATGGAATATCAAAAATTTAAATTATCTGCCAACAGAAACTGAAACAAACTTTTGAAAACGGGGGAAACGTTTAAGTTTATAAGCTGTTGATAAATTAGAATAAATTACGATAAGAGCAATGTTACATCGTAGGCTTTTGGACGTGATTATACGCGATGCAAACGGTCTAACGATCCCATTAAATAAATAATTAAATAATTGAACGAAGAAATTAAACCGAATGATATTGGCCTGCGTGAAACGCAAATTGTATCGCTGCAGCTGACACTTCCATTAGAAAAGCATGTGTTCCCGTTGCACTTGCAACTGCAACGACAATCCGCGACACTCGGGTTCATACTCGAAACGAGAGCAACGCGCTATAATCGAATCAGGATTTTCCGCTTATCGGATCCGCTGTTTCATCCAGTAAGTAATTTTACGAAGATGTCGATTCGTCTTTCTTGATGTACGTTACGTCGCGAGAAAATACAAATAACTTTGATATTGAAATGTATCATTTTGCGAATATTGCGATATGCTTAGAAAAGAATTTATAATTATTGCAACAGTTATACGCATATTTGCATATTTATATGCCGTGGAAAATGAGAATACCGTTGCTGACAAAGCGCTCGTTTTCGAATGTCAGATTCGTTCTATGAAATTTAGTCGATTTAATGCGACTTTTACTTTTACTATGTCTTTTTATTTTTTTAATTTTTACTAACCAATTACGTTGTTATTATTAGTATTATTCTAGCCACCTCCCAACAACCGTACATATACGTATTAAAAATACAAATAATAAGGTTTTATTCCACGCAGGTACTGTACAATTACGACTGAGTACCAATTGTTTCCGCGCACGGTCATACTTGAAAAACAATAGATTTTATCTCTCACTGCGCACATACACCCGCGACGTATACAATGCACTGAAATATCCATTCCAGAATATCTATTATCCCAGCGAGTATAAGTAACTTGCAAACTCTCTTTTTTAAGATCGTTTATATAAAAAGCAAGGAACCTAATTTTACCCAGAAAGCTAGAAGTCGAACTTTTAAATAAAATTTAATCGACGTTGAAACGAGAGTGAAATCCTGCGCTTTATCTAACGATAAATTATTCTGGTGTTACAGTTTAATTCTTGGCAGCTACTCCATCGTTTTTAGCTCTTTACTCTTTACTCTTTGACACTGACTGACTCATCCACTCGCTCTTTCATTGTACCGCACTCTTACAATTATCACACGCATACCACATATCGCATCGCGCTCATGCCATATATCTTCGTATATCTGAAACCGCACGTACGTGTACGTGTACCTGTACGTATCTAAATGTACGTTCCACTTGAAATTGATCATCAACTTCAACAGGTATGCAATCTCTTTTGCGTTATCCGAAGCATTTGTTATTTCGGTGCAATGGCAGAGAGGATTGGTCATCAACGCTCGATATACGCAAGTTCGTTCACCTCTTTCGGTGGAAAATAACTATGATAAAAATATACGAACCTTTTGCAAACGTAACGATCACGAGTACTTGTCCTGTAGTTTCTATCGAGTAACAGATACGAGAAACGGAAAAGAAAATCCAAGATCGAATCAGAGCTTGTGGAAAATTCTCTGGAAAGTTGTTAAATCCGAGAATTTGGGTCAGTTCGATTTATTTCAAGTATTGGTAGATCACGGATAATGTGATATCGGATATCTGCCACCGCGAAGAAGAGCAACGCGAACGTCGTCGCTATTTCTCCGATCTGAAAATACAGACTCGAAGAGAGTAGTTAAATAAGACACACGACTTTGCGATAATGTTCGTCCGTGTTGGTGAAACGCCACTCGGTTTACGTGGCATTCGAACTGGTTTCTGATCTATGTACGTAATATCGTCGGCATAATTCAAAGTTCTGCAAGTCACAAGACCGTCTTAGAGATGTCATACGTTCGATACGTCATGCGTAAAGTAGGTATTATATAAGTTATCGTAAAGGAAGAGTTCTAATTTCACATCTAAAAAGATCGATCGTATACGTTACATCCATTATTATATTACATTGCATTCTTGTTTTACAGATATGTAGTTTTCATACGATCTTAAAACGTGGTGTAATAAATAGTGACATAGATTCATCTTTCTTTAGAAGATAATCGCGATTTCGTCTGTTACACTGAAAACTTTTCAGCTATTTAAAAACGTTTGCAATTTTGAGGGTTTCGGTAAACACCGAATAATTAATATATATTGGTATCGTTTCAATGCTATGAAACTATAGCGAACGACTCTATTAAAAGTAGAACAAATCGTGAGAACTAACATAAAAATATTTCACGGTTCGTAACTGAAACTGTAATTGCATTCTATCCTATCCAAGTCCGCCCAAGTTCAAGTTTAAAATCGCGTTTACTAATTATTCTGTAGACAATCGACAATGGTCGGTTCGGATCGGTTCTTCCCATTTGCGAAGACAAATCGCAATCACTCAACGGCGACGCCATAATTATCGCACTGACGTTTTTAATTACCCGCACGAACGAGCTCGACATCGACCTTTTCGTTCGGTGCGAAGCTAGACTTATAACGAGAGCAACGCTTTCTACCACGTTGGAAATGAAGTTTCTGAATATCGTGATACGACCTCTGTTAATGGAGTTCGATGAATCGATCGTCTATTCTATCCCTCTATGATTTATCTTTCCAATTTTGTCCTCTCCACGAACGTGCAAAACGATAACTTTTCGATGATGACTGTATGAAATAATAGTAAAATACGAAAGTGAATTTTAAATATCTAACGATACGTACGTTATAATTAGAAGTCGTCGTTTCGAACACGTAATAAAAGGGCACGTGTATTTATGCCCACGGAGCTATTTATAATAAAAATGTTTCACGAACGTTATATAAAAACTCGTAATAACGATAATAATGCTAACAGATTAACTTAAAAGATAAACAGGTCTAAAATAAGACCATTAAGAAAATTTCACATAACGCGGTAAAATTAGAAAAGTAAATAAAGGGGAACTTTGTCGATTTCTATCTACTATCGCTACGATAGAATAACGAATCGGTTGAATCTTGAACTCATCAACTCATCTTTTTGAACTTGTCAATTTTATAAAACGTTATATCGAAGCCTTTGATTGAAAACCACTCAGCTGTCATGAATTAACAATGACCACGCATTGCATTATAAAAACAAAATAAATTGTACAATTTTATCGCCAACAATCGATCGATTAAAGAAACGTAAAAATTATTCTTAAAGTGTCCAACTCATCGTCACTTCCTCGTTCACAATCCGTTAGAGATTTCCCGTCTTGACTGTCCACTGTCACATATACATATATATGGTATTACGAACTCTTTCACGAGCAAGGAAATATCAAGAAAGTATCAATCTCTTCCCGCTTCTAGTCGTCGTCGTTCCTTTCTCGTCGTTCATCAAACGTAAACAGAGGTTTTCCCATTGATCAGATTCTACGAAGAAGCGAAGGTTTTAAATAAAACGCGATCGCTCAGATTGAACGACTGGATTACCCGGCACGGTCACTACCACTGCGTACTACATACTCGTTCTCAACTCAGGAAGCCTGTGTTACACTCTTGATACCTCGAGCAGCCGGCAAAGCACGTATACAGAGACGCGTCGAGAAGAAAATTCTCCGCGTGCAACTGCGTAATGAAAGGAGAAAGGAGGACGGATGGTGGTAGAAAGGACGCGACTTATTTACCTACATCGATTTATTGCGATCGAAGAGATTATATCTGCGGGCAGCGTTCCTGCCGGCGCTACATGTTACATCCACGCTGAATCACGATTTAATTGGTCCCCGCCGAGAATCGATCACCCGAACCGTTCTTTCCCGATCCTGGTTCTTGCGATCCTCGCGAGTGTTCGTTTTTCTTCGCGGTCGTGCCGGTATGCGGTAGCCAAGTGATACGAAAATACGAATAACGCGCAAATTACGGTTGGCTAATGCGAGAGAATTATCTCGTCGGTACGAAAGAGCAACCGGTAACTAAGCATCCGTGTTTGTTTAATCGACAACATTTTCCTCCATTTTTATCTTTTCGAAGCTACGTTTTGGCCCAACTACCTACTATGTACAATTCCACACGGTACTGCATAACTCCTATAATAAAAAAAAAGAGAGAAAAGAAACGAAAAACATCAAATCAACTCCAAAGCGATAAAACGCTGTACCAACAGTCTACAGCAGAAGTCATCTCGCTAACGACTTCATCGAAACAAAACTCGTGATATTCTAAACGCGCGGCAACACCAAACACAACCCGTTTCAGCATCCTGCACGCATCCGACGTACACACAGATGTAAACGTTTCGCAAGGCAAATATCCCCCTTGCTAGCGTGGTTCAATCTCGCCAGATCCGAGCCACATTCTCGTTACATAACCCGAAAAAATTCCGAGATCTCTTCTGTACCCGTAGTATCCCATCTTCCAGATGCGTCTGACTCCCTACACAGACTGCGAGGCACCCACGCAGCCGCGCGTTCACGATACACGTGCCACTCTCTTCTTCGGATTTTCATTTAACGCGGCAGATTAATTCGCGCTGGTAAATCACGCTCGAGGAATATTCGTGTGCGAGTGGCTCGGTATCGTAGCCGGCATTGTATGTTAATAGCAACGGTTGGCCCGCGGACCAGAAATAATAGCGCAAGTGCATCGAACGCGCAGATATATACGGTAATGTACATATACTTAGTTTCGCAGGTGAGGTCGCGACCAACACTGCCTTCTCGTTTTCTAGCTGGGAGATATCGTGTTAAACCTGTAACGAGTACCGAGTAGTGCTGATCGCCGTAATGGTCGTTCGGGAGTCCATCGCTCGCAATAGCTACAACAGCGTATTCGCAAATCAATTTCGAGCTATCGTTTTTCGTTGCTTTTGAAGGATAATTCGCTGGCCACGCTGCTCGAACGACTACATTTTCTCTACATATGGAGATATTCGTCAAGCGTAAAAATCATTCATCTAACAAAAGAAGGAAGAAGAAATAGGAAAAGTTTAACTTACCGATCAAGTGCTTTTGACGGGGTAAAATCGACGTTCCTCTAAAAAGTTCTACTTGTCAAATATTCTCGACTCGCTAAAACCAATTTTCTCCCAAAAGAAAATGTTTTCGCGAATCTTAATCTAACGCGTGAAAATCAATTTTTAATTGAAACGAGTTTAAATGTTCGTAGTCGGCGTGATCGTCGGTTGTCCGCGCGGAAGAAGCTTGAACGCGAAACGAGGCGCGTTGAAAAATACCAGGGCTTACCACAGTAATGGACCAGGATATGAAGAGTGCCTGCGTGTATCCGGGAATCGCACCAGGAACTGGTGTCGACCTGGGGCTCGAACAGGGAGAGATCGAGACCCTCCATGTCGCTTTCGCCGCAGGAATCGCTCAGAGGCTCCAAATTACCGGAGTTTGCCACCTCGTCCTCGTTCGTGATGTCTTCCGGAAGGCTCTCGCCGCCTCCGCCACGGCAACGTGTCGGTGTCAACGCCATTTCTCCACGATTCTTGCCGAAAGCGTTGACGGACACGCGTTCAAGCGCTTCCTTTATGCGCTACTTGATCGTAGGTAGCTCTGCGAGTCGACCGTGAGATTCGAGAGATACTTTGGATACTTCAGTGAGCGATTTGATTCATCATTGGTTGCAGCACAGCGTGCCGTTGCGCGGCTGCTTTCGAATCAGAAACTGAAAGCACATGGTCACGGCACGGACACGTGAGATACGCGATTTAAACGCGTTGAAAGTAAATCGAGGCATATCGAAATTCCATTTGCACGGCATAGTTACTGCCCGAACGCTTTCGATTACAGAACTGCTTCATCGTTCGCGTAAATTAATTTTGTCGTCGCCGTGAATTGCTGTCTCAATAACAGCGGTAGCCTGTAACAATCATCATTTTTATTTCTCCCTTTTTTTTTTCTTTTTTTTTAATCACCGTATCGATCGAAGAGTTTCGAGAGGAGGAAGCCGTACACAAGAGTATAATCGAAACGTCCGTGATGTAAAATTTACAAAGTGGAGTTAGGTCGTTTGATTGTTTCCCTAAGGGGAAAGGGTGGACGGAACGATCTCTAGACGAAACGGTGGATAAAATGATTTTGAAGAACGGCGCAATAATAAAAGTTTTTAAAAATAGCGGTGTTTTCAAAGAAGTATAGAAGAAAGACAGACAAAGTGGATCAAAGTTACGTCCGTGACACAGGAGAGAACCAAGTGCACTCGCGATGCCACAGCTCTGAAAGTGGAGCTCTCGTGTCTGAAACGCAAAGACCCTCTTTAATTAAGCGAGCTTGTAATTAATTGCCTGTTCTTGGTCCATCCCCCGCGCGACATGTCAACGAGAGTTATGACCTATCCAACAACACCGAGTAAGCACTCTTGTCGGCTGGACGAGCCGAAGCAGCTCCGAGCATTTTGCTTTCTTTAGCTCGAGAACAAAATTGACG
Source organism: Bombus cullumanus (assembly GCA_014737535.1). NCBI lineage: Eukaryota > Metazoa > Arthropoda > Insecta > Hymenoptera > Apidae > Bombus > Bombus cullumanus. Next base: position 392,137 of record JACXIX010000022.1, on the reverse strand, counting down.
AGAACAGATTTTAGCAAAGCGACCAAAACGCGAACACGAGTGAACGGAATAAATTAAAACGATCGGTAATAGAGCTACATTTACAGAAAACGGCGACCTCGTTTTCAAATAGCAACGATGATTTCCTTCCAAGAATTCGCTCGGTACACCGAACTAATTTACAAAGAAAAGCATAATATTCCGTGCATAACGTTTCGTTAACGATTCTTCTAACCGTGTTTCATTACGTTATACGAATAATCGTACACCTTTTTTTCAGTGTTTTAACACTGGAAATTTCCTTCTTCGATATTTTTGATTCAGCATAAGATTTTTTATACGAATTAGTAAATTATCGTTAATTTCGATATTTATTAAATTCGAATTTAATTAAAATCGAAATCTATCGAACCGTTTCATCTTCATAACGCGAAGATTCGCTTTTCACCGGACCCGGCAAAGTAACGTAACGCGAACTGTCAAGAGGACATTAATTACTCCATGTTCGTGGACGGGATATATCGCGACAGCAACGTGGCATGCTCTTACGTCGATAAATTGTTTACACATATTTACATGGTCCGCTTCCTGTGCCAGCCGAGCCCGCCACTACGGATGCAAAAGCGAAAAAACCAGTTTCAATGAAAAAGGATAACGGTGTGCGAGGAACTTGCATACCGAAGCAGCTTCGCACGGTGAAAATCTATTACCATACACACGGCTGTTGGCTCCCGCAACCGTTGCGTTCAAAGAACATTTAAAATTTTCAATTGGAAATTTTCAATGAAACGTGATTTTCTTTCTCAAAAGATTCTCCTGTCGAGAAATTCAACCGACCAAATCTTCCCTGCGCATTTTACAGGCTACGTCGGATAGAACGCGTGAACTAGCTCCGATAGTGTCTCGAACGTTTAAAATCGTTTTTACAATAACGATAAGGTTTACTCGTTATGGATAAAATGCAATCACACGCATCGATACGGTACTTTGGTCGCTAACAACTATCTGTTTTCGTACGAAATGGATGTACGAGGCACGGAAACGAATTTCGTCGTTCGCATGGAAGCTACAACGGTATAGAGTATATATATACATACGGTATACGGTATACAGTAAAACATAAAAGGAGGTGCAGGAAAGTTCGTTTTTCTCTTGTCTTTTCTCTTGTTGTTAAATTATTAGTATCTTTAACTTTCTATTTTTTTTAAATAGCTTTTTTGCGTAACCGATAAATAAAAACTACGTAATATTCTTGCAAAGAAAGAAATATTGCCAACTAAAGACAAAACGATCAACATCTGTCGTATCGATATCTATCAACGCTACGAAATTAGATGGATGAGTATGTTCCCACGTTTTATTGCCGGACGTGTATCTCGTACGCGTATCGCGATACACGTATCTCCGTGTAAAGGAGATCTAGCAACATAGGCACGAATCGATCGGCCAAAAACGATTAGCTCGGACGCGGGAACGCGTGCAAAGATCGAGATCGCGGTTCGCGGCGATCACGCCGAAGATCACGGCACGTGAACTGGTTTCGCGAATACCGAAGAAGCGTGACGTGTGCGTGGTCGCGTGTGTACGCGGGCAACGACGAAACAAGAGCGAAAGAAGGAGAGAGGGAAAGGTGGAAGGAAAAGGGAAAGCAGGATCCAGCGTACAGGTCGTTCGCATCCGAGTTCGAAGTTGGCGGGCGAACCTGTAATCGTTTCGTGACCACGGAGCAGAATACGTTTGCCCCTCTTTCTTTTCGCCTCCGTTTCAGGGCCTTTTCCAGCCGACCAACACGATCAAAAGGAACACGACCAACGATCCTGTGAGAAAGAAATTGGCCGTCCGCACGAACACCGAAATTTCCCACACAGGAGAAAAGTAATTTGGCATTTAGCGCAACGGCGATCGCGCCACTATACCTCGTAGTATTGCCATTGCCGTAGCAAGGACGTTGTTAACCACGATCGTACACACCAACATAAACTGACAGTTAGGTTATATAACAATAGGTTATAAGCGAATCGTTTCCATAACGATATTCTCGAATATTCTCAAGTTGCATCGCTACTACTCCTTGTTCTTTCTCCTGTAAAATTTCTCGTGTATCGAGACAAAACAGCCAACCGATCCCGTCCAAAGCCGTTTAAAGTCATCCAAAGTCATTCAAGACCCTGAAACGCGTATGAAAGGCAGCGAATCCGCGAAAGAACCGCGACTAATTGTCCCATTTAGGCTCGTACACTAGGCCCGCTTCCTCGTCGATCCGGTCAGCGACGTTCGCCGCCGATGCGAGAGATCACCGGCCGCCTTCAAAGACTCGTTTCCATCTCTATCCCGAGGCGAGGAATGGAAAAAGAGCTTAGCCGAAAGAAGAGGTAGCTAGGTGGAAACGAAACACGCTGTATATCCGTATACGAACTCTGACATTTCGAGGCAGTGTCGCAGACTTGTACGTTGGCTGAAGCTCGTGAAAAGGATCTCGAGTGGATCCGTTCCGGCTACCACGAGGACCATATCGCCGCCTGCTCGTGCCATGGAGCCAGACGGAACAGTCGAGGAAGAGAGCAAAGAGGGACGACCGAGTACCTACTTACGACAACCACGATCCCTCGTAAACATCGGATGGAGGCCTCCTGGGAATCCGCAGCAGGAACAAGGATACCAGGTGCACTCGTCTTGATAACGAGCTTGGAAGCGCTCGCGCGCCGCCCGAAGATCACATTCCGCCCGTTTTTTGCTCCGATGGCAGATTTACGAGCGGCGGTGAGCCTCGATTCAAATTCAGCGCCCTCGGATCCACCGCCTCGCGGACTCCGAACGATAAGGAATACGCATATCCGGCTAACATTATAGACCGACTATACTACGTGTGGTAGCTAACATCGATTCACGGTGATCGTGCGGCGCTGGCTGAACCATGCGACGACATAGGAAAATAAATATCGTTGAATAATTGCGATATTTGAGCGATCCGTTCGAGCCCGTATCGAGTAGCGATATCTCTGATCGTAACTACGTACTTGGATTAGTTTCGTCGCGTAATTTCCCTACGACCGTTCTCACCGAAAGCTAGTTCCGTACTTTCGTATTGCTATACCGACTAATTAGAATTACGTGTATCAAGTTTATTACCATTTAAAAGTACTTCATTTTACTGCTACAACTTTGATTTACGCATGGCACGAGTAAAAAACGACTTAGCGGAAAAGAACAAGTACGTGCAAGTATCCGTTTTACCTTCTATTCGAATCCGATTATCGGTCCGAACCTCCGCTCTCTCTCTCTCTCTCTCTCTCTCTCTCTCTCGGTCCACAAATACCCACCGAAACATAGTCTTCGCTAACGAAGTGCATAAAAACGTTCCAACAACTTTCCAAGTAATCAGACGAGAAGAAGGTAATTGCCTCGTAAGTTATCGAGGAATCGATAAAGTCAGCAGAGAGAAAAACCTCGGAACAAGAGATTGCGCGAGTGATTCGAATCGCTCAAAGTTTCGGTCAGTTGGAGAAGAAACGCGGAAGGCGATCGAAACATTTGCCCGCGTTACCTAATTGCTCGTTGGCGATCGGCGTGTATCGGTTCGAGCGTAATGTTGATTTAAATTCGCCGGAACGCGTTAGCTCGCGCGAAACGCGCGGCCCATCTGGCCGTGGAACTCGGTTATGCGGACTATGCCCCGAGGAGAAGGTAAGCCAGTAACAACGGACAACGACGATGTGTTACGCCGTGTACGCGGGAAAGAGAGAGGGAGGAAGCGACACGGAAGAAGGAGGACAGACGGAAAGGAGAGACCAGAAACGAGATCGAATCAGCTGAGAGGGAAGCCGGTCGGGACTGGTGAACCGAACAGAATGGTTCTTTAAATCAGCGATACAGCCAAGATTTGTCAAACGTGTACCGGACCAAGTCGGGTAATTTGTTCCGCGCAAAGATCATCACCGTTTCTCCGTTCTCTTTGTTTCGAGTTCAGAGAATTTTGGGAAATCGATTTCGCCCGGGTGAGTTCTCATACGCTTGTTTATAGACGTTATAGCAGAGAAATGCAAGCGACTCTTTCACTCTTATACCGTATGATCGATCTATTCCAACATTTTTTCAGGAAAATTTCTTACCGAAATTTAAAGTCCATAAACGATACAGTTTTTATTCTTTAACATTTACAAATATATATAATATAATAATTTTTATATTTATATATATAATAATTTTTAACTTTCGATAGTTTTAATACCAAACTACGTAGATGTATAGATAACGACACGTTCTTAATTAGACGAAGCACGCGCTTAATCTAAATCTTTGATCGAATTAACTTTACCGTAACAGCTGAAACTAACCTCCGAATGATAAAACGCGATATTTTAAGCGATCAAGGAATCGCAAAACGTTCGAAACAAGCCAATTATCAAAAGAGATACATTCCACTTTCTGTAACAAAGTCTTTCTCTATTCGAGACAGGATTGCAAACTTCCTAACGACATACGCAGGCAAATACAGACAAATCCACGGTGAATCTAACAGTCTACGCCGGCTCCCTAGTAATTTAACAGTTAACACCTGCGGAATCGAAACTAAACAGAAACACGACGCGACGTTCGCCACGATCAACCGCAAACTACCCAGTAGCCGTGTAATCCGTCCTCAGATGTTCGAAAACAGAAACTTATCTCTTTGCATGAATTTCAGGGAGCAGACATCGCGATTTCCCGGTCCCACGATTCGACTATCCCTCGTCTCTATGGTTAAAGGGACTTTGGTCCTGGAAATTCAGTAACTCGACGGATCAAAAGCTGCTAACGGAGCACGATTATACGGCGACGAATCAAAAGTCGAGGAATGCCAAAGGTGTCCCGTGTTCCTCCCTCGTAGGCAGCAAGTCGCTTCATTTCGTCGAGTCTTCCAGAGTTTCCACGATGAGATCGCGTTCCAAGAGTCCACCTTATAAATTATTGATGCTTCTCAAAGGTTTTCCAACGGAGAGTAAACGACTCCTACTAAGGTCTTCGCGTCTTTCCGCCCTATTCTCTCTCTCTCTCTCCTTCGCGCGCGCGCGCGCGTTTTTTCTTTACGCTGAACGATAGATAGAGTTAGCTGCGAGATATCTGCGAAAGCGATACGGAAAGCAGGAATTCGAAATCGTAACTCCGCGCAGAGAAGTTGAAATAAAGGGTTCACTAACGACCGATGCTATAACGACTGAATAAAACCTTAACAATCATAACACGCAGACCCGTAGGTTTCTTGCAACATCGATCTTATGGCACGACTAGCGCCCGGAGCTTCAAGGGCTTATTACGATCTGTCTTACCTTGAAAACCCATTACGCGCAACCGAACTTTTTTCGCGGTCATAAACTTTCGTTCCCTAAGAGTGACGATCCGTGCCAAGTCTCTAGCAATCACTAGAGAAAGCATCTTCTTTTTCTTTTCATAATGCAGCGAGAGTGTAATACGTTCAACCCGCTGAAAATCGAATCGATGAATTGCGATCGAAATTTCGCATCGTTGGTCGTATTATTCGCTATATATTATCAGATCGTTGTGTCACGGCTCCTTCGATTAAAATTTCCATTTGTAAGTGGAAATTACGCTACTTCGTTTCTAGGTGAATGGAAAATTTAAAAAGGTGTCCGAGAATGTTATCGTTCAGCCAATAAAACGAAAAAATAATTTTCAACGTACTCGTACGTGCCGATTATTACGCAGAACTGAACAAAATTAGACGATTCTATTCGATAGCGCAAAATGTAATTGTCGAGTACACGATTCAAAGCAACTGATGAGCAAATTTAATTAAACCATCGGTAAATACGTAAGACGTGAATATATCAGAAGAAGGAAAAAATTCTGTCATTGGGTTTGCTTAATCCATTAGTTGAAATCAATTAATTTAAAATTGATTAAAAGGTTCCGGATTCGACTATTTCGATAATATTCCTTTAAATCTATATTATATTTTTACTAGCATTCTATATTTAAAAAATTTAAGAGAATAAAGAGTTTAATACCGACATATTTAGTTCTAATAATACAGTACTTTTATATAAAAATTATTCCGGTTCGACGATTTCAATATCCGTTATAATTGAGAATCGGTTAAACGATAATGCTTGGAGTGTAATCAATTGTCAAGAAATTTGATAATACGAAAAAGGCGAACGAACAAATATTCGAAAAGCGAAGGGCGACGTGAAAATGCGCAACAAATGACCAAGCATCGATCAGAACGAACAATCATTTCGTACTACGTACTCTATGAAATAAAACGAACATTGGAATCGACATTTATTACATTTTCATTACTTCGCTGCTAATATATTTTTACAATTTCTACCCAATTTGCACATCGTTAATGATCTGATAAATATTTTCAAATTAGATATACCTATGTGCTCGCAGACAGAAACATACGCGATAATTATTTGAATTTATATTTATTTATTTCGTCTTATCTCGCTTTACCAACTAATTTCAGGAACAGGAAAACAATGAAACCATCGATATACGAATAAATTAATTTACTGCTTCAATTTATTTATCGGCCTTCCAATATTTCTAATTAGAAAATAACGATACAATTCCGTCGTTTCAAATTGCTATTACATACTTTTAATAAATCGTTGTTTTGTTCGATTTTAAACAGCAATATCGTAAATAAGATGACAGGACGGAACGCAGTCTCGTTTCTTTGTCGTTCAATTTCAAAGAGAAAGTGCCTAACCTTGTTTACCATCTATGAGTAGAAGGTATGCTTAATTGTATAATTATAAAGTTGATGAAACTCTTTTAAACCTAAAGATTTTTAAGAAAGACTGGCAGATATATGTATATCCTTTGACTTGTAAGATGTTATTATAAAGAGAAAAAATAATCAAACGTTTCTTCAAAAGATAACACCATCACAGGGAAAGGTTCTCGGGTTGCCTCGGATACCACCACAACGAGGATTTAAATTTGAAAACGGTTGGTATATAAACACGCGGGTGAAATAAAACATTTATATAAATAACCATTCACGTAGATACTCGACCGCGGTCAGCTACGTTTAATTATGCAGAACCTCGCGAGATCCATTTGCTCGGCAGAAAGCGACGCGTCAATTTTATTCGATGCCCCCCGCCCATCACTGGCAAATCGTATTAATCTTCTTTACTTTACATTAGCGACGATGGTATTTACATTCAAATGCTATAACGAAAAGTTGATCGAGCTGAAGCTAGCTGGGCCACGAACGTAAACACGTTCCGTATAATTATTCTGTTTACAAGCATGGATAAACTTCCTACTTCTTAGAAAGGGAGTTTGTTAGAGAAAGAACAGAGTATGTATGTATTAACGCATACACGTATTATACGTGTACGAGTGAACTATGTACGTTGGGAAAGAAAAATCGAATGTTATTCGTGGACGAAGAGTCGATGAATCCATTTTTGCATTTAACTTTGCGAAATATTCTTTCTCTTCGTTGATATACACGTGTATACATTATGAATACACGATTATCGATGAGTCTAAGTTTATCCGTCTTGAGAATACTTCGAAATCTGTGAAAATTGAGGTCATAATCGATCGATAGGGGAGAATGAACCTCGATTCATTGAATTGCAAATGCTTTCGATAAATGTAGTTTCCGATCTAATAATACGTTTAATAATACAGACTAATTTTCTAACCTGTACAGGCAACGTTAGTTGAATTTCGCTAATTTTCTAGGATATCTTACGAGATCGATTTTATTTCACGATGACGAGTATATACCGGTTAAAACTCCACAGCGTTTCGATATGCCTCGGAAGATCATCACGTGATCAAACAGTCCGTCAGAAATACGTACATCGATTGGCAGTTACCTGCACCGAAGCGTCACGACGAGCCGCGGACGTCGCGTCGCGGCGTCGTCCGAATATTTCGAGCGTAAAACTCGGCGAACTTTTTTCTCCAGCGCTGTCGCCGCGATCAAGATAAACACCCGAAAAACTTGGGGTTCAAGGACTTTCGACCAGGAGTCAACGTACACCAAGACATACCGACACGTAGCTCCGAGTTCTTCCGATTAAAACATCTCACATCGAGAAAGACCGCACAAGTTACCGGTTTTTCGTCGTTGGATACGATCCACAGGATGGAAATTATCCGAACGAATCGCGTACGATCACGAGAAACACCAAAAACACTGTCACACCACCGCGCGAACATACGACGACACTACGAACGAGTGGAACCGGATACTCGAACCACTGTACACACGAATGCGCCACTTACCGCGCGTGATTCTTTCGATCGCTTCGAAACGGTGACAGGCGAGCGAGAATTTTCAACGGCAGGTCGGTCAACTTTTTGAACGGTCACATTTTCCCGCTGACCGGCTACTCGAACGGGAACGCACGACATAGACGCGATGCTTGCTTGCCGCAAACTGACAACGCGGGACAATGCTAACCGGCCGAGACCGACCGACCGCGCACGGAAATGGCCGACCGAGCCGCGAGTATTACGTGCGTCGCGTCGACCGATTGACGGACGCGGGGCTATTGATATTTCCATGCTTCTGCTAATCCTTTCTGTCGGCGGTTGAACCGACGCGAATTAAATTCTTTCCTCTCCTGGAAAATAGAGATGCTCTCACAGGTTTCCTCCTCTCCTCTCTTCGACTTCTCGAGAGCGAAAGGCCAGCTAATTAGCGGCTGTGTGGAAACGTCTTCGTTCTACCTGTCTTTTCGCGATTACGCACGATTACACGCGATTACACGCGTGTTCTCCCATATACATACAAGAAACGAACTCAAATTTCGTTTTCGAAATCTTTCATGGTACGTACATATATCCGATTTATACAACTATGGACTTTAGATATTTTGCTATTAAAGTTTAAATGTATACCGAGATAGACTCGTTCTTTCGATTTTGCGTTCCACATAATTTTATACTTGAAGACGACGATGACAAATATACGTGTAACAACGCTGTATAACACACAGATTCTACAGCGAAACGTAACATTATCAACTTGCAGACTGAATGACGTATATATGGGATATAGTTTGCGAAGATGACACATTTTTGTCAGAATTTTGAACCGACAAGGGTACACTGAAATTTTCAATACACGGATTTCGGTGTCTTATTCGGTGTTTTATTCGTCATTAAACCATCCCGTCGTCGCTATCTCGCGGTCAACTCTTTTTTCTCTTTGCCATCGTAGACGTCACGGTGACAAATGGCACGAGGTATACTCGAGGTTAATGACAAAACTTTCTTCGCTGTATCGAATGGAAGAAGAAGAGGAAGAGCGGTAAATTTTATTCGTTTCCAATTCCCAAGAACCACTGTTGCGCGCAAAATAGCTACTATATCGCCAGCCATTAGATCAAGATGTACAAAACGAACAATTTTATGGAACGGAAGACGAAGCGAGATAAAACAAATACAACGATTCGTACGAAGAATCGGAAAACACTGGGGAGAGGAGGAGAGGAAACAAGAGAAAGCGATCGAACGTTAGAAAAATACGTCGAACAAAACGCTTGAAAGTTCGTTTATTTTTAGTTTTACGAATAAACCACTTTTGTCATATATCGTTCGTTGCGTGAAAGAAGCAAAACGTAAAAACGATTAATAATCTAACATGCTGTGCCACGTAGAAAATTCTAACCGGATCGCTTAACGAAACTATGGATTAACTTAACGAAACTTTCCACGATTCTTCGCGCGGCGAAAGGTATTTTTATATCGTCAGTCAACGTTCTTCCAAAATCACGCAGGAAGAAGCTAGCGTCAAAATACACGTGTAATTTTCAATTTAGTTGCAGGCAACGAATCGATGGAAATAAGGTTTCGCTTTTACTCGTTTTATGATCTGATTTGTCCGACAACTCATCGACTCATCCACCGATATCAATTTGTTCGCGTATATGATTGCTTTTATCGGACATTACAAGACACGTACATGACATCGTACATCTCGAATGTATTATACCAAGACCCAGGTTGGTTGATCCGTTACACGCTCGATATCGATGGTATGAAGAATGAAAGATTTGGTTCGATCCGCGGATACATAGGCGCCTTCGGCGTGCACCGGATAGAGACGTCTACGTTGCCGCGTATCGGCCACTCCTAAGTTATACAGTTAGCGGCAGGAGTCAATGCCGATAAACCGGTCGTGAAAATAAAGCATTTGAAATTAGCCAGACGAGCGTGTTCTTCTTCCCGTGCACGCGCACGAAACGAGAAACGAAACGACCGGCCAGAGGAAAGGCTTGGAGGAAGTGGAGGGACTTTGAAGTCGAAAATAGCCAAAAATCCAGCAGCCTGCACAGACTAACGCGGTTCTCCGCGCTACGCGACGGCCTCTTCCCTCACGGTCGCCATGGCTAGAAAAGTAACGGTGCTCAACGATCGTTGAACTTGCTACGATGTGACGGCCGGAGCCATTAAAGACAGGCCAAACAGAATATGGGATTCATTGTCAGCGCGAGAACGATCGTTCGACTCGGCTGACTCGGGGAACGCCGCGCTGCCTGCAGCCTTCTTCCTCTCTATCTGACCGTGCCGCGCCGAGAACATAACGATGCGATAAGATACGCGAATTTATTGAAGTGTAAAGCCTGCAAATTATCAACCACCGCACGGCCACGACGACGACTGGTCTTCGGCTATTGGCGGAGTTTATCGCGATCCGTGGAACGGCCAATATAACTGGAGGAAAGGGTACGCGAACCAGCCTCCGCGAAGATTGACGCGATGATATTCAAGACTGCACGAGACTTACAAGTTGCGTAATACGTAGAGTAGTCGGGATCTGCGTTTAGACGGTAGTAAGAACAGCGATACGCTTCGAGTTCGAGCGGTTCGATCGGTCGATCGATAGCTTGGCGGATAGAACGATTTTGTCAACCGAGCTCAGCAGCGGTCTTTTTCTATTTATTATCTATCGTTTGAGAATAGCTTTATACAGGACCTCGCACGAAACTAAAGCACGCTGTATCTTCAAAAGGGGAAAAATGTTTTCGGTGACTGCTAACTTCGATATAAGTTGCGAACAATAGGACAAGGAATTTTTGTCTTTCGAGTATCGACTATCAAGGTGTTCGATAACGCGTTTTATCAGGAACTTAAAAAATTACGGAAAGAAACATAACTCGTAGGTTAAACGGGGGAAAGAATAATGGGAAAATTATCTTTTTAACGCGTTCAAATAAAGCTCGCCTTCGATTTAATCACCATCGTTAAGGAAGCACATTGTTTCATCTTGCTCGTCCAGATGCGAAATAACGTATACCTCGTATGTATACTTAGTATCTTAGTTGCCATCATCGAACGAAACTCATACCCGACGTATTGCGCAAAGTCATGAATATTTATGCCCACGGTACTACTGTACCATCAAACGTCTTCCCCTGAAAAATTCGCCACGACGAGAATCGAAACGGTCGCTACCCGCGTTAATGACAGACATTAACGCGTATATTAACGAAAATGACTGACAATAACGTCTCATTGTTCTTGCGACACGACCGTAGCGTTGTGTCTAAAAGTGGTCATTCCACTTTCTAATTCCATCTAACGAGACGACGAGCTTTTATAAATTCTATTATCCGCAATCGGCCCGCAGCCTCGCAATTATCGGTGAAATTTATTACCGTCTACCGTGAGCGAGGACAATTCGGGAGGGATCTATCTCCGATGTCGTTCGTCAAGCAACGTATCGTCGTAATAAGATGCTTCTTCGCGTAATACGCCCGCCGTTTATAAAGCGCTCGCGTTAAATAAATGGCGGGCGCAAATTACGGGAAGTAATCAGGTGTCGTTCGAAGCGATCGTCTTCGCGATAACAGCTCCAGCGCCCGTTTACAACGGACAAGTTGTAGTTCGTGCAACTTTTAAAAACCTTTTTACCGATCTGTAACGACCATGCAGCTAGCTTTTTGTACCCTTTCTCAGCCCCTCGTTGTCTTTTTTCTTTTCTTCTTCTTGCGTCTTTACATCGAATATTCAATCTTGCCTGTCAGATCGATGAACGGTATCGCGTGTACGAAGTGTGAGTGACTTGTTTTCAGCCAGACGTCATTAAGCCAGATTTAATTAAAACGTGTTATTGTAGTAACCAGCGTATACTGGATTAGGCAGCGTGTACGAGTAGGAATATGTGCGGCACGTAAACGCGCGTGATCGTTTTGCCATAAGGATGTTCCATTCACTAACGTACCGGCGAGAAAATCCATAGAATATACCGTATAAACAACTTTCTGCCACGACCAAGTATCGAACAGTGCCATCGATAAGTGTGCCTGCTGTTCGCTCTCTACATTCATATGCAACCTGATTCTACTTACCGATGCCACTTACACCCGGACCTAGATATTTTACTGTTGGATTACCTTACTCCACTTTGCCGTTTCATCTAGATCGATTTTAGTTAAAATAAACTTTACTTATTTATCGGTTAAGCATTAACGCGTAATAATGGTAATGCGTTATTAATTGAAATTGAATCGTGAATTTAGATAACGTACATTAGGTAAAAGTTCATTAACGGACATATCATTGCACATTTATCATTGTTATACGCGAAAGTGTGCTACTTTTTAGAACAGTTGCAATGCTTTTATTAGCAGCAATTGTATATGTTTAATGACAAGCGCCTAAAGTTTAGATTTCTATCGGAATCGTCGTCGTCTTCGTACTCCTATCTCTTTCGGTCAAGGTCAAAGCAAAAACAAAAACAAAAGCCCACGCACATCGAAACCTCATTTATCTTTAGAAAAAGTCGGCGGTATGATTAACAAGTAGCGTAATGACCCAAATTATGCGACGCACGTATCCCACACGAGGTTCACCGGATGTTCAAGTAGCCAGCACGCGCACGCGATACCCGATCTATCGACGGAATCGTGACACGGTGGAAAATATCGATGGTTAACGGAACAACGCGGAAACTTTGACAGGCTGGGAACATTCAGCGCGCTACCTTTTCAAACTGCCACGCGAAACGGCTGTACGGAGGAAAGAAAAGGACAAAAGTGGACGATAGGTTGACGGAAGGAGGACAGGAGCATCGGGTCGGCTTCGCAGGTTTCCTCGAGAGCCTACAATTCATCCTCCCGATCGTGTGCCCGGATTCCGCCAACGCTCACGGCATTCGTATTTCATGCCATGTATGCGCAGCAGATACACCAAAGAGAAACGAGCGGTTGAGAAAGAGAAAAGAGAAGGAAAAAAGATAAAAGACGTTGGTGGAGAACACGCGAGAACGCGAACGGAGCAGACGGATGCGATGAACGGGAAAACGAAGGAGGGAGCTAGGTCGGCATTTCGAATCACTCGGCAGGCTCGCGCGTTTGAATAAATCTAACGGTGAACATCCGCGAGGAGATGCGAAACGAAATAGTCACGGAGTGGACGATGAAACGGTTGGATTTGGAATTGGAGAATCGATCGGAAATCGAAGAAAACTAGTCGACGCTTTAAAATCAGAGTAGTAAATATCCAATCTATACCTATATCTAAATTGCAATCTCCGAGCAGGTTGTAATTCCGTTATCGCTATCTGTATTTAAACGACTTGGAAAATTAATTCGCCCGACGAATGACCAACAAATTTGGAACCGTTGCCTCATGTTACCAACAATTCCTTCTTACAATTTCCACTACGAAGGTCCACGTTGATATGTATTTATACGCGTGATATCTAGATTGAGATTATATTCGGAAAATAAGATTTCTATCGTGTTTCCTTTGTCCTATCGAGCAATTTTTATGAAAATTTAAGAAAAAGTTACTCGACTATTCTAAAAGCAAGCTGCTCGAGTCAGAAAGATTCGCCTCGCCTCGTGAAATCGATCTGGATCTTACGTTAGTAGAACTGTAAGGGCTGTGGCTAATTTATAATCGGCGACGTCGCGTGTAAACGGTTCTTAAAGACTCTTACGCGTGTTGCGCTAGAATGTGTGGGGAAACGTGCACTGGATGCACACGCTGCTACCGGTCGGCGATACGACTTCCCTCGATGCTCGCGGCAGCAATAAAATCTCCTACGGATTCGGACTTTCTCTCGGTTTGACAGGTGGATTGGCGAGATACGTTGCGCGACGTGTTAGAAAAGGGAGGGCAGCAAGTTGTAAAGAAAGGTAGACACGGAAACGATGGATTTGACAGATTTTGAATCTATGATATAATTATAGAATATGAAATAAAATTATATCGACGAAACAGCTTCGAGTTACCCACGATACAAAGAAACGTACTTAGCATGTATGTCGAACAAACGTAAAAATTCCAGATTTGCTTTATAAGAAACAATACGTCTACTTGTTGATACAAGGTCTATCGATAAACGTCAAGGTTTTCGCAATGCGTATTTCTACCGCCACGTAAAGGCGAACGCGACATATGCATATGCAGTTCGAATATCATAGGAATCGAATAAAAGTACAGAGAAGTATCGGTAAAAGCAGAAATGGTCGTAAACTTTCTCCGGATATGAATTTTCGAGAGAAGACAAAGTGATCCGAGAAAATTCAATAAAGGATAGGGTGGCATGGTCGGAAACAGACCTGCAGATGAAACAGAATTCGCTCGTGCGTGCTCGCGATACTAAACGAAAGCGCGTTAATTGCGGATGTAACTGGCGCGGCGCGTTGCGATTCTTTCATTAGTCCCGTTTACACGGCCAACGAAGCGAATAAGCGTCGATTGAATTATATTTTCGCCTTCGTTGTAATATAATATCCTGCTACTCTCTTTTACGAAAAAATCTAGGTCTCGCGGTGTAGAAATAGAGAAGAGTTTCGAATTCATAGTGGAACGACCATTCGCACTTTCACGACCAACGAAAGTAAGTGTTAATTTTTTGTAACAAGATCGCGCTTCGACGTAGAATAATTTTCGCACTCGACTAAAATCGAATTATAGAAATTGGGTACAATCGAATCAAACAATTTTGAGAACGATTCAGCAAATCAGGTAATCAAAGTTCTACGGTGGTTGCAAATTTTAAATCATTTCGTATCACAAATCTTAATACTACGCTAATCGTACACGCGACGTTATACATATACATGCCGGTGCCATTCCACGGCACGAAATCCAGACATACCAGCAGTACTCGCTGGCATCTAAAATTTATCTGTACATTTATCGTTGGCGTGTATAACACCGATTTTATATTATAATTTAGTATCGGCGCGTATTTAATAAACAGACACTCGTATACAGGATTTTACTATTTAAGTAAAATAATTCTCGTATCTAGTAACGTAACAACACAAACCGGGCAAAAACTTGTGACTTATTCTTGCAGTAAAAACGATATAATTAATATAACGCCTGTAATAGAAAAACAATCGATAGCAAGCGTTACTTTAATATCGTAACGATCTAGATTATTTTATAACGTAAATTTATCTTGATTTCAAATTTTCTAATTAATCGTGGTAATTAACTAATTCTAATAATAATAATAATAATAATAATAATGGCTAATTATGGAAATATGGGTATCTACTATGTATCTACGTAAAGAAAAGAAAGTAAAGATTACGTTCGACGAATAATGCTGTACGTACGATCGGTCGAAAATATCGCTGAGAAAAGACGACCAATCGTTAACGCGTGTACAAAGCCGGGTGTAACCCGCAATCTCACGGGTTACGCATTACACAGGTGTGAATCTCGTTCACTGGTCGAAGCAAGTCAAAGTGGAAATATCGGAGATCGCGAGCTCGTGTAACGGGGGACAAGGACGGTACGACACTAGTCCAGTCGGCCTCGAAAACCTCCGTATGCCGTTATTATTCCACGGCACCCGTTACTCGGCGACTCGGCGACTCGGCGACTCGGCGACTCCGACGACTCCGGCGAGGGAATAAAAAGAAGAGCGTGCCGCGGAGTCACTAGGTTTATGTTTATAGTTCATACCTCGCGTATATGCCGTGCCGCGCCGGTCCAACGTTTCTCGGTCTGCTCGCCGGTCGGGGCTTTTTGCCGATGATCGCGTGCTGCTCTCGTATCTCGTAACCGGACAGGATACTGGACGCATTTCTTCGGAGAAAACGAATGAAATTCATCGGAAGTATCCCTCGAGTATTCCATTTAGAATTTATCAAAATTCACGGGACAATACGACGATATCCGAAAGAAGGGAAAAGTACCAAAAGGATACAGGAGAATCGAAACATTAGAATATCGAAAATTACCATCGAAATTATCGAAAGTACCATCGAAAATTTTGGGAAAATTTTGGGGAAAAGTTGTTACTTTTGAAGTAATTCACGGAGATTGATACAAAATTCAAAAACAAGATGAATCGATATTAACGTAAAAAAGAAAAAAAGTAATCCAACTATAAGGGACTATACGCAAGTGAAAGTATTTCTCTTAAAATATTCTCGGATATCGAATGACTCATCTACGTTTCCGTCGAACCACCACCTGTTTTCCCCGCTTTGCATTCCTTTTCCGTTCGCACTACGATCAGCACGTTTACGCTCACCGTTGCTATACCAGCATCAACAAGAAATATTTCGACGCGAGCCGAATTGCAAAATCCTCCGCAGAGACATTTTCTTTCCCTTCCTCGTAAGCTCCAGCCCACGGAAGTTGCCACCGTCTAGTCTGCGAGCCGGCCGCGGTCGGTCTTGTTTTTATTCTTCTTGCCCCGTTTCGTTCGCCACGTTTCTTTCCACTGGCGATGCCGGAGAGAAATTACCGAATGCCGCGGGTGCGACGTTGGAGAGAGAAGTTCGAAAGGGCCGCGAGTCCTTAGCCCGGAAGCGTTTAAGACGGGGGAAATGCATCGTAAACCAACGACTTTTCTCTCCGTCCTGTCCCGGCGAAAGGAACGAAGAACTTGCGTCGACTCTCCGGTCCGCGAGACGTGGTCGATAGAGCTCCGCAAAAATTTTTCTCTCTTCCTCTCATCAACGCGACGCATTTCTTGCAAATTTATACGATATTAGAATCTTATACTCGACATCTTAATATTTTAAATAATATTTAATCTAAATATCGATTTATCGCTGTGTCGATTTTTCAAGGTCTCCCTTTTTACCTTTTCCACGCGACAAGCCATAACCGATAATCCAAGCTCTCATCTTTCGAAACGATGTTCTACTTCTACGAATATTCTGTACTACGTAATCGCTGCAGCTAATAATTGGCCAAATATTATTTCGCCTAGTCATCGCGACGATTTTAAAAACGATTTTGTAAAACGTCTGAAACGCTCAAAGTTTCGATAGACACTGATCGGTATTGTTCGCGCGCCTAATATTCCAAAATCCATAACTTGAAATACAATATTTACAAACAACTTTATTTCTTGGACTATGTTGATACGTACGAGTCCTGTTATCGACATACGCATCAGGGTTCAAAGTTCTTAGAAATAAATCACCGAGTTGGCTACGTGTGTTCCAAAAAATATAAATGAGTTTTAAAGTGAAAACCGCTGTTGTATATGTATATGTAACAAAACGTTTCAACAGTAATTTACAGGTAGAAGGAACAGGGTTGAACATATACGTAGCAGAAAAGTCTCTAATAAACATATGAAAAACAGAAAACAATTGACTACATGATATCAAAATCCTAGCGTATATTTTTAAAATAAGGTACTTCGCGCTACAATCCGAGTTTATAAGCGCATTTACACGAAACAACGATTAAACGAAACTCTCCGATTAACTCTGTAAAACTTAGTTTGTGACGCAGTCGCGATATACGTAGTTTGGATTCGCGTGACGCGAAACGACCGGACGAAGATTAGCGGACCGGTAATGAAACGAAATAAAAAGTGGGCGAAAAAGAAGAAATATAAAAAAGAAAGCTCGAGTGACACCGGTCGTCGTAGATCAAGCCGAGTCACCGTGGCATGCGTAAGGCGTAAGCGGCTTTCGCCGACCGATATCATCGGCGCTACATGGACTTAACGTGGGTGGCAAGAAGACCATGTTACGTGTATGCCGATAGCGTGTTGCTCGTTGTCCTCGGCATCCAGGCGGATTTACAGGACCTCGCGACACGTGATACGTACTACACACAGCACGAAAGAACGATGGAAAAACAAAAGGAGAAATGCGAGGGCACAGGAAAAAATGAATCCTACCGGTCAGCCTTGGGTATCGAATTCGACCAGTCGATCGCTACCTTCCATCCAAAGGTATTACGCGTATACGCACTCGAGCCTTGAGTGCAATCGATATCGGCCTGATCGCATGTTACAACGAGTGTTTCGGTTTACGAACGACTACCATGGTTTGACGACGACGGATGAATTTTTATTTATTTTCAATAGCGCTCGAGTTCGCCAACGGAATAGAGCTTGTCACGGAGACAGCCTCTTTCCACGTTATACCATTCCCTGATCGATTTATTTACTACGTAGAATGTTATCGGCAACTCCTTTATCCCTAAAATTAAAGATCGGTAAAACTGAATCGACGTTAACGTTATAATAAAAATACGCATTGACCTCGTAATATAGTTGTACAGTAGTTGTGAAAAGAAGATTGAAAATATCATAGGCATACGAAAAATAAAACGATTTATAAAATTTTCGCAAACGATGGAGAAAGAACATAGGATGAGAAAGAAACGAGAATGGACTGACGGATTTATCAAAGAAACGTTCACTTGGGAATAACGATATTTGCGCGCATTGTTACGAAACAAAACGTTAATTGAAGAAAAAAGAAATAAAAAGAGGAAAAGAGTAAAGAAAGCAAAAGAGAAGGAAGGAAACAAAGGGGTTGGAAGTTATTTCACTAAAGCATCGTAGTCGTCTACGAGACGAGTTTTAATTTCGCACCGGTTAACCGGTATGCTTTTGTTTTTATTTCCATGGAAAACAGCTTAACCGTAGAGCTTTTTAACGCCCCTTTTTCGCCTCGAACCATCGTGCTTAAAAATTACATATTCACCTTGCGACGATACATAATCTTCCGACGCTTTTGTCTTATATTGTTTCGTTCACACTCTTTTTTATCGGCGGCGCAGGTTAATCGCCGATAAGAACCATCCTCTGTTTTATCGGCTCTAATTTCGAGAAAATGCTTAAATCCGTTCACCAGGTGTCGTACGTCATCAAGGTGATGTTATCAATCTTAGCACAGCTGATAATAAACACCATGATTCTTCGATCGAGCTTCTAAATTATTAAAATAATAATAAATTTTTCGCTATACTTTTGCTCCGAATAAAACTATCCGATTAAAATTCTTTTTTTCTGTTAAAGGCATTTCTGGCAAAGTAGAATGTTCGCTAACGATAACGGGCGCGCCAATCATACCGACGTATGCAGGCTTTTTATTTTTATTTGCCTAATGGATAATTTTAAGATAATATACGCGATGTTTTACTTCACTCACCCTTTGAATTGAAAATAAAATGTAAAATCTAATTAAAGTTGGAAAAACGAATAACGAAGGGAAGAGAAAAAAGATAAAAATAATCGTATCCAAAGAGAATACAAATAATTGTAATATGTTCGAACAAAATAATTTTATTCGCGAATGAAATTCTCACGTTCCGCGAATAAATATTCTCACGCAATTCTGATTCTAGTTAATGGATGAGAAATCAGGCATTCTCGCGCCAACTTTACGCACGCCGTACGAGAAACGGTCGACGAACGATGCAATTTTCTCCGCGTTTCTCGTCGTCATCGTCGCGTTGCGTCGCGCGCCATTTTTCGGCGGGGACCGATAGGATTTCATGGCGTCGTTCGAAGCGATGCAGGATTTTCACATCGACGAATAAAAATCGCGTACCGATGCATGACGGCGAAACGGAAAAGAATATTATCCGTTTATGTGCAGACGGCCGCATAAATCCTAATTCGCCGTCGAACGATGAACTGAGAAATCCGCGCGTTGTGGAAGGAACGCAAACTTTCAGCGAAATAGCATTCTTCGACGCCAGACAGGCTAATCGGATCATCTTAACTCATCGAGGAATCAGTAGAGGTCGTTATTTTCACTAACAAGTGCAATTACTCGCAATTTTCTAACTTGAAAGCAAACTTATCGATGATACTTCAACGACTATTTATAGGAGACAAGTACTTGAAAGGAATAATAAACCTTGGTACTTCTGGAGCTGAAACGTAATATACATTTACATGATACGAATCATTCCTCGACAAATGTTCTTTCACGACACACGAACCGTGTCACTATAAACAGGTAGGAATCATTTTATCGTATAAAATATAGCAAATTCGATGAAAGAATACCTTGTACGAAATATTGACACATTCGGAACCAGACGGGTATCAAACACCGGCGAACTGTACGGATCAATGTCGCGCTTCATTCTCGGTACGCGTTAGACAGATTCTGTACACTCGTATCTTGCTACGATACCGCGGTTTATCGCTTTCGGGATTACTTAGACTACGCGTCTAGAAATTTTCGAGTTCGTTTCATCAATTCCTAGTAGATGGGCGCAACAGCTGGCACAGACTTGCACGAACATGGATAGAAAATTGTCAAGTAGAAATGCCTTTCTTCTGAAATAAATATAATTCACGCATCGATCTCTTCTCCCACCATCAACTTTCGCCGCGTACACTACATAAACCCTCGTCGCATACGATTCTACCAAAACTACCCCAACGATTAATTCGGTTCAATCCGTTTAACCATCTGCAAAATTAATCCAACAAACGTAAAACGCCCTGGAAAAAACATACTTGATCCGTACGACGATCGATCTGCCCTTTTCCTGCGGAGAACGTCGCAAGGAATCGAGTGGAACGTGCACGAATCGCGATTCTTGGATCCACCGAGTCGCTGCAACGGCCGGAGAAAATCGAGCGAAAAAAGAGAGCCACGATAGAAGAAAAGGACCCGGAGTATTTTCGCTTTATCGGATCGCGCCGCTTCATCGGCTCGAGCGCTCCGTTTGATGCTCGCTTCGATGAGAATCGAAGTTAATGGACGTGGGAGCCGTTATATAGCGTGCACCACCCACGCGAGTTCGCTCGCCTCGTCACGCTTTTAATCATCAGGGACAACGACGATGAAAAATCCAGGTCGTCAGGGGTGGAAATTCTACGAAGGACGAGGGTACGAACAGTACGATGGGCGCTGGAATCCCCTAGCTGCCGGCACGTACAGTATTAAAATGTCAGCTTGCACTTGCTGCGGCTAACCTATCCGATGACGATGATATCGTCGACATACGATAATAATAGAGAAAGTCGGCTCAACCATCCCTGTGGTGTTCCTTCTGCAAACTGGAAATCCGATCGGTACGGTATACTAGGAGCGTGATTGGAGCGAGAAAAGGATTGCTTATGCCACGTGATAAGATATCTCTCGCTCAACGAACTTGTGGGTGATCGATCAGAGGTAATCCGGCTTACCGATTGAAAGAACCGTGCGTTTTTCGCTTAACGTTTTCTTCTCCTTCAAAGAGAATCGAACAACTTGTTATTTGTTGCGTTGGTTTCCTTCGGTTTTTATTAAAATCAACGCTGATCGAGCGATCGATCTTTCCAAAAATTGCCAAAGAATTCAATTTCCTTGATTAAAAGATAAAGTTATTCTTAAAGAAAAATCATGCTAAAAATACAGAATCGAACCAAAAGAACGGCAGAAAATTATACTCGCAACGTGCAATACAGGCACATAATTGAAATTTTATCGACCTTCGGCTCAGCGTGGAACGACTAATTTCATGTGCAGGCAAAAAGTTTCATTAAACCTTACGGCACAAAGTTGCAGCTGTGATCGAGAAACTTCAGAAGCAAAACGTTATTAAAAAACAGATCCTGTTACTCGTTTCACGCAGGAGGGAAGCCTTCTTCGATCGCACGATCTTGGCAAACTCGACGAGAAATTCCTCGATTCTGACGCGTCAGTTTCGTCCGAAACTGGAAATATTCCAGGGTTGCGTTCACCCTCCGTAATACAGACGTTTATTTACCAACTCCTTAAGCCCTCCGGCTCTATTCGTCTTTCGTAAAACTGGGCCGAGTTACGTTTCAATTTAAGCATTCCTCGTTTATTTTCATGCTGTCGATAATGATTAATTAACGCTAAGCAGCTGACGACTACAACTTCGATCGAGTCAACGAGTATACGGGAGCTTAGACATTGAGCACTAGTCTGGCAACAAAACGTATTGCGATCGATCAGAGAAAAACTATCTCTCCTGAGGTACAGATACAAAATTGATTCGAGTCGACTTGGTGATAATTAGAGTAACGAAACTTTGATAGAAATTTTATACGGTTTAGTTGTCTATTTACTTATTTGCTTATTCATAGGTGGAAATTTGTTAATATCCGATACACGATACAAGAAAATACTGGGAGCACCGAATAACGATAGATCATCGGTAAAGATATAATTTTATAAATTACGGTTGAAACGAAAATACGTAGTTACGATAGATGGCATGATAAATTGTTAGGCGTATGGCTGCCTAAATACATGTCGTTACATGGTAGTATCGATTTTAAAATATTTTAAAAATATACGTCGATTTAGAAATCAAGAGTACTTCCTTAACCCTTATTCAGTCTCTGTTCTATCAAAGTAAAATCTTGAAAATTTATACGCGTTTGTTGGAGACACTCTGCAGACGTTTCTCGTCTACCAGACGTTACCTCTTGAGACGGTCACCTGTTAGAAATTCTCAACAATACGTCCACTTCTAACTTCCAACCATCCTTGCAAAAATTTCTCGCGAATAAATTTACCATTTACATAAAACACAGCAGTACACGGTTTGTGTAATTTCGTTTCAACGAGAACGATACTATTTATCTAGGAAGGTTCTCGAGCAACCAAAACGGTATTCGATATTTATAAATTATCCGGCGAACGAATCTCGTGGTTCGTACTCGTTCAACGAATCAAACGATCCAGGGATCTTGGAATTATTTATCCGTGGATGCAGATGTATCAATGTCTCGACTTAACCGTCAGAAGGGTTCCACATTAGCTTTCGAGCCGGAGGAATAATTTTATTAACCGGCAGTGTATCACAAAGGGAAGTAGCGAGCCATGCTTCTCGTGTTATGTCAATCTAGTCCATCCTTGTGTTACCTGTGCACGCGTAGCGGCACATAATAAAACGTTTGATACACTGTCACTCTGGCGAACGGTAGAGCGAACAAACGATATTGAACCACGAGTAAAACAACGTTGGTTAACACAAGCGACGTCCCTTTACTAGGTACGATATTATATTTTACTTCTTTTTCCTACGGATGACCCCAATTTTTCGCGGAATCTATTTATTTTTAATTCACCCTGTGTATGGTCGACTCGTTTTCTCGCCGAGTATATTTTTCGTCCTCTTACCTCTTCTTCTTTGGTAATATCGTAGTATCGAAACACGAAGGACGTTGAAAAGCGTTGATATTATTAAAACAATATTAGCGCGAAACATTGAACTACGCGGTTAACCCTCGAGGAATTGCGCGGTAGGGACGTACAAGAAGATACATACAGTCGGTGTAAAAAGTATTCGTACAGTAAATAACTTCGATAAAACTATCGTAGAATATCGTTTATCGACAAATGTAAAAAAGAATTATCATCGAAAAGGGACAGCATACGTATCTCCTTTGTGGAAATATCAACAAACATCTAAAAAAGTGCAAAAATGTGTACGCGATAGGTATTGGCACAGTTACGGTTTAATGGGAAAAATTAACAAGACCTGCCTAATATCTGGAAGAAAAAATCGCTGCGCTTAATTATTTCAATATTTAATGATTTTATTATGGGTCGGAACCATCGAATTTATCAAATTGACGAGTACTCTATCTGAAATATTTATCGATTCTTCCAAAAGAGCCCTCTTTAAATCGTTTCTCGATGAAATACGGTGACTCGGTATTTTTTGTTTCAGGTGATCTCATATATTTCCAATAACGTTTATATCTGCGGATCGTGGAGGTGTTTTTATCGTTATCCGAAAATAGTTATGTCACATCTTCTTTGCTTTGATGCAGATTATTATTTGAAATGCCTATTTAAGTTTTGCGCTTTTCATACGAATACTTATTACACCTGCCTTTTTATCATTCGTTGGGTATGTATTAATATCTTCGTAACATGAATAGGTGTCGCGTTCTTTCTCTTCTGGTTGAAAATTATTTCGGACACTCGTAGGTATATGTATATATCTTTCGTTTGTAAAAATTTTGTTAAAGAAGTTAAGCACCGAACGAATACTTTGTACACCGACTGTAAACGGTAACGAGATCCATCAGTTACACCAATCAGTTGCCAGAATTTTTAGAGGTCAAGCAATCGATCAACGTATAGTTAGAATCTTAATAAACGCTAGAGACTTAGTTTGTACGCGATAAATCAGAGAATTAGCCGTCGGTAATACCGTCGATCAACTTCATCTGGCAAACGGGCAATTAGATTAGCTAGTTAGACACGTAAACGTAAACGTAAACGTAAACGTAAACCACGATATAGAGTGAGGGAAGCGACCGAGCATTTGGTCGTTACTTACGAAAATCAATTATACTTCGCAGTCCTTCGTTAACTCGTTATTTATCGTAACAAATGACGTTCTAAAACCAATTGATTTCCCAGTTGATTTACGCGATCCATCGAGGACAAAGCCAGTTAATACTATATAAGTTACTGCTGATGTACATACATACGTTAAATGCGTGGAAAATCGCAACTATTCTTGCGACCTGGAAACTTAACGCAACCACCCGACGCTTATTATCCTTTCCTATATATGCGATTTCTGCCTTGGCCTCTATCTATCCAGACCGATTTACCAACGAGACCGCCGGTAGGCTCCGGGTCTTTGCTTCTTTTACAACGCCACGTGGCGAGTCGAACAAGTATAAAAGTTCGATACATTTTTTCAGCCTACCGAACACAACCAAACATATACGTATGTATCTAGATATTTTACAACGATATTTACTGTAGGCCTAACAGTAACTTCGGCATCGCGTTGCGGCGCGGCGTCAAGCGGCGAGAAACAACCTTTAAAGAGAAAAAGAAGAAAATCTGACTCGTATCAAGTTTGAATGCTCGCATCGAAGGCTTTTCGCGATACAAATATGTTTTTGATCGAAGAAAGAGGTCGATATACGACACGGGCTGGTATAGACGATGGTAAACCGACCTGGTCGGTGTCCAGGAGAACGACGACACTGGCGCGGCGCGACGACAAAGTCGGCAACGTGGTTCGTTCCGCGCTGACATCCCTTTTAGCCTTAGCATTAGCCGCCGGCTATACATAAACTATACAGGCCATAGCGCAGAGGGTGGGGGCGACAACCCCGTGTGTCTCGTCTCTACGAACGAGGGGGGCTCGCTCGTTCGGGCATGAAAATTCTGCACCCCTCGTTGCACAGAATCATCCCCCATCGATCGACCTATTCCGCTCTCGATGCTCTGCGACGGAGCTGGCAGGCAAGCAGCAGCGGGCAGAATAAAAAAAAATATATATCGCATCGACGACGGGGATCCACACGATGCAGGCCGCTGCGTAAACAATTTAATATTTACGCGCGAGAAAAGTCTGGGAAGAAAAAGAGTGTCTCGTGAACGGGGAAAGGATGGCTCTCTGGATCGACGAAACTTGTTTTAATTCGCGAGATATTTGCCATTCCAAGGAGAAATTTCACCCGTCGGAAGACTGTCGAAAGTCTAAATGAAAGAAAGACGTTAGGGAATGCCTAGAGGGTCGATGATTTCTTTTTACGTATCGGTTTCTTATTTGGAACGAGACGACCGAACGAGCTTACTGGATGTTATGAAAACTGTATCGAAACGAAGGTCTTCTTATATACGTTATATACCAACGTTCGCGACAGAACGTACATAGGTATATCAGCAACCAAGCTACGACGTTGAATTTTAAATTACCACGCAACGCGCGTGATACATTGCGCAGGTGAATTTTAGGGAATTGCTAGAAGAAAGATAGTGAGAAACGTAATTAAACGCTAGAACGCGTTTTATTGCGTTTACGCGCGTGCATCGGCGTAAAATAAATGAAAGGCAAAGAGATACTTCAGGAAGACATTACGAAATGCAAGCGCGTTTTAGAGAAGTCCGATATGCGGAATTCGCGAATTCAACCAACAATCGTTAAAGGACCGATTCGAACGGTAATAAATTTCCAGCGAGCGCTTTTCGAACAATGGCGAAACAATTTTGTAACAAAGTACGTCTGTGCTCCTGGTGTCTACTCTGCTACGCGAAAACTCCTCTAATGGCAACGAAGGAGACAAAACGCATTCCAGCCGCCGCCACCGCGTGATGCATTGCACACCCTCTAGTTACTCCGATTGTCGATAACTCTGTTTTGGTCATTTCTTGGTCGGTTTCACCACGAGTAGCCTGACTATGAAATTTTCGAACGAAAAATTTTTATCAAAAGTTTATCTTTATCGTGTACACTTTATTAAAAATTACTACGCGAATTCTATATATTGAGAATGTGTCGTTAGATCGAAATACTTAGAACGTATGGTAGCTCGGTTTTCCTTCGTTACGGCGGAAATCCCTGGATACATGGCAGCTCAAGAATCTCGTCGCAACGTAACACTCGGAAAGGGCAAACGATACATAGCGTGTCCGTCGATCGGTCGACTTGGGCGAAATTTTCTTATTAAAGAGAATAACAAATTCTCTCGCGTTTTTCCATGTATATATACGTACGTACGTACTATAAAACAAAAATTAAATGCTACGTAACATGATTCGATCGGTTTCAATCGCGCGATAATTCTAATTTTCCTTAGATTGTTCGGTGAATCTTTGGAAACTGTCCACCCATCGTACCCATGCCCCGTCAAAATCTACTTATCGATTTCCGTGTTTAACGAAACGTCGTTCACGCCAATTACGCGCATTCTCGTTCGCGACACAGGCAATCGGATCGCGTGGGATTTTTCGCGACCATCCGAGTGTCCATCCGCGCCAGCGGCGGCGCAGCGATTTAACCACCATCGTTGCCTCGTTTATGCGATCGTTTCACAATCGTATTATGTCTGTCGATAATAATAATAATCATTCGTAGGTCAACAGCCAGGAAGGTAGGAAATATGCGAATTTGAACGCGCCAATTAGCCAGTTCATGCGGCATCGTTTCGACCATTATCTTATCGTTTACGTTCGTAGTGCGTTTGACCGATCGATCTGTATCGGTATCCGCTTTCTTTCTACCTGATGCAGCGACCTCGACAACATCGACTCAGGTAACTATTTCATCTTGATCGATTGATCGACGCACGCAAACAATACGCTCGCGTACACCAGTTGCGGTCCGACCTACCTGATTCGGGCTCAACTCGAGTGATTTATCATTTATCTTTTGTCCTCGACAGTATACATAATACGTACGTACGTGTATATACCTCGGAATAAAAATCACAATATTTTTTATGTCTTTCAATTATGTAATATTTCGCATACAAATCGACGTATCATCGTACTACGATAAAGACCTGAAATTGATTTCTAATAGGCGAAACGTAAGTATTCTCGACTATTCATTTTCACTGTCAAATTCTACTTCAATTATACCACAGCTGACGGCGAGTAAAAGTTTGATAAGCATTCACTTTCCATGTCCATTTCGCTCTTCCATAAATGCCCTCGTAACATATGTATACGCGATAAACGCGTATCTGTGTATGCATTGAGCCAATCGATCGCATCGTACGGGAGGATCGATTATTATTAACCGTGGTGAATAACGCTGATACTCCGGTTAACATCGCGGTTCGTGACTCGACCGTGGGTCGTTTCTAATGGCAATGATACACGATTCTGGCCTGGTTAAGATCGCTCGATACTGCGCCCCAACAGCGATCAATCGGAACGGATGAAGGAACTCGCGTGCGACTTCGCGATCGAGAGACGCTATGGAGAGAGGCTGTTCCGTGTTCTCTGGATATCTCGGTGAAATTCGTTTAATTAACTCGACGCCGCGTGACGAACGCGTTCGCGAGGTTCGCGAATGTGCCGATTACGCAACGAAGTATCGCTTGCTGAAAAGTTGACGTATCGGATATCGAAACCTATGGAAATCCGATCGAATCGCATTCCTGCATACTACACGCAGATATCCTTCTCCGCATCCTTGGCTCCGTTTCGATTCTTTCCGTCAACCTTTCTCGCTTCCTTCGATTCCCCTTAATCGAGATCGAGGTGAACGGAAAGGTGAGTGTGCTCTGTTCTATCCGGACGAACTGTGCGATCGTTGCTTACTAACAAAACGCGTATTATCGCATACGGAATCGGAATAAAAGTTATTTTAGCGCCAGAAGACCACCTTTTTTACGTCGTCTTTCTGCTTCTTTCCCCGTTATTTGAATATTCTTCATTTTCAAAGTTTCACGTTCAATGGCTCTCTACGTGTTTCTTAAAATGTCATAAATACGAAGATCGCGGCAGGGCGAAGAATAGTTCCAGCTATTGCTTTTTCTTGCCATATAATATTTATTTGCTATTAATATTGCTACATAATAATATAAACTTGTTGGCTCGTAGAAAACGTCACATTCTTCGAACCAAACTTAAAATAATACAATGGCCGAACATCGCGTGTATGCATGCACGATCTGTGACGTTCGAAATATGTCTTTCGTCCTCTCTCTTCTTCGTTTCCCATGCAAAGTTTCTCGAGTTTCGATTTTTCGCTTTTACTTTCTCGTGTTTTGGCTCGCGCGTTATAGATCTTGAATAACGATGCTGATCGTAACGATCAGCTGAGAGGCAGTGAATTTGAATCAGCCTCGTAAATTATACGGCACAAAGATAGTTTGCTGCATTAATCGGACGGTTTGACGCGCGATACATCATCACAGCCCGGCAATCTAAACTAGACTTTCGTTTGTGCCGCGGGCTTCGTCTTATTACTCGTGGAAACTTCTACGAATCGCGTATTTCGCCTGTGGTATTTTACGAAATACCGTAGGCTTCATTGATATTAATACAATATTCGCAGCGTGAACCAGGCTAGGTACGAACGACCTTTCGTACCTTTATCAGAAATACCAATTTCATTTTGTCAAAATGAAATTCCATCTTGGCGCGCTAGTTTGCTGCTTTCTCCAAAGAAATCCATTTTTTTTTCTTCTCTAGCTGCTAAAGTAACTAAAAAGTGCTAACTGCACGCATAAAATTTCATCCGTGCGCTAAAAAGGTAGCGTGCAAAATTTATTTACGTTCCGCTTCGAAGCAAACCTTCTCGGTCAAGATATTCGCGAATCGTGAGTTTCGTACCTGATGAGGTACCTGTACGAAATCACCGGCGGATTTCTACTTTGGTCAGAGGCACGTCATCCAAACGAAATCGTCGAAGAAACCAGTCCGATATGCGACTACGTTTCGATGGAACCGCGTAATAAAATCACATCGAGCGGAAGCAAGCAGAGGAAGGAGCGAGCAGGCGGCTTTACAATCTCGAGTCTCGAATCTTAAAGTGCAACAGCCAGTCGTACTAGCCAGTCTAAACTCAAGCTACGCTTATCTAAGAACGAGAACCCAGGGATCCAGGATGTCTCGGTCGCGTGAGACTAAATAAATTCGTAACGGATACCGTGAGAAACGGCGAGGTAACAAACGATGCGTGTGCAGCGTGCACGCTGGTTTCGCACGCAGCTACGCTACGCAACGCAACGCAACGCAACGCAACACAACGCACACAGTTTACACAGCGAAACGTGTCGAGGCCAGGAAATCCGACGTTGAGACTGTTGAGAGACACCCGGTACACCGTAGCGTTCCACACCCACTAGTGGCTCGCACATTTAGACGAATCGCTTCAGCGCCAATTCCCTCGAGCGTGACCTTTTACGCGCGCGCGCACGCATGCATCACTTATTGCCAGGCGGACGCGATACGTTACGTTTCATTTTCAATCGTTAACGAAACCAACAAATATACCAGCGCCTTGTCCAGGGAAACAGAATATTTCGTCAAAGATATGGAAGAAAGTTATGCAAGTTTTTTTTGGTAAAGATATGAGAGAATAGAGACGCGTTTAATTTAATCGTGGCAAACTTTTGCTTCTGTCGAGACTATTTTGTATTCCATACGGTAACCAAGTTTCGCTCACGTCGTACATCGGCGAATAATTTTCATACAAAATTTATTTATACGTTATAAAATTTTACGCACGATGTACGATCAAAAGGTATTAACGGACTAACGTCACAACGTTTTATTTATAAAACTAAATATCGTTCTATTCAGCGTTATAATAACCGCTTTCAAAGTCCTCTTAAGAAGCTATTATATATATAAATAACGTTACCAACGTCTTTCCCACTTCTGCAAACCTTTTTATAGACGCGATAAGAGAATCGTTTTTAAATCAATTTCAGTCTTTTCTTATATTTTTTTAGTCGTTTCAAAGTGGCATCCTTTTGACAAATTTTTTAATTTCGAAAACGAGCGAACGTCACAGACATTAAAAGGATGAAAATGAACGAATACGGTGGCAAAGGAGCCTTAACTTATTTTTGACGAAGATGTAAAAAAAATAGTTGGTCGATGAGAAGCGAAGCAACGAACGACAACGTGTTTCGACAAATGAATTTCGACGGTGTACCGGGAGATTACAAACTGTTTTACAAAAATTTGTTCCTTCGACGAACTCGCGAACGCTTGTAATTTGTTTACTCGTGGGAAGTAAGTACGCAGTTCATCCCGGGAACGAACGTTCAATAATTATCAACCGACCCAACAGTCTATAAATACATTCTAGCTTTGATTCCATCCGTTCTCCTTGAATAACGCGGCAAGCGCCGCATTTCCGGACCAAGAATAATGAAACTGGATCGTCGATACATGTTTAACGCGTTCGTCTCTACGACTCGATAACAGAGAACGAGAGGCATAAATGGGGCGTTGCGTCATTAACGAACTAGCAACGAGGGTCGGAATCATCGTTCCGCGTTTCCGAATTCGAAAAGATGACAACCCACGGAACTATCGTTTCCTTCTTCTCGCCTGCCAACCAACAGATTGGCATATGCGCGACCCTATGTTTATGCGAATTCACAATTTTCGTTACTTGAAAATTTCACGAATACGACTAAAATTCTAAATACCAAAACACTTTTGTTCTGGAATGATTAAACGACGATGAGAAAGAAAAGACAAATGCAAGAACCTACTTCGATCCGAACTAACCCGCGAGTTTCCATCGAGCTTTCATTCGCGTCCTACATTTCGCCACGAAACAAAAGCAGCTCTGGTCTCGTTTTGCGAAAAACATACAGAAAAAGAAAGAAACGGCACTCGTTGCACGCGCAGACGTAAGAATTCAGTTCGCAACTTGCTCGCTCTCGGCCTCCCCAGCCACCTTTGCCCCTGTTGTGGCGCAGTTTCGCGAGAAACAGGTATGAAAAAGCAATGGGAACTCGGCGGTGTTCGCGCGCTCGTTTAGAGTTCGCGAGCATTAAGCAGACGTCCGTATTTAAACGACGCATTAACGGCCGAAAAACGCGCAAGGATTTTCTTCGATGAAACTTTTCTCGTATACCGCTAAATTTCCTGAATGCACGGGGAATATAAGTGTACGCGAGCAACCAGCACATACAGCCCACCCCCTTCCTCTTTCATGGGTTTATCGATTTAGTTACCCGCTCGTTAAAATGTAACACGGTCGATAAAGCGTCTTTTTAAAATCATTCGATGCATTCGTTCGATTTTGACGATTTTTCGCGTGCTGAGCCGTTTTTCGTCTTACTGTACACCTACCAAAACTAACGTTATAGTTCTCTGTCACACTCTTAGTTAGCAAGAAAATATCCTCCTCTTCTCAAAAAAAAAAAAAAAAAAAAAGAGAAGAAAACCGCCAACGATATTCATACACGCGATGTCATAAAAATCACGATTTTGTTTCTCATACCGAAACAACGACCAGATAACTTACGATATGTTAACGAATATATAGAGCTTTCAGAGCCGCTCGGACTAAACTACTGCATTCACCGATAAACGCGAGTCGATCGCATTAGCGCACAAAGCACCGGATTATGTCTATTTTCCAGCGCGTTTAAATGGCGTAATAGCCACGGTGCAGCGTCCGGTTCGCAAGTAACGCTCACAGGGAAACCAATACATATTTTCCTAAACAAACGTTAAACGCGACCGACCACGCGAATTACACGATCGAATCGATCGGGGATAAATTGCCGATACATTCTCCTGGGATATCGAATTGTGGGAAACGAGGTCTGTCGCAAGATGTAGATGCAAGCTCCTATCGACCTTTGAACGGGAGTAGGTGCGTGCATACACCCACGTCTAGTTCGAAACTATTCTACCGTTGTTTACAACAGCCCGAGTATCCTCAAACGCTATCCTCAAATTTTATCAGAGTGCAGGCGATATATAGAGAAATTTAGTGGATCAACGGAGTAATTGCTATTGAGATTACTACATTCGCTAATCGCTATCGATATCTATCGATCCTAAGGGCAAACGCAAGCTCGCTGCTCGAGGTACGGCTGGTCAACTTTGCTCGGAAATCGAGTTAACTGCAACTACTTATCCAGCATGGTTGGGATTGTCAGAATAGACAGAATAGACAGAAATCCTTTGTACCAAGGACTCGTGGGTGTATAAGTCTCGGAGACAATATCGACGATACCGTTATGGAACGATCGTTATATAAGCCGACTCAGAAAACGAATAAAGGGACGTTTATTTTTATACAGGTTTTATTCAGGTTCGGTGGTAATTTCCTGTTCCCAAGATAGTTTGGTCGAATATAAAAAATTTCTCTATTTATTGCAACGATATTCTTGAGCAGAAATTAATAGAATACACTAAATATCTATTTATACCGTCGTATCATTGAATCGATAATCCATCTATATCGCATTATCCTTTTGCGATGCAACGAACGACTAACTGATTTGTATCAATGTATGTATATCAATTCAGGTCGAGCCACGCTCGTTAATTTAACGTGTATCAACGGTGCGTCCGCATATCTCCTTAAGAGGTGTTAATCCGTTGAGATTAATAATTCGCCATCGCAAACTAGGACACGCGAAAGCGTCTAGTGTCGACATAAAAACTTCCACCCACAACTACAAGAAGGAAAATATAATCGCTGGAAGAACGAAAAATGATTTTCAGCCAGTTTCCTGCAAACCGTAACTTCGTATCCATCGATCTGCTCCGTATTTCATGAAAGATGAAAATGCGATTACAAACTATCAAAGTTAACGGGAAGTCAAGGTACAGGCACGACGCGAAATCAACTTGCCACGACTAACAAATACGATCCCTTTCGAATAAATAAGTTAATTAAACTGATAATGAAGTGAGCCACGTACGTACAATGTACATTCTACCGTTTGACACACAAAGAAACAAGAAAATGTCTTAAAAAATATTCGTTAGAAGTTAATGCGTTAGCGACGCGAACCTCGACTCCTATAACTAAGCCATAAATAAACCATAATTAATTTGTTTGCAATTTCAATTCCATCTTGACAATCGCGAAGCTCAACGGTCGGACAAATCGACCCTATCAGCTTCTCCACTGATTAATCCCTCGAGGAAGATTGTATATCGCGATTCGTTCGCCGTTGAGTGTTCATTAGTAAATTAAACGTTAAGTGCGCCAAGTTTGAGGATACTGAATATCGGAAGACGGGTCCGCGACAGACTGGGCCCGGGAGTATACATATAGCAGGTGTAATTCGAATACTTGTGGTACGTCTCGTCACATACCTGGCGATGGGGATGGGTACGCGTACCCCAGCGTGCTAATATGCCGGCAACTGGTGGGAAATTGCATCCCAAAACGCCTGGATAATTAATTATCGCTTCGATCGTCCGCCGACGATAACGGCGATAATTGAAATTGGCGTTGGTACAACCGAACCGTAACAGACTTACCTGTAACAAAGGAAAGAAAAACAGAATCAAGTAATTGTCTAAACATGTTTCGTTTAATCGCTACGTATTGTTAACGATACTGGCGCCGAATACGGGTATCGTATTCTACTCGTAATCGTTGTTCTAATATTCCTATAAATTAGGTAATTGGTTTGTCGAAGCAACGGCAACTGAATAAAAAGCAAACGTCTCTAACAACTTTTTTATAAATTAAATTTTTGCAAATTTTTATTAATTACGTCGGCAGGCCGAATTTTATCCCTCTGATCAACGTCAAATCTTTTCTTCTGTCTCTGGTAAAAATTTGGTCCCCTTAAATTAAAACGATTAACTCAAAGCCAGATCCAATCGCTAATAATCTGCAATTCATCGAGACAATTAATATCTGCTTACAAAAATATTCAACTTGAGATACCTATAAATCAAACATCCCACAACAGTTGCTCGTTAAATACGCGAGTTTCTACTTCGCGTTCCTAATTATCATCGATTTGCACTTGATTAAATTTTTATCGACTCATTAACATTTTACTTGTACCTTTTACCACGGTACAGTATCCTCTAATTTTTCTCACCGACTCGAACGGAACGAAAAGCGAAAATCTACCTTATCCAAGGAATCATCTTTTATCTTCGAGCGTGTTTCCCTCTTTCTCGTTGCCGTATTTTCTCCACCAACACCCTACCCTTTCATCGGTTGGAAAATAATTCTTGTCAGACCGTGCTAACTGACCACGTCACTGGTCCATTAACGTAATGACGACAATATTGCGTCCATAACATCAAGGAGACGGTCTACGCGGTGGTCGTACGACGCCAGACAACGAAAACTGTACAGTCGATGGTAATTAGACGGTAATTACCATCGACCAATTACCACGGGGCGGATTAATTGGATTAATTAGAGTCGAAGTCGACGACGACGACGACGACGACTCTGCCGTCGCGAGAGGGAGCTTTTCCGTCATTTGTTCGGTCGAATTCCAAAAATGAACGATGCGATGCTGTGAATGCAGCACGAGCTGTCGAATATTCAACCAGTCAAAAGGCAATTAGCTGGATGCGAGCCAGTGCATCGTAATTAATCGTAGCCATTACGGACAATAACTCGACTTAATCTATCGTCGTTTAACGTTCGCGTGCAATCTGACTTTGCGCGGTAGCCTCGTTTCGTTACATCGAACCTTGCTATTTTCGTCTATTTTCGTCCGACCCACGTGAAAACTCGATCGGAATCGAAACGAACAGTTACTTTATAGAAAGCATAAAAGTATTCTGGGGATCAGAGAAAACGTCAAACGAACAAAATGAATGGCCTAAACAGGACTGGGAAATGTTCGCTGCCATATAACTTTATCCGAAATAGATTAAACCCATTTTATTTTAATATCAATTTTCTAAGCTATTCTTAGCTTGAAATATTTCACAAAATAAATCGTTCTTTGCGTCTTACTATCCCTTCCGAAAGAAGCGATTTTCAAGCTCGATGGAATTCCCTTCTGCAGACTCTTGTCAATCGAAAACTAAATTGCATAACTAGCCAGGAAATCAGCCAGAGGATGGCAGAAAATCGACTCGATTTCCCGGTGCCCCGTTTCTCGTGATTTCTCGCAAAGCTCTCGCGACGAATTACCGGGCCAAAAGAGGTAAATAAGCTCGTTCGATCGTAGAAGAGCGCAAACGTCCGTAAAATTGATCGTTTATTCGTCTCTATAGCCAACGGATTCTCGTCTGTTTTTTGAATCTTCACTTCGTACAAAAATGACGTTGCGTCGTCACAAGGAATTTGAACATTTAGCGACAATACACCGTAGCACGGGTAACCGAACATCACCGACCAAATTGAGAGCAACGTGCACCTTTGTCGACCATAAAACACGATACTGCGAAATAAACGTTTCAGGATCTCCGCTTTGTTTTTCTTTATCCACCATTACCGTACACGATTTCTGCCTTGCTTCTGCCGTGCACACTCATGTCGTACACAGACGACAACACCGCAGAAGCAACCATCTTGGCACCAAATAAAACTACGCGCCTACCGAAACCGAGGGGAGAAAAACGAACGAGCCCACGTCGCTCGCCTACTCCGATATATTCTTCCGACTGTTTTATAGTGTACAGCCGCAAAGAACGACGAATACAGCAGGAAACCATTGATTTCTTTCGACGTTCGATTCGGCCACTAGGACCGACGAAAAAACAAGAAAATAGGCTCCAGGTGACATAATGAGTCACCGAACGTACCCACGGTCGCGGGAGGGACGTGAAATAACGGAAGTACGAAATAATTGTGCAGCTCTCCTTAAAAACAAAAATTGACCCGAGGAGTGGGAAAGTTTCATTTGGGTTACGCGTTAGTTAGTCTCTGAGCGAATTGCTGATTGAGTTGCTCAGTTAGCTATTGAGTTAGTTGTCAAGTGAGAGTTATTGAGAGGAGTATGACTTGTACGTTGAGTCACACCCGGATCGTGTATGACATCGGATTCGTCATCCCGTGGCCGTGGGTTTGTTATCGAATCTAAATTCATGGTCATCGACATCTCGTTTGTCCGATTGCCGTTATTACCTGTAACCTCTTGTAATCATCACATCGGTACCAATAACGACCAGCTAGAATACATACTCACGATGGTCAATTCGAGTAAAGATTCGTCAAACGCTCAAAATTCCAGTGTTATCCTCGACATATACATACACACACACGCGCGCGCGCACGTATGATCGGAGATTTACCGATCAATGAAAGTTATACATATTCGTGTAAACGTTGACCTGGCGGCGATCCAGCACTCCGTTAAGTGAGTGATTTAACGAACGCTGTATATTCCGCGTCTTCGAGATAGAAAGTTAGATGTGTGCCATCGATCTAATTTTCAGGGCGAAATATACACGGTATTACGTGTATATTTACGTTAATCACGTAATCGTTAATCTGATCATTCTTGTACGTACGAGCAATCGGTTTATTATAGAATCTAGTGTGTTATTGTCTAGCGAAATTCAGTCGAGTGCTATACCGATAACAATGGAGCAGAGAACTAGGGCTGCGAAGAAAGATCGCGAGTTCCAAGAAAGGAGGAACGGAAAAATAAGAAAGACGAGTGGAAGCTTAGCACGCACAGCTCGTAAGAAGAATCACCCAGGAGCAATTGGTTTTTCTAGAGTTAGAGTTTTATGATCCGAATGAAGAACGAGCTGTGAAAGGTTAGGAATTACCGTTGTAGCTTGCAGTGCATTATCTCCCACGTTGTAAAATAACGAAATAATTTTTACCAAATCGTCGTACTCTAGCTTTTATCGTTACATCATTAATATCTAAAAAATCAATTACGTTATTCGATATTATTCGTCGATAAGACGAAATATTAGTAATTTTCTAATTACCCATACACCCATATCGTATGCGCAAGTGTCGAGTTACTTGCCGAAGAATCGGAGTCGTCTCTATTACAAATTTGTCTCGTCTGTTAACGGGATCGGATGGGTCGCAGCCTATTTCGCAAACGTGGGTGGTCTCTGAGCCACCTGACGAAAGCGTTGCCACGATCCCTCGCCCCGTTATCGCGATTGATCGCGTTATTTTCTCGATACCGATTAATATCTTACGTTGCCCAACGCACGTATTGTACTCGTGTTCACCAGGAACTCGCCACTTTCGTAACGGGAACAGTCATTTTTTTCTTTCGTACGACACCAACTTTCCGTGTCAATGCGCTACCACCGTCTCGAAACGTTTTTCACACGAACCGATCTTAATCGGACGATATTCTATGTAAATGTCAACGTTAATTGCAAGACCTACTACGGCTGCTACCAACAACGATTCAGATACGTATGTACGTGTATGGAAAAGCTCTTAGGGAGAATATTTATTCGATTGGATTTTATATCATCGATTTCTTTAAGTCGCGATAGTTGCTTCCAAATACCATCAATTGGCACTAACCTACAAATTAAATCGGACTGAACATCCCGAGAAGGCCATCGTCGAATTTATATTATTGCATAATCGTAATCGGCTTTTGTGAAAGAGTCTCGATTCCGCCCGAGTCGGCAGAGCGATCGTATCGTCGCTAACGACGGTCGCAATGAAATTCGCGTCTATCGAATTAATCACGGCTGCGCCTCTTGAAGGAACGACCGTTCTCACGGAAGAAAACGAAACAGACGTTTGCAAGTCCGAATCGCGTTACTTCGATTCGTCCGAGTTGCTTCTTTTCTCAACCGGCAGGTTTATTTTCGTCCAACTTCGAACAAGATGAAAGAAGAAGAAGGAGAAGAAAAAGAAAGGGGAGGAGAAGGAGAAGGCAGTTGCACGGCGTGAAACCTGCAAAAGCAGAAGAACCGATCTCTTTACGACCGAATTGTCCGGCATACTTCCGTTCTCCAGGCTGGTTCAAGAAGCTGGACTGATAATGACCGTGCCGCCAAAAGGATCGGTACTCGGAAACGAAGCCACCAAACGGCGACCTCGGCGTTACTTATTCTTCGCGTTGCTCGCGCAAATAACATCTACCTTTTTCCCCATTTCTGTTCAGTTTCTGCGGCTCTGCGAGTTGTTTCCAACTAAACGTCCCCTTTGTTTTCGCTACAGGTAAACGCATTCAAAGAACAGAATCAGAGCGAACTACGTATTTTCTAAAATCGGCGCGACCCGACATCCTCTTCATCTTCGGCGGCGAAACGAAAAGCCAAATGGCCGTTTTGTTCGAAATTAAAGCTGGCGCGCGAACGTTGTAAAACGAAAGAATCGAGGTACTTCTTCGGATTGATACTTCCGATTGGTTTAAAAGATATCTCAACTTTAATTTCGGTAGATTTATCGTACGAAAGATAAAGGAAAGCATGCAAATAGTATTCGCACGTTTATTCTATATACGTTTTCCTCTGTCTTTCGTAGCCAAGTCCGACAAGATTAAAGTTTAAGTATCTCTCGGACTAATCTAATATTTACAGAAGCCTAATACGTTTAGTAGGTACAACTAATAAAAGATATAAATATAATAAAAATCGAAAACGCGTATCGGCCGGTGTATGTGTAAGCCAACACGGTCTATGCCGTCGATGCTTGCGTTGTACATGTAAGTGGAAATACAAGTACTCACTCTTACGTATCAACGATAAAATCTTTGTACGTGCCTGCGATGAATTTTACTCGAAATAACGCTATAAACGGTGGGTCAAAATAAGTACGTATTTCGCCATCGTTTCACCGAATACACCGAGGCATTTTCTGTTTCAGGATTCCGGGCGATTGCCGTTCATATCGGGCCATTTCGGGCTCTCCTTCGCCTTTGACAGACGCTCCAAGGATTCGTCGTCGTCGTCGTCGTCGTCGGGCTCGCGATGATTCACAAATCGCAACGGTACTACGAAACAACGTGAGTCACAGGCGAATCGCGAAAATACGAAGGAACCTTGGGCCTGGGCGTCGCTGGAAAGCGAACAGGTGTCAACGTGGAAACGTAGAACGCGTATTGTGTTAAAGAATGTAGCTCGAAGCACGGCGCGCGCGCACGTGAAAGTAAAGCTAAATGCCAATACTCTCGCGATCGATAAGATCGAACACGTTTGGCTATCTCCCGATCTATGAGCGTGAAATTTATTTGTTGGAAATGAGCATTTGATTAATGGTACCTGTTCCTCGAATTTTTGCATGCCGTGCTAGAGGTTGAAATATCTTTGCGAATGAAGCGAAAAAAGAAGAGAAAGCACTGCGAATGAAGATGAACGAGACGAAAGTAGTTACTTGAAAGAATATAACCAAGAAGATATCGAGCTTTCTCGAATTTCTCAGGTTACGGGTATTTAGTGAAATTGACAGTTTTCGATTAGAATTTCAAAGTGGATAAACGAATCGGCGATTAATTATGCTGAAGACGAACGAAAGGAATTTGAAACATTCGGACGTCTTATTTTCTACAACTTCGAACGACAGACGATACAAGAATTCATTGAAAAGCAAGGATTCGGCCCGCTATCTTACGTTCGTTATGAATATTTTGCCAACTGAACAAATTTCCTTCGAAGCAAGAAAATTCTAATCACATTTTCGGATGAAAAAAATTTATCTACGTTATAATGTCATTTTTAAATGTTGAAGATACCGTGATTACGGTATTTGAATTTTGCCAAATTTCATCTTCTAGACAAAATTCGTCTAGAAAATAAGCTGATTAACATTTATTTAGATTTCCGAGCTTTCTTTTATTCAACTTGCACAGTCGCAAGTCGCAGGGAGACGCGTTCGCGAGATATCACGTCAACGGGAGTCGTAAATTCCCGTTACGATTACAATAATCGACACCACGAGTTGATCGATCCCCGTATTTCGGTTAGGACAATAGGGGATTCGGTCAGAATATATATTTTCAACAACGATTTACAATATGGACAAACGTTATGTAGAATACAGAATGATTGAATCGACGAAGATAATTTGACTGACTGAATTTGAGACTGAACTTCAACTAACTGTAGTGACTGCTCTCTCGTGTCGAGAGCAAGTCAGGTGTTGACTGTACGAGTATCGTATAAACAGTGAAGTGCGTTCTCGTAGTACTTACGGAAGCCTAAGTTTACGGCGGGTCCTTAGGTTTATTGGGGGTCTGAATAGGGGTGCAGACCCTTGGCGGCCAGGTAACTAGAGACGTCGCGCGGCCAGTTTCACGCGACGTAACACTCTCCATAAAAATTACGTAAATGTTTAGAGTTCAGAGTTTAGGGTTTACACGAAGGAAATCGAACGTCGCGTAACCGTGTCACGAATATCCATTTTCACCTATACAAATTTCCAACGGAGAATACCAAGGTAACGGTACAAAGTTCATCGTCAGGTAGATAAAGTGGCGACGCGATCGTAATTTACATTTTACGTGACCGGCGAAGAAGAGCGATCGAGATCGCAATCTTGTCGCGCGTAGAGACTCAACTCTGGAGTAATAA
Organism: Bombus cullumanus; assembly: GCA_014737535.1. Lineage (NCBI taxonomy): Eukaryota > Metazoa > Arthropoda > Insecta > Hymenoptera > Apidae > Bombus > Bombus cullumanus. The sequence goes on along the minus strand of JACXIX010000022.1, from coordinate 351,335 downwards.
CGCAATCGCATCTACCGAATCGCGTTTCGTTTAATTACGAATAATCGGTGTAGTCCAAGCTCGCTCGTAATTTACGACTCAATCGCTCTTCTTTCCTCCTCAACTCCTATCCTGTCTCTCGATATAACGCGTGAAAATTTTGACACACGCATGACGAAATTTCATCGAAAAATAAAAACTGCAGCTCGCGCGCTTGCAATATAGCGAGAGTCAATGTTTACGACGCGATGCGAGACGTCGTAGCCACTATCTCGTTATTCACGAACTGCGAATCGCGCGCCTAATTTACGTTTAACCGGCAAAGTGTCCCGTGTTACGTAACTCTCGTTATTATGCTCGCGGAATTGAAACGGAGAAACTGCGAACACGCTCGTGAACCGAGAAACCAGAGGGGGGAAGAAAGAAGAAACGGTCCGACTAGCACCCTGCTTCCCACGGTTCTTACCGCGTAACAGATACACGATAAGAGTCGATCTTTCGGTGAAATTGCTAGTTGCCGACAGATAATTCAATCGCGTAGACCAAGATGCTCTTGATCTCTCGGCTACCGATCCATCGACAAGTCTGAAAAAGCTTTCCATTTCGATTCGATTTAATCGCGTCTGTGCGGCTTGATATACTGCTGCGCTGCATTCACCGCCTTGCTTCTGAAAATTTATTTATTTCCATAAAATAAATAATGCTCGGTATGTTTTACCTCGATGGAAAGAATTATCCATAAAAAATCTCTGATCCAGTGTTGTAGTCGCGCATGAGAAGGGAGGCGATGGCCATGGAGACGAATCGAACCGAAATCATCGGCCCGTAAGATTTTACGACAGACCGAAGGAGACGTAAATTAGGTCGCGAAATTATTTCACGAACGAACGCCAACAGGCGAAACGTCGGTGAACACCGAGACAAATACGATATTTGCGGATCCTCGCAAATTATTGCAACGCGCCGCTAATTACGCGAGCACTTCGTTAAAGCCCCCCATGGAACATCCATTTGCCTGATGCTCCTGCTTGGCCAACGATAAACAGCCGAGAAGACAAAAATATAAAGACCGTGTTCGCGCATCGTTGCTCCAACTAAAAGAGTGCTGCCTCGACGATGATTTTTCCGCGAACCCGTCGCATTATGCCGTTTATTTCTCACTTCGCTGAGGAATTCTAAATGCTTTTATTCGAATAACGGCGTTGTTGTTTGACAGTGCGATTATTAAGCGATTTACTGTGTGAAAAAACTAAGACGAATAGCAGCTCTATTTATATAGATCGAGTTACATATCTGTAATTGTATTTTTAGCTGTTTGTGAAACAAATCTCTACCGAACGAGTGCACGCTATTCAACTTGATAATCGGAACTGTAATTAGAGATTCCTGATTTTCTCCCTTGAAAATATTCCCAACGATCGATAATTTTGCAATTTCAACTTAAGAAATCGTCGCGTCTAGCCACCGATTGTCCCTATCTACACAACCGAGTACATTAGTAAACTGACCGTCTAACGTACAATGGACCGATAAAGGCTACGCGAATGATCCAAGACCCAACCTGCTGCCGTAATAACGGGTTGGGAATGGTTGGCAGTTCCAGCTGTGTTACGAGCATGCACAATGCACACGGTGTCAAACGCGATGCCCCTAGTGTTGGTACAGCCTATGTTAACAATGGACTCATTAAGACCGTTTACGCGGCGACTGTAAAACTGCGTATCGCGCGCAATTTGCGACGAAATGTAATTTATTCGACGAGGAATCTCCCATCTCCGGGGCAATCGTTCGCCAATTTCGTACCGAGCGCACACACGCCTGAAATTGCATTACGTTCGTTGAGAATTTTCCTTGAATTTCAATGAATTTTAATGCCGATCGATTAATAGTAATTGGAAGAAGCAAGCGAAAGAAGAGAAGCATCGATCGCTTTGGGATTTGATCTTGGATTCTGAATTTTGTAACAGGAGACGATCGTTTGGCATTTTCGTGAGATTATAGTGTATGTACCGGAAATCTACGAATACGAATCTTGATGGCTTTACCGTTGAATCAGGCAAAGTCAAGGGATACGTGTGCTATCAACAGGAAGGACAAACGACTTTCACCGACAGAAAGTACCAATGCTCGGTGGAATCACGTGACGCGAACGAATATTTTTGCCCAATCGTTCGGGCAATATGCACGATACGCCATTGTGAGTGGATAAGAACGGTTCGTTAGGCTCGATCAGAATACAGCCGCATTTACCGCCATTTTCTCTATTACGTCGAATTTCCTGCTTGACTCGTAATGCCGAAAGGATTGACCCGATTTGCACCGACTCTCGAGAGAGTGTTTAGGCTGTTCAACCAAAGAGGCTGTCCTTGGATCGCAACAACCTGTTAGATCTGAAGGAACGATCGACGCACGATTAATTGCATAATCATCGCGCTCTTAAGAAACACCGAACTCGCGCCAACTAATCGCATCGTCGAAGAATAAATAATAATTTTCGATAAAAAAATAAGTAAAATATTTGACGAAACGTACATAGTAAGTTACCAAACGTACATACAGATTTCGTACTTTCTCACAGATTCATCACGAGAGATAAGCTAGGATCGCGCTCTTCCTTCGAATAATTAACGTTATTTTTATTATTACGCCTACCGATCGTAACGTTGTATTAAATCCAAACGATCGAGATATCGAGGTACCAGGTACATACGTATACCGATCGAAACTGTAGGTACATGTTTTTAAATCAAAATGATCGAGACGATATCTTTGGAAATTTCCTGTATCGTCATTTTTTTAATGGGAACAGAGAAATCGCTGTCTCGTTATCTAAAACCTCGTCGTAGGTTGTATAAATTTCTGCTTGAATTCTCAAACAACGTAAACAAACGATTTATGAACTTTATCGCTTAAATTACTCCAAAAATGTTCAAAATTAGCGCGCTTTCACTTTCATCGGGATTAACCGTCCAAGTGACAAAAATTCTGTAACGCATCTGCGGAAAATTTTATTTTCGTAACCTGCCGGGAATTTCGAAGCCGACGTTTTAATTTTCATTGGCTCGACAACGCGACACGATGCGACGCGACGCGACGCGACGCGGCGAGCCAGTTTCAAGCCGCGACAGCTGAATTCGCCAGGGACTCACCGCGAAATTGATTTTCGGAAATGCATCGTTTGAAGAGTTGCCAGAACACATGCGTCTATATCCCGCACCTCCCCTCCCACCTCTCTCTCTCTCTCTTTCTCTCATTTTCTCCCTTTTCCCTATGTGTCGTCGACCGTGAATTCTGGACCATAACCTCTGTCGAATTCTCGCGCTGTATAGAAACGAAGGCAACGATAAATACGCGCGTATTTCCATTATAAATGCAAGATAGCAAGAATTACGCTAGACTTTACAGCGACGGTATATATAGCAATTTTCGAAACTGTTAAAGCAAACGTTTCAAAGAGTTTTCAAACGCTTGTCCGTGCGAAAGCAACGAATCGTCGTCGAAGGTATTAAGAAATAATTTGTGGATGGTATGAACGCAGATCGAGAAGGTTTTACGTGTATGTGTTTACGTGTGTGCGTGTCAATGTGTCATACGTTACAGACAGACGTGCCAGACAGTCTCGATATACGGAACCGCGCATCCTAGCGACTTCCTTGTTCAGTGTATAAACCACCGCACTCAACTGGCATGCATGTGAATGACTCTGGATTATTATTTGAGGGGATGAGTAACGTCGTCTATTTTGTATGCAAAACGGTGCTCCGCGCGTTAAACGCCAAGCGCCGCGTGTTGCCGCCGTTACCAGGAGATTCTCGGAAAAACGATGAATTTGTATCATGAAAATGAAAAATAAATATGGATTTACTTACGTAGATGGTTCTTGAGGACATAACGAAACGTGTAATGAGCCGATACAATGAAAATTCGATCGAAGCAATTGCAAAATACGCTGTAACTGGTTCGTAGCTGCTCCAAATGCCACTTCATTAATGCAAATTAATCTCATAGCCGAAAAATATGAGCTCAACACTCTGCGTCGAGTTCAACGAAATATGTTACTTCAGTGCAATAATATGTAATAAAATTTTTAAAAATAATCGGGCAACTATATTACGCTATTTAACTAGATAAATTATTAATCGAAACTGTTGAAAAACCGACTTTAAGTTATTCGGTAAATACTCACTTTTCCTGCAAAACGTCAAATTAATGTTCTATATTGTTCCACGAATATAGTCACAATGTTTGCCTCGAAATAAATAACAGATAAAAATCGTGCTTCTTTCTTACGTTAGAGTTTTCTTAGTGCATTCTTCTAATCTTTTGCTTTCCACGCTTGAAACACGTTTCGATCGTAAACGGCATTATCCTATCTTTCCTTGAGGCACTTTAAATCGCATATTCACTCTTTGAATCCGAGGGAAGTCCTTCAAGTAATTTAAAAGAACGCGAATGCAATAGAATAAAAATAACTCCGTCGTGTTAACCTTAACCGATATAAATAAACAGCTTCACGCGTCAAACGAAATAAAAACTACGTACGCGCCTTTTAAGAGATCCGTGTTAAGCTCTTAGAGAAGGAAATAGAAGCAATTGTTGTCATTTCTTAGGTATTTCGTAGTGGACAATGAGCGGTTGAGAAATGTTGGAAAATCTCCGCGGTGCTTGGTGCTCGGTGCTCGGTGCTCGGTGCTGGGTTTCGAGAACGACTCGTTTCAAGGGAACTTTTTTTCTATTTCTATAGCACCGTCTATGGCCCTCGACGTTATCTGTCTCCTGTTTTTCTTTCCACCTCCGCCTCTGCACTTTTCCGAGCTTTTGTTTCGAGGTGAAGCTGCCCGATAACGACCGTATCTGGTTAAGCCTGAGAAACGAGTCGAACCGACGGCCGTCTCTCACTAAATAAAATTATACCACTTACCAGTGGCATTTTTAATACCGTCGTCATCCACAAACCTATTCGTCTTCGTCGATTTATTTCCTTCTGCCTCGCTCTGTTTAATAGCTCCACCAGTAGATGCAAGATCGATGCGTTGTTTCGCGAGAAAAGTCGTGAGTTACGGTAGTTCGTATTCAGCGTCAAATATTTAAAAATACACATTAATACAAAGCACCTCCGAGTTACCTCCGAACACTGGAAAACATTTCCCTAACAAATATTTCTCTGGTGGTCTTTTCATATAAAATGTTCGTAACATTACGAAGATGCTAACAAAATTCAGTGAATTAGAAAAATGGAGTTTTACCTTCACATTGAAATAACTTTCAAACAGCGATATGTTCCTCTGTATAAAGGTAAAATACCAAACATATCCGTAGAACGTTAGGCTACGTACAGGGCTAGAAACGTTGTGACGCGCAAGCAATATCACACGAGACGGGTAATTTTAAAATGCTGTGCAAGGTGTTTGCATCCACGCCTAGTTGGAGAAATGAAAAGATGCCGCGGTTTAATGGAACAGTCTAAAAGGATCGAGAGCGTTTGCCGCGAACGGAAGAAAGCGGCCATGAAGCTTGCGCAAACGATAATCATGGCAAAAGTGATTCACCTTAAAACTCTAAGACGACTACAAGGTTACGTCAACGTTATCCTTCGCGGTGATCTTTTCCAAGTTCATTAACGCGTTCTACGTGGGTTAAAACGAGTCAACCGAGTGTACGTAGGCAGTCAGACGAGTAGACGTCCAACAGTTACGCCAGAGCGTCTGGATGACCAAAACGGATCTCCAACATATCCGCAACGAATACGTTCGTATTTTCACGTTGCGCTATCACAATTTTTCATCGGATCGTGGTTTCCTGCGATCTAGTAGCGGTACGACGCGAGATTAAAGACATTCGTCGTAGCGAAAAACAGCAACCCCTTTTTTTATTTGTAAACGGAATTAATCGACGACGATATCGAGTATCGATGATCGACGGAGTAAGATCTTTGTCTTCTATCCTTCGATTCTTTCTCATGAACTCTCGTTGTAATCATAAATCGTATATAGGAGTCACGAAGTAGCAGAATCGAAAAGCTCGGCAAGAATGACACTGCTACCAACTTGCTGGAAGCGAACAAAGATGTTAATTTAATAGTCGAAAAGTCAAAGCGATTAGCGTCTCCTCCGTGTAGCAACGAGCGGCTCAACGAGAGTTACCTTTATGCTCGGTTTTGAATAATTTATACAGGTGCCGGGATATTTTTGGCTGTCCCGTGGAACCAACAAAAAGGGGAAACGAATGATAGAATACGTATTAACGAATTAATCCAAAGAGAATTTAAAAGGTTCGCTGGAACGTATGTGTCGCAACCGGATCGAAAGGATTAAAAGGTTAGAATAATTACAACGAAACGCAACTATGAGATCAAATACATATTCGTCCCGCGTTTCCGTTTTTCCAAACTTCAATCTTTCATCGTAAGAACGTAAATGAAACGAGAATTTCAAATTTCACAATGGAAAGTGACTCGAATTCGTATTCGTCGCACAGTTGCAACGAGAATATTAAAAAACTTCGAATACCGTCCAAGAAGAGGAAACGATACACGATACCGAAATATATAGATCGACGTTTAATTTTATACGAGCCATAATGCTCGTCGAGCGCTTCGCATTTTCCGTCGTTCTTGCATCGCTTAATACCGCGCCGAATTTTTGCACTTGGTGGAAAGAAGCAAGAAAGACGAAGCAGAGGAAAAGGACACGAGGTTCGAAGCTATCGGAAAAAGAAGCTCGTTCGTTATTTCTTTCAACGATTTCCCTTTTTCTCTGTTTCAAGTATCCCGTGGACAAACTGTCGATGCGAACGAATGGAAAGATCGTAATTATCGCAGCAAGTCCTGTCTTATCTGTTGTCCCGTGTTCTCCCCTCGGTTCTTCAGGAAACTCCGACGGCCATTATTCCAGCGGAATGCAAATCCGATACAAACTGCCGCACAATTTCCACCCTGGTATCCACCCCTTAATTCTAACCGAGGTGCTCCGTTCGAAGGCATGGGGTGGCATGCAGCGGAACGAGACTGCGGTGAGACAAGGAGTTGGTCGAATAAGTAGCTCGCTGTCAAGATCTTAGGAACGAAGATTAAGATCATCGCTTGGGGGCAAGAAACCAGAGATAAGGTCGGAGGAAGTCGCGAGTGAGTTCGGGTTGGCCGCTCGCGGTGAATTTCGTGAATTCATTTCATCGACCGAGATGTACGTTTCAAACGGATCGCGGGTCCGTTAGTCCGTGATTTCATCTCGGATAGTGGTACCACGATTTAATAGACTTTTAAGCACATCACGAGACAAGCGTATCTAAATCGTAAAATAATTAAGTAAACAACGAGGAAACGGCCAATACGGTGAAACAGGTTGAAACGATTTCCATTTAACGCGAACCACAAAGTCTGAATTCGCAAACCGAGATTACACTCCCGCATGGTCGATGGTTAATGGGAGATTATGCCAGGTGGTTTGGTTAATGGAAAGCGCTCTCGTTCTACGTTACCGTGCGATTACGGCTCAACATTCTCCAATAAATGAGACGAATATTTTAACCGCACTGTTGCAAACACTCCAGCCAAACTGTTTTTAACGGAAAGAGCTGTTAAGATTTACAATTGATATACCTACGAACGGAAGCAGTATCTTGTTTTAGAACTATTTTTTAACGAGTATTTAAACACATAGATACATACAAGCCAGAAACGATGATATTAGCGCAAAGTGCAAATTAATACAGATAAATAGTAAAAAAATGTGCGGTAAAAATTTCAAGCTACAAAAGGTAAGTACTTGGGTCAATTCAAACGAAACGTTATATTTATTGTAGATCGTTGGAACGACTAAAATATTTTATGAAAAAGGATATACCTACGTATAAACGCGACTCGAGCGTTATACGATTATTCCATTATCGTATGATCAAATATGAAGTAATCTTCAAGGAACAGTATCGAATGAAAATCCACTTAAAATCGATATTTATACGCTAGATATTAGATCACTTGGATTTAAAAAAAACGATAATTAAAAAACTCTGAGCGCTTGAAACGTATGTATATCGCATCGTTCCGTCGGGTGAATCCTTGCGTAGCCCGGAATCTATCCCTCGGTCGAGGCGGCCACTCGCCACGTCAACACAATTAGTTGGATCGCAATAATCCTAAGGAACTGTCATAAAACGAAGCTTTTTGATTTACCGTTAAGGCCGTTAAGTGGCATAAAACATCCTCGAGTCGAGAGGTTCTTTATAGTTATTGCTCCGTTAGGTAAAAATTGAGGAAACGTGGGTTTTCTCATGTTTCCCGAGATTTCCTCGCGATCGCGTCTCTCCGCGACTGGTCGAATAAACACGTATATTCAATGAAGAAGAATCCAAGATAACACTGCGTTTCCAATTTGTTTTGCAGTCTGTATGACAGAATCTAGTTAACGCAACGTCAAATACAGAATGTTAAACTCCAGTAGTATATCTTAAACAGAATTTCTATAGTCAACGACGTAACGTATCGGACACACACACACGCGCGCGCGCGCGCGCGCACATCATTGATCACATTACTTTCCGTTTATAAATCTCCGATCAATGGATATTCCGTAAACTCTCGATAGACAATGGCAATGGCACGTGCGCGTGCCAGAACGATCGATAAAATACTATGAAGAGAAACTCCTTCATAGATCGAGGGCTCCCTCGTTTTTCCCTCAAAGGTTCGCTTTCTTCGTTGTTATACGCGGCGAAAGGCTTTCAGAAACCGATGGAAAATCCATTCGAGTAGTCAATGGCGAGCGGAAGATGAAGGGTGGGCATCGAGGGACACGATTCTCCCGTATTCCACGTAGATGCGCCCGATGCAATGGGTGCGAGTAATCGATACGAACCCTCTATGCTTCTGGACCGCTCCGAATCAATCCCCTTGAGAGTTACACCGCGTTCGTTTCGTTTCCAGCCCTTGTACCCCGGCTTTCTCCCTTCCAACTTGCACACGTACGCGCATAACGGGGATACGACTATTAACTACCGCTTTTTTCCATGCGTGAAAGGGTGGCCACTGCCGTCCCATTGTTGCGACGCATTTTACACCGACCCCGTTGTAATGGCGTAACGATAATGCGATCGTGGCTGGAAAATTTGCCATATTACGTACGCGTCACGTGCTCTTAAGCGCTTTAATTGATTCCACCCACTGCTTTGAAAGTAATCCTCTCTCTTTTTGGCAAGTCTTCGATCGATTTCATCACCGATACCGGTACATTCGAAAGAATATTCGAAAAAGAAAGGACGGACCGACCGTCGAAATTTGCCGGCTATGAAACACGTGGCTTCAATTCAACAAAACGACTTGTCTTTTCTATAGCATTCAGCTGATACATACTTTTATGCCGCAGATCGTATTATTTTTGTATTACAGAACAACATAGATAATATAACATCAAGGCAAAAGTGAAAACGTTACTGAAGCGTCCCCTTTTTATTAATAGGAAAACACCCGGTTATTATTATCTACTCTCCTCGCAACTTTTAAAATTAACGCATTATATGCGCCATAACATAAATTCCAGGCTTCGCAAGTAAACGATGCAAATACTTTTTTAGAAAGCACTTTATGTCGCTAGTAGCAAAAAACTGGTAAGCGGCATCCTCATTGCAACGATGGTGAGAGCAATGTTAGCGACAGAGGTCGTAACGAAGAAGGGTTTAATATTGCCGAGACGACAAATTGCAGCCTCGTTATTTGGTATGGCATCGCGCCACTTTTGGATCTACGCTCGAGCTTTGTCCGAGAATACGACAAAACCTTCTCTCAAACGTGCCTCCGACCGTGCTGTTCTACGTTAGCTTTATTAAGTAAGCACAAGTTTGTACGTTCTGCTTGTCTTCGCGTCAAGCGGATTATTCATTCGGCCTGCCGACGTAAGATACCGTCTCGAACGGAGAAACGAACGCGAACTGTACTTTGTGACTTTCATTTTTATCCGTATCTGTGTTGGATTCCTCGTAATATCTATTTTACCAATAAATTTAAAACTATCTATAATCTTTCCTTTATGAAACAAAACCGTTGATTTCAAGATGTTTTGTTGGAAAACATTGAAAAGCATACGATGAAGTTCAGTCGTATGACAAAATCCTTGATGCGCAGAAGGCTACAAGTCGCTATAGATATACGTATTATAAACACTCCAATTTGCAATAAGATCGCATCATCGGCCATTCAGTTTCCAGCTATTGCACGTACACAAAATACTTAGAGAGCTGAAACATGGTTCATTCGCGAGTTCACGAACGTCTTTTCATCCATCCTAGCCCGTCGCATCGTTTCGATGAAACGTACGCACAACGAATAGAGAGCATGAATCGGTATGACGCGGGTTACCGCGCAGACTGCGACGTACGTTGTCACAGAACGCGCGTGCAAGACTATCGATTCGCTGACAAAAGACAGATACGATCGTGGTAAGAGCAACGACTCAACGGTCGACACGAAAGAAAAGGTGGAAAAGGAAAAGTCGAGAGCACGAGAGAGAAGAAAAGAAGATACTCGTACATATATGTATGTACTTGGTGAGTGATTGTGAGCGCGTGCGCGCATACGAAAATGCGCGTACGTGTTCGAAACAATGTCACAGGTTGCATATAATGTGGGCAACGGTGAAGTCGCACGGGGGATTATTCGGCAACGCGCGGAGTGCATATGATCCCTGAAGGGAGCGCGGCCCGGATAATTAGGGCCAGAAGGGGGAGGGGAGGGATCAAGCGCTTCATACGCAGAGACACGCGTTTCCTAGCAAATTGTGTACGTTGACCTCGCGCACCGGCTGTCATCATACTGCCAGAGACACATCCAGCTTAATTATAGCTCTGCGGCATTGCGTAATCTTCCTTCGCGATAGAGGCCAAACAAGAAAATAAAAAACAAAAGACAAAAGGATTTGTTCGTCTCGGTCGCAATCAGACAGACCGGGTGATGGATCATGCGCCTTATGCGCCTTTGGGCTTGGGCTAAGAACAAAGGTAGCAACTTTAATTTCTTAACGTAATACTAGATGTTACTTGTGAAATTATTGTTGATACTTTTTTAAAGGGATTATTGATTTCTTAACAACGTATTAGTTTTTCAGTAATTTATCGTTGTTGTTAATTCCATAAGACGTTCCTTTAAAGCTTCTTAATGAGATAATCGATTTAAGTCGACTTCTTTCGTAAGCGCCGCTTACGATATTTATTATTTATTCATCGTTGTTCGATATCGTTCAATATCGTTTTGAGAAGTTCGATGATCGAAGCAATAAATATTAGCGAACCAAAACCATGGAAATAATAATTACCACCTATTACGCATAAGCTGTACAATGCATATAATTAACGCTAACGCTACAGTCTGCTGGCAAGCATTTAGTTTATTACAAACGAGCAGATTAGAAGCTTGTTACGTCCGAATCGAGGATCGAAACTGTCCAACTAAACAAACGGAATAATTAAGCGAAATGTATTTCAAACGTGTAGTTATTTCAACTATTACACACAATGTACTACGTTCGTGTAATTCGTAATTGCTGCCGTTAGCGTCAGACCTTGATATAGTTTACCGTGTTCCGATGAATGTTTCAACGAAAATCAGAGTCAAAAGCATGAAAAAGGTCACAGTATAGAGAGCTCGTGGGAAGATACCTGGCCAGCCGTACAATTTTAATAAGCACCGCGTATAACGAACCTAATATAATTATGGAGCGTTCATTACGGCATAATGAAACCATTAGAGTTCGTTTATCAGGTTCGTCATCTTTGCAACTGGAGCTCCTACTTCTAAAGATTTCTCTCCAAGGGAAGACCCTACTCTCTCTTTTCATTCTTGCCGTTTATAGCATTCAAATGAGAAATTTATAATATTTATGAAAGGAAAAAAAAACATAAGCTTAAACAGGTGTTTCGTCGATTATGTGTTACTTAATTCGTTATATCATTAACACTTTTGACAAATCATACAAATTTTCCAATAACGTATGGTTCCGAACTGTTTTTGCCTATAAGTTAAGTCAATATAATCTTACGTGTTATTTCAACAGGATATTAATATCTCTCTATGTAATAATCGCTCCTTTATGATTTAAATTTCCCGCGTTGTGAATACTGGTACTACGTAGTATCCAATAGATGGCAAATTCCTTTTGTATTTCTCGCGAGTAAAAAGTGAACCATGCAAGCTCAAGAGTCAGTGAGACGCATCGGTAAATCGTGCCTTAAACTAATGAGTAAGGAAAATATAGAGCTTTGGTAACGCTTAGCTATGCAAATTATTAAGCGACCATATTTTTGAAGGGGCAAAGGTCGTCCCACGGCAGCGCGAACTACTTTTTCGCGCAGCCTGGTGAAGCGATCTACCTCGTTCATAAAGTTTAAGCATAAAGATAAACGTAAAAGAAATGAAAAACACAAAGAAGGGGATTCGATTCGACTCGTGCTGTTAGAGACGAAAGCAAATTTTTACTGTCAGTGCGTTTGAACCGGTGCCATGTACAAAAAAGATATATATAAAAATTCGTAACGAAACATTATCTTTCTAACTTTTACACGATCGTGTTACTCGTATATGTATTTTATAAAATAAAGGAAACTGCTGCTCAACTCGGTCCTATCGATCGAACGAAATAACGTTTGAAATATGTGACTGAAACAAAATTTCAATTTATCATCGAGGTTCAAAGGCATAAGAGAGATAGTTGACATTTAACGATCGACAACACTTATAGAACGTATAGAAGAGCAGCTCGAGTTCTTATAGAACTTTTCTGTCGGCTCTATCGAAATGTTAATTTCGTGTTATCGTTCTCCGTTCTTCCGAAAAAGAGCCTGGACAGCTGCCTGCGAAATTAAATACCGCTATCAGTGGTTTCACAAACCTACGATGCCAGAACGCAAATCCGTTGAAACGAGGTTACCGTAGAATAGCGAAAATGCAACTGCAGCATCCACCGGTGCAATCTATCTAGTCGTAGTTTGCCACTCCGCCAGAATCTGCGTAGCCCCCATGCACAGACTCTTTCACATACATTATGCATGTATATTCATACGGGAGTTGACAGAGGGTGCAAAGAGCGAGCTTAGAAGGGTATTTCGGGATCACTGATTGGACGGGATCGGACTCTTCTTGTTACATATGCGCGATAAAATGAAGAGATCTCGAGAACAGGAAGCTGACTGGACGTTTTACGAAAGCACGAGAAAACGAAGCTCTCTTTAGACCGAGTATATACGAGTGTGACGACGGTGCGTAGCTGAGACAAATAATTTATCGGATAAAAATGGCACAGAATAGCGTTCCATAATTACAAACCAACTATCTACCTGCCATTAACGCGTCAAAGCTTGAAAGGTTTGGCACCGAATATACACGTGTACATATGTACATACGTGTACCCAGCAAAAAATGTGAAATAATTATTACAGGAATTTAGATTAGTACGTGTAGAAAAATTACAGATATCTATTACGGAATGGTTCGCGCTATGTCGATGCGGATATATTGACATATACAAAAAAGAATTATCATTAGTATTGTATAATCGTAATTAAAAAGAGTACCGCTGTTGTTAAACGCCGTGATGTTTGTACATCCTGTACGGACACACACTCCTATGTACGTGTATGTACATACGTGTGCACATATTTCGCACAAAGTTATTCCGGTGTACATCGTCTCGTAACATCGATAATTCTAGATCAATGCATTTCTCATAATGTACAAAAAATAACGTATTATTATAAAACCAATCATACACGAGCGTTGTGTTACACTTGCGCAAGCAGCAGAGTTAGGTTTTCAAGAAATTCTCAACGGAACGACAACGTCGCTGAACGTCACGGAATCGAATGCGTTAAAACGTTATCGAATGCGCGAAAAGTACTCCCGTTAGCGAGACTGCTCGACTAAAATCTCTTAAGAGCCGAAGCGAACAGCGCGATTATCTTGTTTTCGCTGCAAAGACGCCCAAGACTTCGCTGGTAATCTTACGATTACTGGCCATCGGCAATCGCCCACGAAACGGAGCAATTAGGCTTGCCAATCTGGGGAGGAAGAAAGACCGTTCGTGCAGGCATGCGAACGAAAGAATCGTACACGCGTGCCCGCGACGATTGGATAAGTGCATTCCTGTACGGCGTACGGTGTGTCCCTGTGAATAACGACCGAGGCACTTTCACATTATCGTATGAACGGTGCGCGCCTCCGTGTCCTTTAGGCTTAGGCGCATTTACACAATTACAACAGAAAATTCCATTACTTCGAAACACCCAGCGCCAACTTTACTGCGAATGCTTTTTAAATGTCGCGCAGATTGATAGATCCGGAAAACGATTCAATCTTGTAAGATAAGCCCTTTTTATTATAGCACACGCGTTGACGTTACTCTTGATTTTTTTCTTTGACTGTAACTATTTATTTTTAGACGGATACGTAATCGTTCAAACTTATCGAATTACAAAATCGAAACTTACGTTCCACTTGTAACCGGAATTTTGACGCAGAATCAGATGCAACGAACATATTAGGGTAAAATTTAGTCAGAAACAGCGTGAAAAATTGAATCATGCGGAATGGTACAAGATATACTCTCGTATATCGATGTTCCTATCGAGCTGCTAATCATAGTAGTTCTAATCGTACGTAGAAGCGGAGAGCGAACGACGGTAGCAGCGAAACGACTACTCGTATAGCATCAACCGGTTAGCTTTTCATCCGTATCGGGACAGTGAAACAGAGAGATGGTCTCCATGGTACGCGACTGCCGCGTTCCCTGTCAGTCCCCATAAAGCTCCTGGCGTACACCAGAGTCTCGCACGTTTCTACGTGTCGAACGATAAACGAGTGGTTCTCGATGCGTGGTTCAATTAGCTGCGTTACAACCAACTGCAGTTTGTCTGTCGGATATTTGTGCGTGTTTTATCGAGCATAATCTTTGGACAGAGCCGCGACAATAACGACACCGATGAACGTTAAATGGTCTTGCAATGTCCCGCGCCGAAATGGTAGTTTTTACCGACCGGGCAACGCGTAGCTGACGCGACAGAATATTTTTCGCTCGTAAATTTAGAGGCAGAATTTAGCGACTACGACAAATATCGTACCGTTACTAGTAATTTATAAATAGCATTTTTTCTTTCATCGAATTTCCATCGAATTTCCTTTAGCCAAAAAAAAAGAAAAAAAAAAAGAAAAACGGGAGGACGCAAAAAGCTGAAGCTACCAAGAGCCACGAGTTGAGCTGTATACTCCTTTGTGACGCAGAGTCCTGACACGCAAGACATCGCGATAAGTTTGGTGCTTGAACAACCGACCGTCAAAGCTCTCTCCTTTGTCCTTGGAATCGTCAGCCGCGGAAACGTAACCGTGTTCCCTCGGCATTCACCTTCTCTTCCCTTAGATTATCAACATTCGCCGCTACGAAGAGATGGTGAAAGGCGCTGGAAGGATCGCCGACAAAACAGTCCACGATCGCTCGTGTAATTAAACGAGCTTGCGAACGATGGTTCGGGCAGAATCATTTTAGCACCTCCTGTATCGTGAATAGAAATCGATACCCGAGGTTCGGCGTATCGACCTTCTACATACGCTTCGAACGTTGAGATTGTTTCCGGTGAACGAAACTTCTGCGTAACAGTCACGAAATACTACTACGGATCTAAATCTAGAATGATATCGCGAAACGAGGAAGCAAACAACTCGAATTTAGTTTTTATCCAAGTGAAATCTATTTTCTTTACCGGACATGAATCGCTTTCTTTCGTCGATCGCCACAAGCAAAATTTATTTTTCTCCGCGGACACGTTTTATAAACTTTCACCGTTATTTACCATTCGAGAAGGCAGGCTTGCGTTTCACGACGTTCGATGACCGAAATCGAACGATTGCGTCAAATTCGAAGTGTTAGCCGTCTTAATCGGATACAAGCTTAAGCCGAACGACAGGACGGGTCAATAGATAGGTGCAACTGCAGACAAAAAGTGCCGGAAACACGCTCGCCACGCATGGCACGTATTACAGATAAGGGACATGCATCAACGACCGCGTTCGTGCGTTACTTTACAAACCGTTAAAAGCGCCGTTCTACAATGTTCATGTTTCTGGAAAAGAAAAAAGAAGGGGAGCAAACTCGCGGATTCCTTTTGCCGTGCACAAATCGTCCTACAGGTTTTTAGCTCGTATCAGTAGCAAATGTAGGTTCGAAGTCAGTGACTCGATAAAACGACGTAGTAAATACGCTGTGTTCGAACAATGTACTTGGAAATTGGAAAAAAAGGAAAGACTGAATGGCGGTAAATAGCAGGTAGAGTGCTTCGAGTGAAATAACCGTACAATGTTATTTTTCTCGCAATCTTTCGCTTTCACTCGGTATACCTGCGCATACTTGAACCATCGTCGTCCCCTAATCTCGTATTTACTTTTTCATAGATAGATTCGAGATAAGAGCGTCCGTCTCTTGCAGCTCGTTTGTCGCTACAGAAAGATCGTACAGGTTACCTTACAGCGCTGGCCGGTCCCAGGCGAGACAATTAGGCACATCGTTAGACAGCGTTAGACAGTGTCAGAGAAAATACATCGTGGGTGTACAATGGGAATTTTAGCCTCATCTTTATTTATCCCACGAAAATTGCCTCGACGATAGAAAACTTCCGCACCGCTGATCCAAAAATCGAGGAAAACGAAGAAATCGAGAAGAAGAAAAGGATATACGTATTTCGACAAAGATGGTCGCGTTCGTAGATTCGCGTACACCGACATACAGAGAGGCACATGGACACACGTGCATGGTATGCAACATTTTCCACGGCTGGATGGAAACAACGACGGTATCTCTTTGACGTATGCTCCCCTTCTTGCAAACTCGTCAAATGAAATTCCATTCTGACGAGCATCATCCTGGCTAGAGACACATTCGCGGAAAGGACACGAGAGCCGAGTCTACGAGGTCATCGCAAAAGGCAGCCCTATCCTCTCTCGTTTTGCGAGAAATTTGTTCATCAGCTCCGCAAAGCTCGTTCTTACCTGAAAAGTTGCCAGACGTTGTTTACATTCTGTTATTGCCATCTTTTTCTCTTGTTTCCTTCGGCCGAATTGTTTAGTCAAATTTTTTCGTGGAGCTTACGTCGAGGGGAAGCTTTTCTAGAATCGCTTTCTCACTTTATTTTTATGGATACTTGTTTTAAAGGCTGCAGCATGGTGCGTATAGCTCCTTACGTTTGTTACAGCTCGATTACATTTGTCTGGAAAAGAGTGGCTGTTCGTGGCAGTACTTTGAATTTTCCAAGTAAATCTCACTAAGAAAGTAACCACGTTCTACGGAGGCTCGATGGTCGCAAGTTTTCGGAGATTATCGAAATTATTTATAATTATCAATTATTTAAGATTGGATCTTCAGTTTTCTATTCGATTCGAATTTTCTATCAAGAAACAGTCATGAAATTGAACAACTATATCAATGCTATCATCCTACAAGTAGGTAATATATCTTTCGTTGATGCGTATATCGAATAAAAATAAACGACTGTACGCACATGTGTTATTAGCGATTGTTTGAAATTAACTGTTTGTCAGAAAACTTTCTTAACTATGAGACGACGTTTTTCAATAAAATTGAAACTCGTAGAAACGAAAGAAGATAAAAATGCGCAAAAGATAATATGGTTGCAACAATGGCACGATCAAACTAAGAATCGTCCGACTTGCGATCCCAAGGAAACCACTCGAATCGTCCGTTTCGCATTATTTTCCTACTATCCTAGAATCCATCGGATCGATCGCTCGAGATTTCAAGTTGCTATTTAAATTCCGATAGACCAACGACGCAGTGAGATGCCGCCGAAAGTGGTTCTCCTCGAGCAAAGAGAGAAGAGAGACCCGAGTGCTTCTCGCATCCGTTCGCAGAAGCATTTAATTGCGAATTGCGAATTGCGAATTGCCGTCTAGGCCCTTAATGGACCGTCCACACCGTGAACAATGGTTACAGAGAGAAAGAGAGGAGGGAACGTGGACAGGGACGCTCCTATTAACAGGAAAGAGAAGGAGACTTTGAACCGGTGTGTATTATAAAGACGAGGCGAAAGGGGATCCAGAGTGGCCTACGTCCTATCGTGAATCGACCAGTTACCCGCACCGAGTAAGAAACAATTGAACGCGAGTGCGACGCGACGAGTAACGAGCGAGAAATTGGACGGTACAATACGCCTCATTAATTGTCGTCAAGTTTCAATCCAGACTCGACTCGGATTATTTTGCACGAAAAACGCGATACAATCACGAGCGAGATGTTCCCACGGAGAAATTTCATTTCGTGCCAGGGGAAACTATTTCCAATATCGTTCGACGATATTGGAGCAAAGTTAAGCAATTTTGCGTTCATCGTTCCATAGGATACACCCTTACAAATTATTCTACTCCGCTATATCCTATATCGTTCTTTACGATTCTCCCTATTTTCTAGATTAATCGAGATAATGCTATATCGTACAGGATATTAAAAGTCCAAAATTTGAAAGGATCGTGTTACTCGCGGAGAAGAACAGAATATGT
Source organism: Bombus cullumanus (assembly GCA_014737535.1). Taxonomy (NCBI): domain Eukaryota; kingdom Metazoa; phylum Arthropoda; class Insecta; order Hymenoptera; family Apidae; genus Bombus; species Bombus cullumanus. The sequence goes on along the minus strand of JACXIX010000022.1, from coordinate 332,818 downwards.
TTGATTTGATTACCGCGCATTACCGTGCATTGCCATCCCCTGTGCTCGTTAACGCGTTCTAAAATTACATATTTTTTTTACACACATATTACATAAACGTATATCGGCGTAAAAGCGGCAGCTAAAAACAAAAGAACTACTTGTAATAATACGACCCTTTTCATTCGATTTGATTTTCATTCGTCACGATCCAAAATAATCCATAAACTAAATCAAAAAGATACTTTTGCTGACATTCGAAACTGAAAACGGTTTGGTATACAGATTTCTCCTGTTCGAAGCTCTCTGAAAGCATTTAGGAATCGCGAGTGAACCCTGCGTTAACAGGCATTGACAGTGAAATGTATTATCGACAATCAACTATATGACCAGTCGAATAGAACATTCGGCTCCAAATTTATTTGCATCCAATGCTTGCCGATTTGACGATCGATTAAATGCCACTGAGAGCGCCAGCGATACGTACCCAGTCAACCAACGACAATTCGATTAAAGTTTAACGCTGTCGCGAATCATCTGTTACATACCGCAATTATCGCATAAATTTACGAATACTTTTTCCCATTCATCCGCGCAAGAGGATTTGCAACGCGATACCTGAAATTTCGCGCTTCCTGCCAATTATGGCATGCCAGATATGAGATTCACTCGTATGTAAACAGCAAGAAGGAGCTTCGCACTGGAGGTACATCGATTTGACAGATTGGGCAGAAATAATCGAGTTCCTCGATTTCGTACGTTCGATCATTTTTGTCAACCAAAACAAATAGCACAAGAATATTCCAATCTACATCAACGATGTAAACTTTCTAATCGTAATTATTTTTCGCGCGTAAAAACTGTACAAACGATTACTAGTAAAACAAAGACGAAATAACGACGACACGTTTATTTTATAGCGATGTGTGATTCGTACACACGCGTTAAAAATACCCCGATAAGTTGGTTATACAGCTTTTGAAGACCAACTACTAAGCATTTTGCACAGACTTCTGTCTTTAATTTTCTGTCCTAATTTCAATAAAAATAACTTCCCTTCGTCAAAATAATTATTTCACTTTGAAAAAATAATATATAAATGCATTGTAAGGTTAAACGCGGAATTCTCAGGTCATTAAGAAGAAACATGAAATATGTATGAGAAAACTTTCGAGATCGGTTACTTCGTTCTTTATTTAAGTTATAAACCTTATGGCGTGTAATCTCAATCTGAATATTTATCATTAAAGTCGAATTCTAATTGCGACCTCCGCCGCTTTAATTACGAACACCGAATTCTTTCAGGCTTCACCTAAAATCTCGTTATTTATTGCAAAAATACACCTGTACATGTAAATATACCGAAATTACGAGTAAAATGTCGAACGCAGCTTGGATTACAGAGGCGGAAATATTATATTATCCAGATGCTACTATTATACCACGATAGCGGGAAAGAAAATATCCGAGCTTCGAACGGATTTCTCCTTAATTCGGATTTCGTAACCAAGACGATTTATTACCCCGAATGGAACTTTTAAAACGCGTTTCACATATAGGAGGCATCGTGAGCGCGCGTATATCCATCTTGTCTCATCATCGCCGTAAAGTGTAAAATGAAGCGACGACGGTGCGTAATCGAGGAACGAAGCTTAATAAACGCTAACATGGACTGCGACGACGCGACGCGACGGCATAATTATGCTATAACTCGCAGTGACGAGGGAGTCCCCGGATTGGATAGACTTGCCAAGATATTCCAAGTTTCATTAGCCCCTAATCAAGCTTTCTCCCGCCATACTGCGTATACTTCTCCGCGCAGCCCAATAACTTTGAATTCGAATCATGAATTTTACATTTTTGCGATACCTAACGAAGATAAGAATCCCTGTCCCTTCTATTCTCTCACATTCGTTCGTTCATCGATGAATTTATCGCAAGTTTCTCGAATAGTCGATACAACGAATAGTCTTCGATATACAGGGCATCGCAGTCGTAACTAGAATATAGAATATAGAATATAGAATATAGGATACAGAATCCTCGTTTATCGAGTATGGTCGTTGTCGAAATTTAAAAGAAACATCGACCAACAACATTTCTCTTCCTGACTTACGAAACTTTCCCACTGGGAAATCGTAAATTGTTGCGATCGACGAACCAGGCTAATAACCGCGCCCAGTCCCCAGTATCAACGATGAATTTGCATTTTACCGGGTGAAAGAACGATAAATTCTTACGGTAAAACAAATTTGGATTTTTTTGAAAGTAATTGCACGATCCGTGTAATTATTTAGAACTGTCATACAGCTTTGCACGATGCTGGAAAAGCGTGTTGCAGTCATTTCCACGGACATAAAAATTACGCGAGTTTTATATTATTTGAGTCGCGCGAAATGCGAATTGCATTTCAACGTTCTGCGTGCCACTGGTTTGACGCTTCTTTGACTTTCCATGATGGAACTTTCAAGCAGAAATCTTCTCCGCGTTCCAATTTTTTAATTAAAACATTATTTCGTATTACCGACGCTAATAACTCTTAATTAAACTATCCAAGTGAAAGTAACCATTTCCGCCGTTATCATACTATAAGCTATCACAGTTGATACAGTACGATTAAAATCTTTGTTCGAACAAAACACACCACGTTAATCGAAATAGGGTTCATAATATAGTAGTAAAAGTAACAATGGTACATGTTTGTTCACAGGAACAAGAGTGCTGCGCTGACACTTCATATTCCTGTGGACACACCCGCATGATAACAATACGCGTTCAAGTACAATGCCGTGAATCGCAAAGCTCCGTATATACTTTGTTCGTACAAGAGCGTATACGTAATGTAGCCGGAAATTTGTATACGCTGTAACAGGGGGAAACGTATCGGTACGAAGGAGTAACAACTCAAATAACTAAATGCAATAGAATAGAGTGTCACTGCCTATGTAACTTACTAAGTGACTACGTCGCTTTAGACGTAATAGAGGCAAGCGTAACTTTTCTTTCGACGGAATCTTCCAAATTACTTAATGAATATTTTCACAAAAACACGAAACACGAAACTACGTTTCGATGCATCGATTTAGTACGAAATAAAAATATCATTCGGACGTTAATTAACCGTCATACGGAAATGTGTGCACGAACACTCGGGAAATAGACACGATTACGAGTGGTCACGAAGAGAACAGAAAGAACAGAAAGAAACAGAAGAAAGAACATAATTAAGCGATCACGTTCAACGACATTGTCCGTTTTGCGGAAGGCAATTGTTCGTCGGCAAAAAATGTCACTGCACTCTGAAGCAATTTGAAGAACAAACGTTGATCTCAAGAGACTCGTAGGCAAAAAAAGTCGCGTCTTAAGAAAGACACGAAACCGGAATTCCGCCGGTTTCGCGATTTGACATGTTAATGAGAGTTAAGCGAGGCAAAGAAACTCGGAATTGCACTTTATAATGCATAGTCCGATCGCGAAGTAACACACGATCGTGAGAAGTTGTCTGACGATGATATTCAAAGCAAATTCAACAAGGATGGATAAATTCAAGCAGGTAATACGAGCCGTAGGAAAAATCGAGTACTAGTACGTCGTTGATTAATTAATTGCCGTTTATTTCGGCATTGTTCGCGTTTTATCGGATTTATGATTTTATCCGTTCTTACTTAATACTCTGTTAGCGACAGAAAGATAAAAAATCGTTCGATTTGCACACAATGCCCTATTCTTGTCGAATTTCTCGGAAGCTTGTAAAAAGCAAACTGCCAACGATGATAGAAGCGTAATGTTTTAATAAGAGGATATGTAGTATCTATCGACGGATATCTTTGTTTCTACGTAGATGAACCGTAAGACGACTTCGTTGTTAATTGCTTGCACAGCAATTATCGAAGATTCAACACGATAATACCGGGTCTTACGAAGGATTAAGTCAATGCACCACCAAACGATCCAGACGGCTCTCGACCCTAAGGTGAATCTAGATTACGATTACTCTATCGTCCATGATCCTTGAAATAACCGTTATCGAACGTTATATTCAACGGCAAAACGCTACCTGTTCCCTATGTCTATGGTCTATCGGTTAAACACGATCGACCGAGTTGCAAACGATACTATTTTATATTTATTCCTTTATGGGATTTCATGTAATTTCATTTCATTCTTTATGCAAAGCTTATCGCACAGCTTGCTAACGCAAGGGAGAAAACTTATTTTTCGCGATCGTCCCTTTAAATTCTGCGACAGACTAATCGCCAGACTGAAGAATCGCGTCTTAATCCGTTGCCTGGTAACGCTGACCTGTTAACGTGTCGATTAATTGCACGCCAAACTACTATACGGGCGTGCCCAGCTAACCGTAGGGTGTGGTAAAGTCAGGAAAGATAGTTACACTCGTAAGAGCCGTTATTTTCGCAGTCGCGACAATTCGACATCGAAACTTCATTTCCAATTATTTTTGCACGTTATAAAATCCACGTGTTCCTACGATTCAAGAGTCATTACACGATACACCGCTACGAAGACGATACGTACGAAACGAAAACAAAAGAATTATTCGTTTTATACTTCTTATTTTTTACTATACACGAACTAAGAAAAGAGATACCATGCGTCCTTGTACGAAATTTGATTTACTTTACTGTTATATTTACTTGCTAGATTATTAGTGACGCGGATAAGGATGCACCGCGTCGACGTCGCATTCCATTTTTGACAATATTGCGTTCCTTCCTTTGCGACTCGTGTGTAACGTGCCTAAGGTGTTCCATGGGCGCGGGGTAACTCCGTGAACCGGACATACGCGTAAAGAAAAGAAACGAATTTATTAAACCCGACGTTGCAACCCTGAAACGTTCAGTGAAAAATAATTTACAACGCAGAAGCTGAGAAAACGATAGATAATTCGATAAGATAATGCCCCATCGACTCGAACTATCGGCATCTCTTTACGACTAGGCTGCGAAAAGGATAAGAATTACGCAAAGAGTACCATCTTCGGAACACCATGGATCGTAAATATTTGACGGGATAATAGAGAAACACGTGGGCGTGCACGTAGATGCGTTTACAGTCTTTCACAGTTATCGTACATCATCGGGTAATTTATTTCTCACCGGTTACGCGCGCAACGAATATATTTCGTTCTGAAGATATTGGCTACGATGAATCCAAGGGACCTACTAAGATAAATAATAATAAAATAACTATTCCGCGGTTAAAAGTGAAGCGGTAAATTTCGACCAATTACTTCTCTCAATCTCCTTCTCTTCCTCTTAATCTCCGTGATTATTTGTTACGTTCGCTCGAGTTGTTGAGTTTTTTACTTAACGTCGCGTGGACGAGATGTTGTTTACGTCGATGAAAACTTGCGAAAGTTAAAACGATTAGTAGCGTGATTGGTAAATGAGAAACGGCAGAAATAAACGGAATACGTAATATTGTAACCTGCGGAATTGAAAAGCGACGATAAACGTAGAAAGTTTATTTGAAATATAATGTGTTACGACTTCTCAACAGTTTAGCAATCGTTTTTTTCTGTCGTACTTGTACGTAACGGTTGGAAGGTATCCCATCCTGATTATTACTTATCCTTGCATGCTAGCAAACTACAAATATTTCGTCTTTTATTTAAAGCAAATAATTATCTCGATCGAGTCTGATGCGGTGAATCGTAGAAAATCAAATATTTAGATAGATGGTTGCTTTATACTTGGCATCGCAAATTTACACATAACGGAAACTTCAGCTTACCATCCATTGGCAAATGCGACGATTGGTAAACGTTACAATGTTCGGAACCATTGTACTTGAAAAAGGCATGCGATACAAGAGTAAGAGATCCTGCTCACGTTCCAGCAAGAGAAACGATTTCTACAAAGCCTATTCGTATCGTGAGAATATACTTCAAATTATCGCCCGCGCGCCATGAAAGGTGCCTGCCCCGTCAGATTTAACCGGTACGTCAATCAATAGAGTCTTACAAAACCCTGGCTGAAACTGTATCCTTAAACGGTAGAAAACGATGTTCCCGAGATTTACGATCGATACGATACGAGAGAAGAACGAAGCATAGGTTCGTTGGCGAACGTAATGATCCATGCTCGCGTTCGCGAAGCTGCGTAACATCGATACACGTATTTGTTGGCCCGCGATGGCAATGTGAGATTAACAATGCGATAAATTGTCAGTAGGGATAGAAGCAATCGCGATTTATCGTTGACGGAAGCGAAAATGGGCGACACGCGTGCCTTACGTTGACCGACTGTGACGTCGATTTATTCCTTTGAATCTGACTAAATATTGAATCTAAATAACGATCAAATATTACGTTATAAATTAAATAAAAAATAAATTTAACATGCCAACCAACGATAATCAGAAAATAAGAATATTTAATGCCACTGTAAAAGAGGGGAAAGGGAAAGCAACTAAGAAAAGTAAACGAGAGTAAAAGTAAAGTGCATGGATAAAAGGAATCGAGAGAACAGGTAGCGGAAATACGACAGTTGAATCGACGCGTAACAGACGACAGTACGATTCTTAACAAATTCTACCTACGAACCAAAGGGCAATTTCTACCGTGATATTGTTACAAGACCAACCGGCAGAGAACCGGTGTACATGCGATTATTATGCTGCACATTATGCCGGAACTGGTATTATTTTTTCATCCCGTCTCAAGGAAAACCTTGCCGGGAGTGTGGGATCAACATGACCTGACGCGCGTACATCATATCACGATGTCTAATCTTCGGTCGGTACGGCGATACGATGTATCATTCGCTCAAGTTCAGACAAGCTTAATTAATTAATTAATTATATGAGTCCGTAAGAGAATAAGCCGCGGCTCTTTTAACATATCTCATTAGCAAGTGCAAGAAATGTGATTTATAATAGTACGGAACTCGAATTTCATCAAGAATAGCTATAATTAGGCAGATTCATTTATTTTTCTTTGGAGACTTTGGAGATTAAATTATTTGAAATTCGTCTTTTATATCGTTTCGCGTTTCATTTTTTCCCAACATGCTTTTTTTTGCAAAACCTAGCATGCCTTTAAATTTTGCGATTCTTAGAGCTACGGACTTGTTATCGGTGGCACACTACCGATCGCTTGATTCGCTACAGTAAATATTGTAATCGGTATTTTAGTCTCGCTACTTTCACCATCGCTTCCATTGATACTTGTAAAACGGTAAAACCATACTCTCGCTGCATCTTGCGCTACGTTATTTTACAAAACAGAACGAAATACGTATATATGTATATACATATATAAAATTAAAAATATCAAACAGCAAAGTGTCATTTTCTCGTTTTGTTTGATTCGTCGATTGATTCGTTTTCGTATCCCTTTGATCGACGTATTTGATTTTCGATATTTTTACGTTGTTCAAAATACCCACGGCCCACGGTAAATGCGGCGATACCTTGTATCGGATGAAAAAGGAAAAAGCTGAAACTTCGTACTATGTCGATTCGATAATTCACCTGGTACCGTTAACATCGACAGTAAATACAGACGTATTATTACGTATACACAAACCGAGATAGGAGCAGCGTGTGTGTATTAAATTCGTTGCCGTTTGCTCGCCAATTAACGATTGCCGTTCTACCAGGATATACGAGTCTCTGTCGTAATTTCAATTACGCAGGGCGTCGCTTGTTTGATGGCTTTTTGCAGCACAGAGAAGCTATCCAGAGAAAGATTAAACAATTGTGCCTGAACCCTAGCCTACAGTGAGACTATTTTAATTGATCGAACGAAAATACTTCGTGCAATGTAGATGCACTTTTTGAAATGACGTTATATGATAGACTTTGTTTTTGATCAAACGAATATCACAGCGTACACGTAAGTATATTTGACTAAATTATTATATCATTAAACGATCGGTTTGTAAATTTATATGTTGCGTTATTAATCGAAGATACATTCGAAAAATGGCAGCGAAAGTACAATGACCGATACGAACCTCAAACGCCGATTTTAATCGTTTTCATGGCCGATCTAAAAGCCGGGGGACAAATCCGAGTCTGTTTAAAAAATCGAAAAAGCAGACGAACAAATTTGTAACCTACAAATGAGCAAATTAAGCATATATAATATATAGTAAATCTCTAAATGATACGTCAATACGTATAATATCCATTTACTTTTCCCTTTCATCGCTTTATGAATTAGCGAAAAATAATTTGAATTAAAGTTGTAAAATTCCGTGACTTTATCTAGACTGACTATAACTAAAAGAGATCGCGATAAATTTTTACATAGGGTTCGCGTTGCAAGCAAAATTATGCCACGTTTATTTAATTAACCCGGGAGAAAAGCTTTAATAAATACAATCAGCATACCTAATAGCATGCCTCTAATAGCGTTAGTCTAGATGTATGAAAGGTGCAGGACGATAGTCATGTTGTCAGAATTAAACAAAGGTAATACGGGATGTCGAAGCAAGCCAAATTACACAGATAGTTCCCTTCGGGAGCCGCATTAGGACGAAGGATAGCGGATTTTCCAACAAACATGCTATCATATCATATAGCTGGTATAGCTGATACGTATCCCCGATGCTTTCCACAGAAACATTCGATTCTCCTAACTACGGTACAACGTTCGATTTAACATACACAATACACGCTTGCAGATTTGTTTTGACATTCCTGTGCGCTGCTCTTATTTTGAACTGGACGCGTACGAAAATTATTTTGCCACGATCCATTTCATGTTTTTCGTCGAATTAGCGAGTGGAATATGCGAAAAACTTGATCGAAAAGCTGGGAATTTCTTATTACGATGTTGAATTTGCTTAAGATTTAAAAACAAACAAAGAATAACGAATCAGATCTGCGTTAACCCTTGGAATATCTAGTCAAGTTGAATAAAAAAAAAATCATCATTTCTCTCGCTATGAGTTAAATAAAGTGTAAAAAAGCATCGATGATACTGTACAAAAAATCACTCTTCGTTCTAGCCATTGTCTCTACACCCACCCCCACTCCTACCTTCTGTATCAACCATAAAGCAACCTTAAAATTTGTCAAAGCTCCATGTATATCACAAACTGACAATCGATCGAGTTTAAAATTTCTCCTAAACGTTTATTAAAGAAAGGTAAACTCTCGCTATAAACTGCAACACTTGTGCGATAAATCACCTCGTAGTCTGACCGTAAATATAATAGTTGTAACGAATAGACTGTGTACTCAAACGACCAAACGAAGGAGGAGAATCTTTTATATCATTATCGTCAACAACGACCGATTCAGCACTGCCAACAATTAAGGCACAGTGCTACGATAATTTATCGGCAATAAATTTTTCCATAATTCGAGGCAACAGGGCTCCAGCATAATTGGGTCGTAACGTAAGTACAGCCTGTCTCGTAGCACTGCTGCGCCTTTTCGTTTGGTAATATTCTTTCAAGCAGCTCCCTCGTTTGCGATAAATCAAATCGCAGGATAAAAAATACCGATGAAATTCATAATACGATTGTACGAAACATGTGAACTCTCGGAAAAATAAAGTTTTACGTTATATTCGATCGCTCGATCGTGATTTAACTGCACGATGAAATTGGTGCTTTCCATCGGCGGGCGAAGAGTCATTGAAAATTGTGACGGCCTAGTTTTTGCTCGTTATAACTTTTTGTAGAATAACGTTGAAAAGCATCGATGAAAAGTCGAGAAAAGCTCGATTTCCTGGAACCGTACCCTATCCTAAGACCTACCGCATACGGATCTTGTATTTTTTCGTTAAATTATACATTTTCACGATTATTTTTTTACTGCCTTTCAAAATCAAACCTTTCGACAACATTGAATACATGCTCCGTTCGTAAGGCAAACTTGGCCCATCCAATCCTGCAAGGATTTTATTCATTGCCACGCTACAAGCGGCCACGTGCAGTGAACCCATTGACTGCGGCACCACCTTCGCCTATCTTCGCAAACAAAGGAACACCGTTTCCCAGTAGTTAAACGTCGTGCCTAACACTAGTTACAAAAGAAAATGTATATCTGATCAAGAAACATTTCGGCTTGTATCTCTTCTATTTCTCTGAAAGATATGAAAACAGAATTGCAGCTATCTAAATGGATTTCACGCCATTTTCCACCGATCCTTCGACATAGTGACAGCTATGCGTCATTCGCGGTTTATACGTACGGCCACCATGTATACGTATGTATGTGCTCACATGCCGTGCAACGTTCGAAGCACGTGTATACACGAGTGATTGCACGTGGTTAAATTAACATTTGACGGACAATCTATCGCACAGTAACAGACACGCGAGTAAGGGAGCATCTAGGACACGATCTTTCTCCCACAGAGAAAATCTAAAAACACGTTTACACCTAAATTGGTATCGAGAGCTATATACGAGATACAATATACACGAACTTACTGACTATCGCTTATTGTGTCTGCTTTACATATATATTTATGTATATTGTATATTACAATAAGATTTAACAGACGAGAATCGAACGTCTCGAAAGGAAACACGTATCAATGACAATAAATAAATGGCGAATAAAATGAAACAAGCGATTCAACTTTCAACTCCAATTAACAAGTATCGATAATTATTCCACAGCTGTCGAAGTATAACCGAAATGCCAGGCTTATTTAAAACACGAATCGAGCATGAAAAAAATCTTATTGTATTTTGCCTCGTAGCGCGAAGATCGATATGCAAATGTATCAAGATGTTCATGTACCGGAGCACTCGCACTTCGGTTTCACTTTAGCATGACTCACGATCACGTTACTTTATTTTATACGGACTCCCGATGAGTCATGTGTAATAGTCTTTGACCAAAATTTACGTTACTTCGACTTCATTTTAATAAGATAAAAAAAAGATGATCACCGACGTTTATGTATCTTACTTTTCGCTGTAACAGCTAAATAAATAAAGTTGCGAGTGAACAGTTATACGATAAAAGAGAGAATATATTGTAAAAAGAATGTGAAAAATTTATAACCATCGGACGACCAGAATTTTATGATTAGTAGATAGTCATCTATGTTTAAGAATCTTGCGTACATGCTAAATCGAGTCGTAAAAACTCGAAGAATATGTACTTTGACAGATACATGTACGTATGATGAAACGTACGTTACTACAAGATATTAACAATACACAAACTTTTCGCTTCATTTATTATCTGGTGACTTTTTTCTTAGCGACGATCGACTACGTTTTCGAATAAGAATTAAATAAGTAGGATAACGATAAGAAAGCACAAGCAGCGTTTCGTTCGAAAACGAATGTTGAATAAAAAAATATTTGAGAGACAAGTTCAACTCTATCCCTTAACCTAGATAAGACAGACTACTGATCTAAGGAACTGGTCTCTAAAACTAGCAGTAAGATCGAGTGGTTATCTATATGTATCGACGAAATTACTCACAATCAGAACGTTGATCTTGATAAGACATAAATCGATGGAAATCGATGAGGATATTCCTTACAATTATAATACTAATACTAATAATAATGCGATATTTAATAAACATACCCTTATTTCTAATCACTTTTAATATTTAGGTGTCTATTATCTAGGTAAAAATTACCATGCTATAGGTAAGAAAGAATATTTTTAACCAGACTATAAATCTGCAAAGCTTCGTAAAAATTCACGCACCAAGCTTACGCGATATTATCTGCTAGTAAATAAATTCACGAAAATGGAATCCGTGGATAACGAAAAACTAGCTGATGTTTTCGTAATCGTATTACGGAGGTGATTGAGAAAATGGCACCTGCGTGTACGTAACTTTTGACCGCACCCTATCTACGGTATATATTATAATTTACATTTACAATTTATATGTACAATTATTCGTACAGTTTAGTTTCTTATTAACGTTGGTTCGACGGGTCGATCCTCCGACGTTCAATTTCGACGCAAAGGCTATTCGTGACTTTGCAACGTGACGAGAAGGCACCGTGCACTATTTCCCCCCGTGACATCATCAAATTTGTAATTACCTTAATGAAAACAAGCCAAACATGCGCGAAGCATCGAACGAGACGTTGGCGAAATTTCATACCGTCCGGCTTGCGGGCCATCGCACCTGGCAGCCCTGCGTGCAGCTATTAAACATAGGCACATCCACATCGGTCGGATAGTTAACCATAGCGCGCGAATAAGTTTCGAGTAATTTCGGTTCGTGTCGAACACGAAACGTTCAATTAATTTCTTGTCGTCGTTCCTCGCGTATCTGTAGTACGTGCTGTATCTGTAGTACCCGGCTCGTTAATTAACTTCAACGTCCGCCCCCTCCCCACCATTACCTAGTCGTCTATCAGGATGCAAAGTATCTATTAGCCAGACCTATCCTTTGCCTTCGTTGGGTAATAAACTCGGATAATTATCGCCATTACGGTGTACGCGTGCACCTTCGTTCGGAGTTGACGACGCCGCGCCGGTACCTGCTTCAAGAACGACGTTCGAAAAACGCTTCAACGTGCTCGAGATGTGGCGATCGCGACGTACGTGCGTTGAAAATGCATCGAATCTGACCAATTGTCGGATTTTGTCGTTGTCTTGTCCAACCACGGCCGATCATCTTTATCCGCCGTATATAGCACTTCGTCTGCCGATACACTTCGTGTCTCCCTTAATGATTTTTTGTGTACAGACGGCGCGAGTCCTGGTAATTGAAGCGGTGCGAACAATTCCATAGACAAGAAATTACTGATCGCCAGATGATTAGAATCGTTTTTTGCTGATTATTTATTCGGACAATCTAGACAGAGGTACGTATTAGTTGTTTCAACTTCGATTATAAGCTTTCTTTTTTAAACGTAAATTATGAAAATGGAAAAGTAGTAGTAAAAAATGCTTTAGATACAGAGATATTCTAAAAAGCAAAGCCATTCCGGAAGAAACGTAATCGATCGCAAACGATTTTAACCCGGCTATAACTTGGTTTCATCTGGAGCGCATGTGCGCGTTAAGTGTCCTCTTGATTTTTAAACGAGGCAAATGCTCTCTACGTGACCGATTATTGCATCGCCCTGCCTAACGGGTTACCTTCAAGCGTTCCATGTTTATCCCGAACGCTCACGCTTTCTCATCGCAATTTCTTTTATCCATCTATCCGTCTATCCGTTTACAGTGCCTAACTGGTTTCCTCGAGAACCGACTGACGAGCGTCCCGATAGATGAAAAGAGCGGCGAGTGTCGTTAAACGACTCGGAAAAGCGAACCTCGAGACGATCAGTGCGGAGGTTAACGAGATCTTGATACTTTGCATAGTCTGTTCACGTCGCAAAGAATCCTCTTGCTGAATTACCACACCTTATCAAATCTTTTCACGTAAGCAAAATACGCGCACGCGTCTTTCTGCCCTATATTCATTCGCGCCAAACGATTCACGGCTGGACCGCGATCTCTCTCGGCATAAATATATGCCGTGATGCGAATGTGAATGATATCCATGCACGGAGTGGAACAAGCCTGGTAAATATCGTTTGACAGGGACCACCTCTTACTACGACTCCTACTACGTATCTCGAAGTGACGGTTCCTCGATTTGCATAAGATGCCGTCGTAAATCATCGACGAATGGTTTGGCCCGAGCGTAACGCGCGCGTACTTCCTCGTAAACGACGCGTAATACCGGAAACGCTAACAAATTATTCGTCGTAGCTGTCCTTCGGACTGGTACAAATTGATCGTACGAAACTGTATCACAAATCGGACGAAAAGTCTGTCTATTTAATTGTACGTGCATCTGCATTCTCGTACTTGAAAAATATCGTTCTCCTCGTTATTTTCACGAATTGAAAATTATTACCGTAAGAATTTCTTCGTTCTTAGATAAACCGCGTAATTAATAGAGTTCATATTCTCCGTTTACAGAATACCTAGGCAATCTCTTTTTCGTCCTTTCGAGAAACACGGTAAACAACAGTTTTTAGCAAATGGAATTTTTCTCTCAATTTCTATCAAAGATTCCACCTGGCCAGAGGACGAAACCGGACAGATTGCAAAACGTTGGAACATCGCCCTTACCGGTAACCTCGATATAGCAAAGCTTTTCGAAGATTACGCGCGTGTATTTGTGTACGTCGTAGCTAGATTTTATTTCTAGTTGGAAAATCGAATGGTGTTTTACAATGTAGCGAATTTACATCGCAGTTAGAATCTGCGTCTGTTCGTGAGACGATTTTGTCGATGCGCACGTGTGAAAAGATCCAGCGGTAAAAGTTGATTCCTGTTGCTATTCGCGCAATTTTTTCAAGCAAACTTACAAACTGTACAAGATAAGAAGAGTTATTTAAATCGCGAACAAATCTTGCCACTATCGGCAATGCGTTGGTATTAATGGCGTAATATAAAAGCAACGGCAATAAAACCAGTTTTATGATTAATAGAACGATCCGATTCTTGAAACGTTTGCGGTAGGAAATTATTTTGAAACGTCTACAAATTCGTAACAAAACTCCTCCCTCCGATCCTATTATCCATTCGTTTTCTTTATTATAAGCAGAAGCAGCTCTTCGAAGTTTACGATAACAAAAGCCTGTTTCCTTTCACATTTCCATTGGTTCCCGGCTCGTACCGTATATCGCGAACCTTTATGGCCGGGCTGGACATCGTACGCGAGTACGTATCGTGAAATTAAGAAAACTGAAGGCCGTGTTCGCATTCGAGCCGAGAACGGATTGAGTAAACACATTAAACAATTTCAACGAGGTAAAGGATAAGTTAACCGCCTCGTTCGTCTCGGTTTGCCTTTGTCAAACTGCGGCGCGGCGCAGTCATTCGGAAATCAAGCCTTCATAATTCTATGTAACTTCAAAATTACATACTCGTATAACTAATATATTTTTGAAATCTTATATTATCCAATTAACAATGTTCCATCATATCTTACCAATACCGATTTACCTTTCGATCGATTTATTAGCTTCCTTCGATATACCGATAGACATACGTAAACTGTTTCAGTAACAAGTTTTAATCGAAGCAAGAATCGTCCGAGCCATATACATCTTTTTCGCAATTGTATAATAGTTAAATGTTAAATACCGGGTAACTATTTGCAAAACGCGTTCGAATGAACGTCAAAGTCGAGTTAGGACATCAGAATCTTTTATAATCGTAATCAGAGGCTGGTACCAATAGAGTTCATTGTACGCCGTCACCGACGCGACGTGACTTCCGTTTGTACCTTTGTAAATACGTCAGAAGCCACGTTGGTGAAATAACAGAGGAAGGAAATAACAGAGGAACTTGGAGATAACGTCAGAAATGTCCAAAGTCGAACCATTGTCGTATCGTCTCATCCAAAATCTCCGTTTCCTTTCGATTTGACGCGACGCGACTTTAAGTGACGCGATTATAAGTAACTCGCGGAACTGAAAAGAAGTTGCTTGGAACGAATGCGAGTCTGATTAGTTATTTCTGATAGAGATGATACAATCGTAAGAATAGATACGCGTATTGGTCGAAAGTTTTACATCTACAAATAAGGAAGATCGCGTAGCATCGCGCGAGACAGTGAGCGGAGGAGGGCAGCAGCAAAATTACCACCAGAAACCTTGGCGCTATTATTTCAAACAGAAAACCAATAAAACGCCTGCGAAAGGAGATTTATCGAATTCAGAAACATCGGGATCGTATCTAACATAAACGCAATTGAAATACGCCTACGTGGCGCTCGAAACCAGAAGACAGCAGCGACTATCTTTAGATTTCCATATCGAACTGTCGGAAATTAGGTTTTTCGACGTTTGTTACGATCCACGTTAACCGTATTGATCTCGATCGTTGATCTACGCGACGAGTCGAGTAACGTAAATCGATCGAAATATAATATCTACAATTTCGTAATGCCTTACACCGAACGCAAACCTCAAACTTCTTCCATTAGTAATAGCTTACAACATTTTACAAATTTTCAAGTGGAATTCATACTGCAATTTTTAGTAAACTGCTTAAAATTCACTTCATAAATCTTATTTAAAGAGTTTCCGTATAATGGGATAACTTCGAATGTATCTGCTAAATTGTTTACATTTTCGCAAGAAATTTATATATCGTTGAACGATAAGGATATTGAGCGAGCCAATGAACAGACACTGTCAACTTCAAACTATGCTCCGTAGTTTGTAAAATTCTCATCTAAGCGGTTCCATTCGATCGCGTTTGTTTGGTCAATTAAACCGGTATCAAACGAGTTTGAGAGATCGATCGAGAAAGTCGTTGGAATCGGTCGATTTATCGTACACCTGCGCCTAACATTGATGTTGCAATTTCTATCTGTGTTATCACAATTGTGCCCCTACGATACGTAACGTATAGTGCGATCGATACGCCAAACAAACACAAAATGAACAGGCAACGACGAAATTCTAGATAATTGATCAATATTACGATAAATCTGCGAAATTTAGTTGCATTCAACGCGATGACGCGTTACCTATAACGCGACTTGACACGAATATTGTTGATATAACGATTCTATCATCCTATCATTCTATCCTTCCTTTTTAATCAAACATATGACTGACATAAGAATTAAGTTAAAAATTATTTAACGTTTCAAATGGAACTCGACGGTAATAATAATCATCTTTGGCGAAACGCGATACGATTGCACGACAAAGAGAAACAACTATACAGATACAAAATACAAAATACAAAATAAAAATTACAGGAGCGTGTCAATTTCTAAGCGACGCGCCGCGCCCCTGTATTTGTCTATACGTATAATCCAATGCACGCACGTAGTACATACTGGTGAAACACTCGTCAATATCGTAACCTAAAATTAATCGAGCGCTCGTGTAATGTGAAAAGTAAACCAACCAATTGCAATATGCTCGCGCGTAACAATGCCCACCTATGCTTGCCGATGAATGCAAAACGCGATAATTCACGCAGCAATTTCGTTATCCCGTTAAATAATGTAATACGGTATCTGTGTCAGCGCGGGCCGATTTTTTCATTACTCGGGCGATATCAACGTAACGCGTAGATATAACCGTGCGTTATAAAGCGACTGTTGCAAATGTCAGTGAAACGTTCATTTACGAAACCGGTACGCGGTCGCGTAAATACAAGTACATATTTTGTCATACGACCGATCAGGATTATCCAGTTTTCGCCTATACTTTTTCAATCGATGCGTTTATCACACGTTTATATATTTTCGTGGTCCGTTATGAAAATCTCTTTAACGTGCATGATTGTTGCCTTTCACGTTAGCCCGATCTCATCCGTATACGTGCGATTCACTTTTGCCAATTTTAGATACAAATCAAAATCTCGTAAGCTTTCAAAGTATTTGAATATTAGGCCAGGAAAATTGAAATTAATTTAAAATTTCGTTTGAAATGCACCATCGATACGAGTGACTCGTGGCAAACTAATTAAAAAAATCTATTCAGAAATACGGAAAAAATACGGAATTACAAGCATCTTGTTGTAAATTCCAATAAAATAGCAATAAACGGGATCTATAAAAAGCATGATCATCAAACGTGAAGAGAAAAATCGTTGGGAATTAGTTTGATCGATTGGTAGCTGAAAAGAGGAGAAGAAAGCTGGTGGTATCTAAGCGGTCGCGATCGGAGTGCCGCGCCGCGTCGTGAACCCGGGTTCAAGCTTTACGATCCCACTTACAGCTGGACTCGTCACGATATCATTTATTAGGAACACCAATGCAATTACACAATGAAGTAGTAAAGGCAATAGTCGCGATAAACCTGGCCTGTCGATTCGTTCGGAAACGCGGCATGCTGTATACATGAACTTCGGACGTATCGGACGTAGTGGGCATCGAATCGTTATAAATCATACAACAAATCAATTATTTATGTGCTGCTCGCGGAGAGCAACGTAACGGGTGGAGATCGTAATAGGACTAAAGGGAAACGTGACTAGGAGCATCGTATTTTGCGCGCGTTATAGCTATAAATCGATCATCATAGTTACTTAAGTTTAAGATCATCATACTCTAATGCTCTCACCACATAGCCGAATATAACTCGCGATCGCGTGTCCGCTATCTTCGCGCTGTATTCTTTCCGTTTCACAGAAGCACGCTCGCGTTATACGATAGTATATAAGATAAATAAAAAGTGAAATTTCCATCCTTCCAGTACAACCGAGAAATCAATTATATTACAAGTGTAAAAAATTACACTGGTAATACGTGAAACATTGTTTTATTTATACTGTACTGATGTTACAGCATTTTAGAGATCTAAACTCTCCATTCGGAGATGTGGCTACACGCTCATAGGTATTATCATAAAACTGCGCTACACACGGATTAACCTCTAATCGGAAAAGTTAGATCAAAGAAAGAAGAACCGTACGAAGCAAGTACTCGCTGACTTTAGTTCATTGTAAAGAGATAAACACGTGCTTCAAAAATGAGTAGATTCACGGTACAAGAAACGTCCATTCGCTGGTCGATCGGAAACGAGAGGACAAAGTAGGTATGTTTTCGCTTCCATTCAAACAGGAAATATCGAAAAGTGAGAAGAAAAAAAGAAAAAAGTCAACGAATGATAGGTTTTAAACGTCGCTCTGATGACTCATTCGGAAACGAGATCTTCTAATTGTTTCAAGCACCGTTTAACGAGCAGTCGTTCAACGATTCATCGACGCTGGTCCACCAGACGCTCGAGCCTGGCCTCCTTGCGAAACACGCGACACGCGCCGCCCTCCATAGCGATTTATTGCACCTAGCTCGATACATATTCATCGCATGTGTTTTAAAGTTTCAACGTCAACTATTCCGGCTCGTTTGGGAAACGCGTTGCCGGTAACTGGTAACTCGGCCTGAAAACCAACTTTGATGCGGAACAGGCTGCCAAGGTCGCAAAAATCAAACATCGCCTCATCCTGTGGAGATTGATGAAAAAAAAAAAGCTTGACGACGTTAGCGCTCGTGCTATTGCTAGATCACTATCAATAAATGCCATCCAAGCATGTTTTCTCGCTTGTTCTTGCTTTCGTTCGATCGATCTAGTTTCCTTCGTTCATACGCAGAATAAATAATTGCGTAACTGATCGCTAAAAAAACATACTCGCATACAAAGTAACATACTCGCTAAAAGAAGTGAAAATCGCAACATGCAAATTTACCGTTACTTCTATCATCTGTAAATGTTTGATAGCAAAATTCAAAATAACGTGATATGCATAACGTACGATAACGCGGAAAAGAAAGCTTAAAATTACATAGTTACGTACACAAGCGTTAACAATTTTTCACTGGACATTCTATATGCACGTCTCAATAACGCTCTATATTCCGAAAACATATGTATCTGTATATTTGTATACGCAATTACCCCAATTCTAAGCTTATTTAATTTCGAATTTTCAAATAATTTTATATTTTAATAAGTCATTTAATCGGATAATCTTCAAAACTATCTACATTTAAGTAATTAATTTTCCACGCACTATCACGAGTACTCGAAATACTTACAGTCTTGATATCCTCAATCCCTTTTTCTTTCACGTTTCCATAAATATTCATTTGTTCGATTAATTTTTACGCTCTCGACGACCGCAATATCATCCCCCTATATTTTCAAATTTCAAACAAAAACAATAATTATTGGACAACCCCGTTTATCCTTGGGTCACCCTGTGACCTAGAAATGGGCGTTGGAATATTACGTAACCCGACACTTGCTGCCAGTAACAACAACTTCAATACACGAATTTAATCGGACTAGTGAAACGCATAGTTTACCATGCGTCGGATAAACAATTTCTAAACAATAAATGTATCCTACTCGAAATAAATGAAAAATTTGTGTGCTTAAAGAATTGGTGGTAAGATAAACGAATGCTAATACAAAAGAAACATTCTTCGATTGGGAAGAAGAAGAAAACGTTCTTCGTCTGTCAACTTTGTTTACCGAGAGAGAGATAAACGCTGAGAGCCTATCATGAAATACAAAGTATAGGATATTCCTGGGACGTTAGACGTTAGACGTTAAACGTTAGATGTGAACAGGGTATTTCCATACGACCAACGATGACAGGCTCCCACTACACTTGTTGTTATGCAACGAAGCGTGTGGACCCGGCTGAGTGCCGGCTAGCGAAATGAGCGAAATAGCGTTCTCGTGCGGCAGAGCGCACGTGCATCTCGAAGGTTCACTGTACCAGACACTTTTGTACACACAAACGTACATAACCTCCCTCCTCGTTCCTCTCGAGAGTCATTCGTTTAATTTTATCCTTTCCTCCCCATTATTTAGCAAGAAGTCGCGGAACCTCGTGCATACAAAAGATTTGCTTTTAAAAAAGAAAATCGAAATATAAAAAGAAATCGTACACTCACCACAGACGTTCAGCCAACCCTCGACACGGCAAGGATACTCCAGTTTCATCGTAGATCGTTGCAGCCGAACACCGAGTGCCAAAGATATACCACACAAGTACACTCGTCACATAAGAAAACGAATGGAACAGCCCGTAGTCAGGACGTGCTATCACTGTTAAACAACATCCGCGACACACATTCTCCCGTACATTGACACGATACTAGAGAAACCGACGTATTTTTGAATCTGACACGGGGACGCGCGCACACAAAACAATATACGAAATCACGAGGAAAGTAAACGTAGAAATGTCGTTTCTCCGACCGCGAGCATACACACTGTCTGCCGTTGTGCGCGCCTTAACTGTCTACGCGCGATCCACGCACACCGGCGAGCAAATCCGAACTAACTCAACAAACCCTCTCACGTCCTCGTTGTACTGATCTTCTTTCTCCTTCTCTCGCGTGTCGCTTCGTCGCTAGCCCCTCTCGCTTTCAGGTGGTGCACTCGCATCTCGTATATTCTTTTCGCATAATTACCTCGACTGTTTTCTTCCTTTCAACTAGCAATTTCTCTTAAACGATCGATTCGTTATTTCCCTACAAAAAACGTTAATAGATCGAACGTACGTAGCTTTTCAATTGACATTATTCGATAATAGAAACGAAATTCGATTTTCGAGATAAATTCATGTTCCATGATTCGATATATCGAAAGTACGAATTAAAATAACCGACTTTGCCGACATCTTAATTACAAAATCCGCTACAAAAATTTGATCTTTACGATATCTTACATATATCATAATTTTACCTAATAATTATGATCATTAAATATTATTATAATCTGTTATAAATGTTATTATAATCTGAAAAAAATAGTTCCCCATAATAATATGCAACGTTCGATATTTTATTACGAACCATTTAAGGAACTTTTAGTATTATTCTACAATTTTATTTGTCATGTTTACTATGTACACGATTATACACATATAGGGTAGCTTTATATATTTTTACTAGATTGATCACAAACATTTTTTTTTATACAGTATCTACACGATACACGATATTCTAGTTTGCCCACTGTCAAAGTATTCATTGCCAAATCCACGTTATATTACACGAAATCCTTCTTCTTTATACCACTTCTCAAATACGAATGAATTGATTTACACGAGACAACTAATTTGATAAAATCTGTAAATAAAAAGGATAATTTTTATTAAACACTTACATTACCAATAGCGGTCCAATCTCAGTGTCATCGATTCGAACGAAAGAACGTTACTATAGATAATTACCGACTATAAGATAATTCTAGAATTATCTATTCGTTCGGTTCACAACGCCACCTGGTAAGCATATCTACAGTCAGTCACTAGCAAAATGGCGCTCAAGGGACAAGTTGGTCAAAGTGAGTAACAAAAAATAATGTAACTCCCTGCGATATAAGCAAAATTTTTCAATTTCTTTGTATCGTAGTATTGGAACAATCTTGTAAATTTATTTTACATAAAGGTCATATCATTTCCATCACTGTCAGAATCCGTAACCTCCAAAAGGGCGTATATGCTGTGATGATTTCATCGTTTATGAAGCGGCTGCTAGATAAAAATGTCAAACTTATGTTTCAGAATCGCGTTGCACTCAAATTTCATATAAAATAGAAACTTTATTGCGCAAAATAACATAAGTTGTTAACACGCATACTTACCAATCTCTTAATCTATTGATTCTAAAAGTTTATTTTATTCATATTCTATCTCAATAAATATTATACTTTAATGTCATAAAATCTAAAGTCAATCATTTTTATCTTTGGCAAAACGTGTTTGCATCTAAAATATATATTATTCGTAAACATTTATGCTTGGACTTTTATTATTTCTATCTAAATACATAATAACTTACAAATTTGGTAATTATATATCCATGCAAATTATTAAAATCATTTTTAAATACAGTAGACTGAACTATTTTAAAACGTTTCATAAACGTTTCGTAAATTTGATACTATTTAATTGTTTTTTAAAAGAGCTCCAACGTAACGTGCCTTTCAATCGTTTCACTGCTATTACTAAGATAATATTTATTTTCTATAATTAAACGTCGCAATATCTCTCATTAAACAGTACCAACAATTACTATGCATCGTGGAATTGTTGAGTCTATTATCGATACAAGTCTATATTGAATAATCTAATTAGTAAACCAATTTCGATGATACGATGGAATCCAAATACTCGTAATGTCCAATTAACGAAGGACTTTTCTTCTGAAATAATCATCAATGTATACCCTTTTCTTTCTATCCATTTTTTACTTACTACGTATTATTCGAAATGGGGCTCCTTGTTCTTTAGATACAATCCTGTCTAGCGTGACGTCATCGTCCGTGAGAACGATCAATACACGTTGAGAGCGCCAATAATTGTCAAATAATTACCTACACTCAGATTATTACTATTTTGACAAATATGTCTTACACACGTGTTACAATTTTTATTGTTCATTTGTGTCATTAAAATATTTTCATTGCATTTTTCATTATCATATATCAAAGTATGATGAGCGATGTTTTAATGCATACCGATCGAAATAGAACTGCAATCAAATGATCTTCAGGCTATTAAGAATATGTTCTTTGTATTTAGCGATATATATGTATTATTATGATTCTTTCTTATCATATCATTTTTCCTTATAGAGATTATGAACGAAGTGATTAAACAAAAGAAGACTGGAACAAGCGGGGTACAATGGCGTATTTTGGTAGTTGATCAACTGGCCATGAGGATGGTATCAGCGTGCTGTAAAATGCACGATATCAGTGCTCAAGGCATCACCTTGGTAGAAGATATCAACAAAAAACGGGAACCGTTACCTACCATGGAGGCGATCTACTTGATCACACCATGCAATTCGTCTGTCCAAAAGTTGATCGAAGACTTCAGCAATCCTACTAGAACTACTTACAAAGTAGCTCACGTTTATTTCACGGAAGGTACGCAGTTTCGCACTTCCCGCATTAATTACATGGCAAACATTGTCATAAGAGAAACGGTTATAAATAATCAAGATAATTTCATCCCTATTTTGGTCACCTTAATATTTTCTGAACACGTTCTTTTTATTTCTCGCGTACACATGAAAGTTCATTTTCGATTTTATGTTTCTTTCACAAGATACAAGTTTCATAAACAGGAAAAATTGAAAAAGAAATTGTACGAGAATGGACAGTCCGGTACATTCGATTTCGGTAATCCATATAAGATTCTAAGTATATCTCTTTACAGCATGTCCCGATGAGTTGTTCAAAGAATTGTGTCTCTCCCTGGTAGCTAAACGCATAAAGACACTAAAAGAGATCAACATCGCTTTCATACCGTACGAGGAGCAGGTAAAGCAAGGAAACTGTAACAGAGAAACCGAATGTTTGATAACTTTACGTTTTCCGTGGTGATGGGCACACATTCACCAACATATACACAAACAAACACATATCATATCAACGCCCTTTACAGACACCACCCTATTCACAGCCGTATGATATTTTGACTCACAGCCTACCTTCCGATTTTTCGACCAGTGATTATGACAATGTTAACACAATTATTTGACTATTATCCCTTACTCGCCTATTTTGTACAGTACTCACATACATATAAAGCACGTACTAACGACGGAATGCATTCATGCTTGCACGCGAGCAGTGTGTCCGGAGGAGCTGTTCAATGAACTCTGCAAGTCTCTCGCCGCTAAAAAGATCAAAACCCTGAAAGAGATCAACATCGCTTTCCTGCCTTACGAGTCGCAGGTGACGAACAAAAGAAAAAAACTCGTAGCTGACTAGTAATAGTTGTAATCGTGATAGTTACTATTTCTAATTTTCTCAGTTTCGATAAACAGAACTCCTATATATGCTTCAGTTCTTTATTTTACGGGGTAGAATGTAGGCGAAAGACTTCTATAATTACCTTACGTGTATGTTTCTGTCTTTCCTTTCGCGATCAAACTTTTCTTTTTCTTTTCGATGCATGCAATTACCAGCCCTGTTATTTATTGTTATTTTATTAACTATTTTTCTTCCTCAATATATATATATATGTGTGTGTGCGTGTGCGTGTGTGTGTGTGTGTGTGCGCGTGTATGTATGTATATGTATTACACTGTCTTCGAAAATTGAAATAAAATTATAACTTAATATGTAACAACCAATGCGCAGATAATACTAAAACGAGTACGTAATTAAATAGGTTTTCTCTTTGGACTCGCGTGAAACGTTCGCTTGTTTTTATAACGCTTCCTTCTCCAACTTGAGAACAGCCAATATGGAAAGAATAGCTGAACAGATCGCGACTCTTTGTGCTACTCTCGGAGAATATCCATCAGTTAGATATCGAAGGTACAATATAATATATATTCCTCTTCTTTTGCATTGCCGTAATGATTAAAATATTTTTAGTTCAGCTTGAGTTTAGAATTCGATCAAGTGTTAGATTAGTTCTTCATTGGTTCTGCATTGTTTTAAATATTCATTATTCCCACAGCGATTTCGATCGAAATGTTGAGCTGGCACATATGGTTCAACAGAAATTGGATGCATACAAAGCGGATGAACCGACGATGGGCGAAGGACCTGAGAAAGCACGCTCCCAATTGCTTATCCTAGATAGAGGATTTGACTGTGTCTCTCCACTGTTACATGAATTAACGCTGCAAGCTATGGCGTACGATCTGTTAGATATTGATAATGATGTCTACAGGTAAATGTAATATTTATTATCATTAATCTCAAATGATGTTTCAATATATGACATTTTTTATAAGATTCGAAGCTTCAGCGGGGGTACAAAAGGAAGTATTATTGGATGAAAATGACGATTTATGGGTAGAGCTTAGACATCAACATATTGCTGTAGTTTCACAGTAAGTAAAATAACGAACAAATTTATTAAAGGAAACGGTGCGATATCATTTACAAAACATGTAATTTGTTTCTAGGAATGTTACTAAAAATTTAAAGAAATTCACAGAATCAAAAAGAATGCCACAAGGAGACAAACAGAGCATGAGAGACCTTTCACAAATGATCAAAAGAATGCCACAGTATCAAAAGGAATTGAGCAAATATGCAACACACTTACAATTAGCAGAAGATTGTATGAAACGTTATCAAGGGAATGTAGATAAACTGTGCAAAGTAGAACAAGTATATGTCACATATAATCCTTTTTTTTTTAATTTTCATGTTAACTTATTCAACAAGTATGATATATACCATATATCATGTTTTATTAGGATTTAGCAATGGGTACAGACGCTGAAGGAGAACGTATTAAGGATCAAATGAAAAATATTACCCCGATTTTACTTGACCAAACAGTACATCATTTAGACAAATTACGAATTATTGCACTATATGTTATTAGTAAAAATGGTATTTCTGAAGAGAATCTGAACCGCCTGGTTCATCATGCCCAAATATCTGCTGACGATAAACAAACTATAGTAAACATGGCAAATCTTGGTATCAATATAGTTGTAGACGTAAGTATTTTATTTTGTCAATTATTAACAAATTATGTGTTCATTCTCCAAATATATATACTTTTACATGCTTGTTGTTAAATTAATACCAATTTATCATATTACGCTTATAGGGTGGAAACCGCAGAAAATTGTACACCGTACAACGTAAAGAAAGAATTACAGAGCATACTTATCAAATGAGTCGTTGGACTCCAGTTATGAAAGATATTATGGAAGATGCTATTGAAGATAAGCTTGATTCTAAACATTTCCCTTTTTTGGCTGGACGAGCAGCAAGCTCGGGATATCATGCTCCAACTAGGTATAGTAAGAACCTGTATAGAAATAATATTAGGTGTTAATATTTTTGTAACATCATTGTAATTTACTTTTAGTGCAAGATATGGACATTGGCACAAAGACAAAGGTTCGCAAACCATTAAGAACGTACCACGACTAATCGTTTTCGTTGTCGGTGGTGTTTGTTTTTCTGAAATACGATGCGGTTACGAAGTTACAAATGCTTTAAAAAATTGGGAAGTGATTATTGGTGAGTATATATTAAAAGTTTTCGCCTAATTAAACTTGTTTCAACACTGAATTATCATTTTACTTCAGGATCATCGCATATAATCACACCAAAATCCTTCTTAGATGACCTGAGTAAACTTCACGTATAAAGAAACTTTTATGTTGTAAACAAAATAAAGACACGTTCCCGCATTCCTAATATGCCATTAGCTTCGGCTCCGTCAGTAATAAAAGCCACGAAATATTCATGGATGATCTCGAATTACAATTAAAGTATAAGATAAGGAACATACAGTCAATTGTTTAAGTCGAGTAGTTAGTTAGCGACTAATTAAAAACGTTGAAGAATGCGAAGAATGGCATGTCATAAATGTCATATGGCCAGAATGTAGATGGCGGCAGGAGGAAAATATATCCGATGTTAAGTGCCTGCACGTGGCCTGCACGAATAAAAAATTAATATGGAATGAATAAATCTGTTGGCAATATCGATGCTAATCGTACGGAGATGCTTAATGGTAATTTAGGCTCGCGATTGTCTAGCTCGGATATCGTATGTTATTCCATGTCATATTGTCCCTTTGTTGATAATACACGTTTAGCAGAGAAATTTGATGTATTGTAGCGGAGAATCGTGATATTCGTGTTCAAGTTTCTCGTTATTAGTATCTTTTTTTATCTCGTGCTTCAAAAGCTATTCATTGTTACATTATGATAAAGAAGACATAGTCAATTTTGTTTACAAAGTCAGTATTTCTTCTTCAATTAATATGAGAATTAAGTATATTATATATATATATATATATATGCTTTAGTCATATTGATTTCAGTAAGATACAATTTCATGAAACTATATATACGATGGCATTGATATTTATTTTATAGGTGGTTAAAGCTATTAAAATATCTTTAAAGATACAAATATTTAAGTATCTTGCTGTACAATAAAGCGATAGATATACATTTAGTTATTTATTATACCTTTGTTGTATTATCGATTTATAGCTAAACAAGTGCATTTCAATGGCATATATATATATATATATATATATATATGTGTGTGTGTGTGTATGTGTATATTAAATTATACATAGTACAAATGCGGCTATTAGTTTATCTTAAAGCGTGCATTTATTTCAATTTAAAAACTGTCCAACTATAAAAGACTTCTAGCTGTTTCATTGGTAAAATAAAAGTTTTACTATATCGTTAAGTATATACATGTTGAAACTTCTGCTGCATATACAAAGCAATTGTATATCACTTTCGATTGGTGGAAGTTAGTTAGTCTGTTAACGATCATAATGATTATCGATGTGCGTTATTATTGCGATTACTTAGCGGTGAGATTACTACAAAATTTACGGTACTGATTATTATATAATATAATATATGTATATATATATATATATAAAATATATCATAATAATATATATAATATATACATATACCTATATGTATGTAGATTGTAGTCTAAACAAA
Organism: Bombus cullumanus; assembly: GCA_014737535.1. Lineage (NCBI taxonomy): Eukaryota > Metazoa > Arthropoda > Insecta > Hymenoptera > Apidae > Bombus > Bombus cullumanus. The sequence continues at coordinate 304,965 of JACXIX010000022.1, read as the reverse complement.
ATGTTCTGCTTATAAAGGCCTACATTTCGATCCAATTCTGTTTCTTTTTTTATACTTATACCGTACCACGTTAACTAAAGATAAAATTTTAACAAACAAGTTGTCAGTTGAAATTCACGAACAAGTTAACTCTTTGTATAGTATGTATTACTACGATAATCGTTCATGGGTTATCGTTCAGCATGGGTCAAGACTCAGAGTTGCCCGTATAATGAAATCCAGCTGTCATCTTAATTAAAATATCGACCTTGTCACATTGCCTTTAAATCTCGATCCTGAGAATCCTGAGATCTTGAGAATTTTGAAAAATACCTAAATCAACAAAGAAATTCGGTTTAGCATATAGCGATGGTTTAGATACATCGTGTACGCTATTGTGATTGAAAGAAAAAGGATATCAAGTTATCGCTTATATTGTAAATATACTGAAAATAATGATTCTTTAGAAAGTAAATACTATAATAAGGATTTGAATGTAGGCAAGTATGTATTGAACAAGAGAAAGATTTCAATACCTCTAGAAAGAAGGCATTACAATAAATTGCTGTGTTGAAGGTATTAACAAAATTTTAATTAATTTACAAACATATCTTCTAAATTATGCGCCGAAATCCCTGCAAGTAGATATAATGCTACTCGTTATAATTAATCTTTACAGTGATATAAAGTCCATCTCTTCCGTTATGCAAACTTTTCTATTTAATCGTAGATAATTTTATTATTTGAGAGGTCATAATAGAAGATCTCAGAGATGTTTTCCTGTCTTCGTTTGTGTGGCCGGCTATTGCACGTGGACTACTTTACGAAGGTATAAACACCTTTTAGGCACAACAATCGCTCGGCCATGCATTAGCAAAGCTCTGACAAGAATTGCAAAATCTGAAAATGCATTTATAATTGTTCATGATGCGGCGGGAAAAGCTACTACAACCTCTATCCCGACATCCAGGTACTGTATCTAAACTTTATGTTACTCTCATATATATCTTTATATGTCTTATGTGCGATCTTTTCATTTTATTAGTTACAGACTTTTATACAAAGTTATCAGAAAGATCAGATTTGTTAAAGTATGCACAACAAAACGAAATACCTATTTCAGTAAATAAAAAAAATATTAAAGTAAATATAAAAGAATCATGGAGCTCTGGCGCAAATCTATCTGGCGCATATTCCGAATAGTTGACATTATCGTATTATTGTAGTTTCATTTTGATTAATTAAAACGCGTAGAAAAAAAAATTAAAATCTAAATACGTATATGCATATTTTTAGTTACGAATCGGGTATTTTAGAAAATTCCGATATATTAGCCCCAAAACGAATATATAAAATGAGCGATGATCCATTAAATTCTTCGACGGAACCAGGAGAAATTGTATATCAGAAAATTAAAGAATAACGAGATATTTCTTATCCCGCTCAAAATAATACAATATTTAAATTAAATCGATGATATACGTGGTATAGGATGTATTGACGTTGTTGAGAAACGTTTTATTAACTTGTAGGTAAGTAAAATGTGATTTATCTGTAAATATTTAAGAATCATTACATATACATACCATTATCACTAATACTTTAGTCCAGGGAAACTTCGAAATCACGATAAGCTAAGAGTCAATATGAAGCACATCAAGAGTTTGAAATGTTTGTATTATGTTATATTAGATGAAATCTTATTTGACTAACAAAATGATTAATTACTCTTATAAATGTGAAACAACGCTGTAGGCGATTATACAAAATAATGGTTTCGTAAATGGTTAGTAAAATGGTTAGTATTGCTCAACGAGTGCTCTAATTTTCTCTTTGGTATTAGCAAAATAAATTTTAAGCAAACTCTTATTACTCTTATTACTCTTCTTACTCTTCGATCTTACAGTATGTAAGCATAGCCGAAGTAGCAAAGAGTATTGTCATACAGCGAGAGTCTAGTCCGAATGAATGTAAGAGGAGATTTCGAGCTTGAAGGCGTGATTTCATTCGTACGCAAGTTTACATATTAAAAAAATTTAGTCGCTCCAAAAAAGAATTATCCAGATTTTAAGTATGATATGATAAAATACATTAAAATGTGTAATATTTCGTGAAAAGAATATTGCGCTTGAGTTTAACAAGTTTTTGCGTAATTATTGAGAAATCATTTAGGAGATATTGAAATGAACTTTTCAATCATCAAGTTTCAATCTTAAGACATTTTTTATTCTAGTTTAATTAATTATACCGTTGTAATGTTTATACATGAGTTATCTTAAGAGGATGAGGTAATAATGAAAAACTATCGCAACAATTACTTTCAATTAGTTATTAATAATTAAACCGTAGGTAATTAGTATATTTGTAAAGATTATAATAACGTGTAATATGCATTGTTTTATCTGTATTAATTAGTATATACAATATTTCTTATTCATTCTAATAGATTCGCAACATAAGGGAAAACGTCAAACACGAGACAATAATATTTCAGTTAGTATCTCTTCTATCGACGACTATATAACACTCTTTCATTCTGTCCGTTTCGCACGCTCATCCTCTCTGCTTGTTTCACGCTCTGTATTTATATATGTATATATATATATATATATATATATATATATATATATATATATATATAACATGCAAAATTATAAACTAAGAAAGGTAATTCTGTATATGCTTATGATTAATAATCTGCAGTAACTTTGTATTCACACACTTGCCTCGTAACATTAATTCAAATATGTAATAAAAGTCTCTCTTCTTATGTTTAGGGATTAATAAGAGAACAGACAATATTGTTTAATTTGATATTGTTAAGCAAATAGAGATTTAAATGAAACAACAATTTAATTTATTACTTGATATTATATTACCAAGTTTGTTATCTACAAAATAAAAGATTCAAAACTTAGTCAAGAATTCTTCCTGTACAAAGCATCGACGTTATATATACATATATATATATATATATATATATATATATATATATATATACACAACGTATTAAACAAACGATTTATACACAAGCGCGTATTATATGCGACAGATCAATATAAAGTTGCAATTTTGCTTTTATTTGCCTTTTGAAATTAACGTGAATGACACAGATATAGGAGAAAGTTATAAGGTTCTTTTTGAATAAAAATGGTTGAGTAGAAGCAAGTATGTAAAGAAACTTGACCTAGTAAATGATCTCTCTTACTTAACAACATCAAGCATTTTTTTATTTTTGCCATTTATTCTTCATTTCATCATTATTATTTATGTACAACCAGCTTAATGTCTCGCTATCAGTAATAAGTCTACTAAAACTTGTGTGCTATTGGAGATGATGTGCGCCCGTGGGAACTTATATAAAAAATTATTTTTTGATATTTTTGATACAGCGGAGTGATTTTGGTGTTACTTACGAATTATTACGTCTTTACCTAGTAACTTATACTGAGATCTCTAGTAGGTTAATACAATCTATCGGCCTCCCTTAAATATTACAAACCTTATCACATATATATAGAGGTGTGTATAATATTAGTACTTATTACTTTTTTATACATAGATATTTGTATTCTATTTAAATTGCTGCCAATGATTTCTCCTCATATGTACAGTTATAAACTATGTATTATACAATCATAATACCTAGCACACACACATTCCTCCTTGCTCTCTTCCATTCTCACTTTCATTCCTATGCCCATCTTTTCTCTCACGCTGCCTCTCTTTCTCGCTTTCTCTTTGCCAAACTCACGCTCTTAATTCTTTATTCTTTTTAATTCTTTCTTCTTAATATCTTTTCTTTTTTTTTCGTTTTAGAATTCGTGTCACTATTGAGCTCGTTACTTTAACGCGACGCAATTTCATAATCAGAGGAATTCTTCCAAACATTTGAAGACACTTGCGATTGGTCAGTCTAATGGTACAATATAGACAATAATAATCGAGCAAAAACAATGAAAATCATACTTTCATTGGATCCATCGTTTAGCGAAGAATTCATCATTTCTGAGCGATACGGTTTTGCATTATTAACTACACCCAGGACACGAAAGATCAAACAAATAGAAAAATAACATATACAAAATATCGTTAAAATCGTTGGCTGGAAGATAAACATATACTAACTGTACACGAAAATATTTCAACTATTGCAAACGACTTTCTCTTCCATGAAAAATCATGTTTCTGGTTATATGATATTTCTGGACAAAAAAAAATCGATTATGTTTAACATGACATGACATCTCAACGTTCCCTTTTTTCATATCTGCTAACATTTTATGTCATATATTACATCGCATTATAGCGTACCACGATCATACTCGAATATCAAATATATTGAATTTACAATTATATTTGCCAATACACGCCAATACACACATTCTCGAAAAATCTTGCTCGAATACCGATAATGATAAACGTTACGAACGAAAACGGCATATTTATTACGCTTACGCTTACGCTTAAACTTCATTCGATTTATATCTAGGACAATTCCATTATCTCCTGGAAACATCATTTTATACCGAAAGAACACTCTAATTTACAAGAACGGAACACACGATCGATCATTTCTCGCTCTCCCTTTATTTCGCAATTACTGACATCCTCGCGAGAAATTGCCCTATCGCGTTAAGTGCATACAACAACAATTAACATATGGATGACTAAATCATTATACATGCTAAGACGCGCGAACGTCGGTATCGCTGTAAATAGATTGCTAGAGGTCGAGAGCCAAGATTTCATCGCAAATCTTGAATTTTGATTGACAAACATCCGGAAACAATTCCGGCATGTAAAATAAAAAAAAGATGTAAGATAGTCTACTTAGTATTGCTAGAATTAGTACTGACGATCAACGAACGTGTGATCGTACTGATATGAAAGCGCACACAACACATGAGAATAAAGAACCATTCCATAGATGGATACTTATTATACCGCAATCGACATGTTTCTCTGTTTGTCCATCTCCTCCGATGCAATGCGATGCAACGAAAACAGGATTACAAATATCGGTGCGAACATGATCAGAAATCTTTCCTCTCCATTTTATTGCGTCAGTCATGTTTCGAACCGTTCCCTTGCGATCCTGTTTCCTCGCGCGATATTTCAATCGACCAGAAACAACCACATCGCACAGTAAATTTTATCGTTATACCCGACCAATACTTCGAACGATTATTTACCACATTATCGTTCGATCATTACGTTTTTCCAGTCGGTGCATCGATGCATCGATGCATCGATGCATTTGCACTTAGAATTTACGTTTCTCTCGGCTGGTCGTAATTTATACGTAACTAAACAAATCATACACACGCATACATACAATTAACGTTACTTTACAAATGTGAATACTAATGATCGTGTATCCTTCGTGATCTTTAGCATTGATACGCCTCCTACACTTTCCTGTTCGTCATCCGGACACGTTCTTCCACATGAAGTCCAGTTGCGATCGTTTAAAAAATACGCTCAAGAAACCCCAAAGACTATACAAAATAAATTTAATGCGACAGAATCAGGTCTAAACGCGTGTGTAATAATAAATTATTTGTATACGCTGTAATGTCGCTAACAACGGTCATTTTTCGCCGAGGTACATAGCAATTTAAGCGCTAGTCAACTCTTTTTGTCTCATCGGTCGTGCCTTTCGAGAAATTTTTCTTTGTCTTTAAAAAATTTGTCTTTAAAATGGCACGGCCGATTTTTAAAATGACACTTGTTTTTTTAACGACAACGACAGACTTTATCAGGTTTTTCAAAAGTTGGAAAGTTGTACGATACCGTGATAAATCGTGTTAAAAGAAACGCAGAATAAATAAAATTAAACGCTACGTATTGGTGATCTACCATCAATATCGTGTACGCCTTGATATAAAGCGAAAATAACGATTGCTTAAAGAGCAAAACGAGCTCATTCTGACGATGTTGTAACCATCGTGCATCAAACTATGTACCAAATTGCGTATACGTCCTTCTCTGAATATCATAAAAGATCTTCGCATTGTTTGCAGTTGCAAAATATTTGTTCTAGTATCACGTAAAAAGGAACATGTATTTGTGAACAATAAACTCTTGCGAATTAAGATAAAAATAAAATCGAACATGTTTTACCACAAACAGCTTATGCGAACGTAGCGTTTCTTTAACTGCAAATAAAACTCATTTGTCACGCTACAATAAAGAGAAAGACATTGCAGGTTTGAAAAGGCTCTTAAAAAAATAAAATTCCTTTTAATGAAATAATTTAATAATAATATTAATAATAATATTAATAATAATAATTAATATTAATGATGATGATAATAATAATAATAATAATGATATAGCTCACATAATAGCTATTGTTATTACGTAATGTCTGCGTACTACTATCGCCATTATTATCGTAACTTCTACAAATTGAAATACTTCTTTAAAAATGAATCCCTTTGTAATAGTAGTAGAATAATATCAGCACGCAATAAATTCGAACTTCAATCAGTAATCGGTTTTTCAATTAGATATCTTTTTTTTTGTACTTTTCTTGCCGATTGAATGTTTCTACTCGGGATACGCATTATTACTGGCAGATCATGTACAACATACAAAACGCAGAGTTCTTTCTGTAAAATTTTAATCATGACCCCTTGAAAAAACATACCCTTTACTTCTAACCCTCTTTTTCTAATAAATTCTTTCACACAAACATTCATTTTTGTCAAAAAAAAAAAAAAAAAAAAAAAAAAAAAAAAAAAAAAAAAAAAAAAAAAAAAAAAAAAAAAAAAAAAAAAAAAAAAAAAAAAAAAAAAAATAAAAAAAAAAATAAAAAAAACCCGTAATTCTTTTCTAGATAATGTTTCATTTACGAGTCGGTATCGTGTTACACTTTCTGTTTCAGTGATCCTAGAGTATACCAAGGATTAGGTACATATGTGGAATCTGATCTAAAGGTTGGTAGGATTGATACTACATCATTCTATAATCACCTTACCATTATTCGTAATAATTGACGACTTTTTTCTAAGGTGAGTTTACAAATATTTCTTTCCCCATCTTTCTTTTTTCTTTCTTCTCCAAATCATTCAATTGGCCCTCTCTGATTTCCAAGTCAATTGAAATCGATATAGATTGGGCTATCGTAACGATCAATACGATTAAATTCATCAATGTGTATGTCCGCGTTAGGTATATTTTTTTCTATATTATTGACTTAACAAGCCTATCTATTTCGTGATTACAAATAGTATATATTCATAATCCAGAAAGAAATATGCAATGAAATTATTAGTAATTACTAATAATTATATGTATTATTGGCAGAAACACTGTCTATGTAATCCTACCAACGATTAATGACTGAATGTGGAAAAATATAAAACTTAACTAAATGTACACACAACTTTTACTCTCCCCCCATGCTCTCATACTCATCCATTCGTTGATCGCACGTAATATATAATCTCTCTCTCTCTCTCTCTCTCTCTCTCTCTCCCCCTCTCTCTCATACGCTTTCTTTCATTCACTTATATTCTGTATAATATTTTTTTGTTTCGTTTTCAAATTTACATAAAGTACAAACTTATGAAAACCGGAAAAATTTAACACAATAGTCAGTGTAGCATTTCCAAAGTATTGTGTAAGTATTTATCTAATTACAGTAGGTCACACTTAGGTGTCCGTCGATCGCACACAAGTTTTCCATCATTTGATAAACTGTATATCTCTTCCTAGTCCAATTCACTCGAACAACGAAATTAGTGTTTTCCGTTGGAATGTCCCAACTCGCACCACCATTGTATTTTTTTTACTGTTACACCGATCTCTTATTCAGTTTCTTATTATTCCATTACTATTTACTTATTTATTATTATTATTATTTGTTATTGACTGACGTATATATTAATACGTTTCTTCAGTATCGTCCAGCGCCACACATTCATCCAAGTCCTGCCCGGTTTTAGTGGATTTACAATGAGCAGCAAATAACATTATAACGATTCCTCAAACGCAGCCATCAAATCACTTTGCATGTTCATGTCAATTTGTCCAGCCATCTGAAATAATAAATATACCCATTCTTGGCAAACTCGTCTACAACAATTGTAGACGATAGAAAATCGACTCGCGACTAATTCTTTCTATAAAACCATTCAACACTTTTGTTATCTTTCACACGTTCACGCCGGCGCTGCTGCTACTTGTGTTACTCGTATGGATTATTATTTGAGGGCCGCATACTATTATTAATTAAATTTTAATTTCTATTATTTAAATTTTCAACTATACGGCAATTTGTTCTAGTTACGAAACGAACAATTACATTTTTGGTGGTGCTCACCGTCTGATGGAACATTCAAGTGTGAACCACCGGCGATACACGCTGATGGAAGACTCGAGAGTGAGCCACCGGTCGTACTCGCTGGCGTGAACATGTTAAATATTCTCTACCTTGATTTTAACGATATTGTTTCAAACTGTCTACTAGCGGTGAATCTGAGTACGTTTGAATCTTGTTATATATTTATAATAGGTAAAACTTTAAAGGTGATTCTCTGGCGAGATATGAAATATCCGTGCAGATAAAAAAATCACAGTGAAACTTACCGCCTCACGTCGTCGTCGTTCTTGCTCTCGTAGTCTTTGTCGTTCTCTTTCAGCTGCAGCCTTGTCTTGACTGGACGAATGACTTGGACTACTACTATCAGTATCGACAATAGCTTTGACCTCTTCTGCCCTTGATGTAGCAGTCATGACGTTTCCTTGTTGATCACCAACGGTTTTCCTAACTTTGTCTAATGCATCTTCTTCTTCCCGTTCTCTTCTTCTTTCGCTCTCTTGCCGTAAGCGCTCTCGTTCTGCTTGTTCTTTCTGTTGTCTACGCATTTCCTGTTGTTCCAATAGAGCTCTTTGCTATAAAACAAAATTAGCATTCATCGCAACATGTATCGCACGTGTATGTATCTCATGCAGATAAAACGGAAGAAATAAGAAAATATTGTATTAAGTAACCACATATACATTATGTTCAAATAAAGTTATTGTATTATTCGCAAAATAAATATCATTCATACTAACCCTATCTTGTTTTTCCTTTGCTTGCTTTTTGAATGCTTGGAATGAATCCTGTGCAGCACTTTTCATACTACTTCCTGCCGCAGATTGAGGACTCGATGCTTGTGCTAAAGATGACCACGATGAAGCATTTTTCACATTTTGTTCTACAGTCTGCATAAGATTAACAGAGAAAGAAAATTAGATACGAATAATATAGGAAAGACAGAAAAATACGTAATTGAACGATTATTACTCTACCTTGTTTTTAAAAGCTGAGGCAAAATTCGACACAGGATTTTTCGAATCAGGTGGTGTCATCTTTTTCTCAGGCATGAGCTGCGAACTCGAATGATTTCCCATTGGTGGCATTCCTGTACCCATTTCTGCAAAAAGAGCTCCGGCTAGAGCAATAGCATTATATATTCGATTAGTAAGCAGTTAATATAGCAGTCTAGAATGTGAACAGTATACACATTAAAGAAACACAGCGAGGATTAAACAATTTTTCAACAAAGCTGATGCATTTGCTTTACAACAACAGGAAATACTTTAATACAACAGGAAAATGTAAGAAGAGAAATGAAAAAGCATTATTTAAAATATAAAAAAGTAGAAGTACTTTGTACTACTAGATATTACTAAATATTATTAAAATACACAAGTGCGCGCGCGCACGCACACACACTATTTTAGTATCAAATAGAGAATGTGAGAAACAACTAGAAAATAAAAGCGATCGAATGATATGTATAAGTATAATGAATTAAATTTAAACATAAAGATTGAAACTTGCTGCGGTGTAACATAGATATGGTTTGTAACGCATGCTTTGAACCTAAATTAATTATAATACATACCGTCCATAGATTTTTGTGGCATTTGTGACTGAGAAACTGATATCGATTTTTCTTCTTTCTTGATTGGCATTTGAGATATTTGCATTGGCATAGAAACGATGGGCATAGGATCAAAAATTGAGCCCATTCCACCCATATTCATCCCCATATTAAGACCAGGTATGCCATTATTATTCAACATATTGGGCGGAGAATTCTCACGCTTAATATTGGAAAATCCATTGGAATGCTGTTGCGACATTGTAGCATTATGGGAATTTTGTATATTGGTCAATGGTGATGTTGTATTTATCATACTCTCTAGTTGATTGTGCATTGACATATGCGTGGCCAATCCTTGTGACAAATTCATATTAAGATTTGCCATGGTAATATTTCCCAAATTTAAATTAGATGCCATACTTGCGGGCATCATATTCACTGGCGTTTTTACATCAGGCAGTAAATTTAAATTTGTATTATTATTTGTTGTATGCGGTGTTTGAATCATCGGTATGTGTGGCTTTTTTTTTAATGACATGCTTTGTTCCAACGACGTTTGCGTAGTAGGCACAGGAGCTATATACAAAAAGAAAATTTTATAAGAACATATTGACGTAGGTTTTGTATTATAAAAATAAAATAAAATAAAATAAAATAAAATAAAATAAAATAAAACATAAATCTTATTAATTACGAGAATAACCGTTTAATTGCGACTGATCTCTGCAACTATTTGGATAGATGTTATATTTGTATGGCTTGTTCACCTTTAAATAAGTTTGGAATTAAAGTGAAAAGTATTGAGCGTAAGCAACATACAGATGGATGCTTGCTTAATATACTAAGTAAATAGTTCTATAGTAAAAAAATATTCAATCGATCAATCGGTTAAACATCGCTGCAATTAAGCGGGTATAGTGCTGTATGCATATACCTAGAGTATTGTATGGTTGCAAAAGATCTGACTGTTGAGTTAAAGTTGCCCCGTCTGTAGGTACAGGTGTGTTTGCATTTGAGAAGGAACTGACGGATGTCGGTGGCTGTGGTGGTGGCTGAGGCACAACCGGTGAAGCTACTATAGAATTCGTATTTGTAGGTGTAACACTCGGTGGTGGAGTTGGTGGATTAGATGTAGTTGCTGGTGGCGGTGTAGGTTTTTTTACAGGAGCAGTCGTAACCATAGCCGTGGATCGCGGTGGTTGCGCTGGCATGGATGCGTGACCTGTTACAGGCATTCCTTGACCAGTTGTAACAGTTGCTGCTACTGCCACAGACTGTTGACTATTACCACCTAATAAAATTATTGTAAATGTGAAATTAATATAACATATAATTACAGACAATATAGAATACAAAATTTGATATGTCTTCGTGAGAGTGCGACGTGCTTTTGATAGTAAATATTTCTATACGCCACAATGATATAATGATAATTGTGATAAAATATTTTGTTGAACGGTGTTTAGTAATGTATACATGTTAAAGTATAAAAATTGTCCTTAAAAATTGTCTTGTCTCTAAATACAATCACTTGATCATCTATATGTGAGTATTTCCCGTTTTGAACATTAACATTAATTTAATTCACTTAAATAATTCAAATAGTTTGCACACACCTTGTTCTGAAGAAACGTTGCTAGATTGTGTTACAGCTGGTTTTGTTATTGGTCCCGTAGTAGAATTTGTTTGAGGTTGACTGTTCATTAAAAGACCTCCGGTATGATTCAATGTAGGTGCCTAAAGAGTGTACTGTCATTTAATATATCATGCATAAAAGAACAAATGTTTTTCTATATACGCCAGAAAGATTCAGATATAGAAGACAAATGTAATATCATTTATAAAAAAAATACACATATGAATGACTAAACTAAGTACACTATACGAAACATGAATGTAATTATCAAAGATTCGATTATAGTATTTGGTTATGACAATAAAGAAAAAAAAAAAAAAAAAAAAGAAGACATGGAACAAGTTAACAATCAATCAATGGAAACATTATGATCTACTGGTTCCTACAAGATAACATCTTACCGATGTAACCGTAGTCGTTGTCGAAGGTGGTCCTGTACTTGGTGTACTCTTCTTTGTTTTCTTTCTCGGAGGACGATTGGAAGAGTTTCCTGCAATTGAATGTAACGTGCATCTAATGGCGAATACGTGCAATCAACCGTTTTCTCGTTACAAGAGACAGATTGATGAAGACATAGTGAAATGCAGTGTGCAGAGGATACCAATCATGAATGCTTGTTCTCAGAGTTTAAAAATATTCTCTCAGAGAATGCCGACTAAATGTTACATATATTAGAAACAAAATCAAAAGACTTTGAGCATATATTTTCTAATAGATTTTATTCATATGCTTATATTATATAATTGTATCACTGTGTACAACAATGTTAATTTAAATATCTCAATTGTATGACTTTTTGTGTGGACACTTTCATCTTAATGATCTCTTTATATTAAAAAATTTTAATGCGCTGAACAATTCTTCTTTTTCTCATTCTACATAAAGTTAGTTGTATTCAATTCATTTATGAATAATTGCGTGTGCATATATATATATATATATATATTTATATATATACATATATATTTATATATATACATATACATACATACATATATATATATATGTATACACATCATAAATACATACATACATACATACATACCACGCGCGCGCATACGTTCACGCTCACGTGCAGCGAAATTACCACATACACATATATATAACGTCATATATATGTATGCGAGAGCACGCAGTTCCCACGAGAATAATAATAATAATAATAATAATAATAATAATAATAATAATAAAATATAATATAATATAATAATAATAATAATAATAATAATAATAATAATAATAATAATAATAATGATGATTGTTACAATATAATAATCATGACAGTGACGAAAATGATGATTACAAAGTGTTGACTACAAAAGCCATCAAACTGCCTTTGTTTTTTTTTCTTTTCCTCGGTACTCATACAGTGTATTGTAATTGTAATTGTAATTGTAATTGTAATTGTAATATAATATATAATTAATGTAGTGTAATAAAATTAATGCAAATAAAAGTGACGTAAATAGTACAATATGGACTCAACTTAAACATGAATGATACAGGAGTGTCACACTCATACAAGCAGCTTCAAATGTAATTTAAAGTCGCAGTTAGCACAATATTGAGATCGGTGGCAAAATGCTCCTGCTCGATGTTTGTACGATACGATATCAGTTACAAGCAACAATTCTAACACTATATTTAATCTGATTCATGCTCGTAGATAAATCATATTCATCTATGGAATGGTCAATAGTAAACTACAATTCACAGAATGTACAAATACAAGGGGAAACGATTGTAAGAGGGAATAACGAAGAGCGAAGAAACATCGAGTAGAAGTTCCAGCATATCTTAATTTATATAATATAGTTAACTGGACCACCAAATGAGCCAACCCCGACTCTACACGATTTCGAAGAATCAATATTTTTTTTATCTTTTTTACTCCATTCTTCGTTCTACTATCTTTGTATATGCATTTAAAAAAGTTTCCTCTCTGTCGCTTCTTTTTCTTTTAACTTACAACTATTATTAATATTTTATGATATATTAGTTTTCACTATGTACAAAACGCGTATGCTTGTGTTATTGTTGATATTCAACACGTAATACGCACAAAACAGATGGAACGCACGTGTGATTGTTGAGAGCTAGAATAATTGGTGGTTTTAAATAAAAATGATATCTCGAACCTCAATAAAGTAGCAAGTTCGTTGAATCTGCTTTTGCGTATAACGATCTCGAAGGAAGAATGACGTTCCAGTCTAAAGATGCGAAAAAATGTTGACGCGTGCTTTTATATGGAATAAATGCTACAAAAAATTTCGGAAGGCAATATCAATATTATTATAAAATGCCCTATATCTCGTGTTACAAGCTAATGGTGATTGTATTGTAGTAGATGCATAGTTTCTATCTAATTCAGCACACGCCATTAATTTGATCTCACATAGTCTAACTAATTATTTGGAATTTGTCTATTTACTTTCAGTATTTTGAGAAACATAAGTAGTAGGACTATTTTGAACAACCTTTTGTATCTATTTTAATGCTTATAATTTTTTTAGAAATCAACGGATAGTTTCCTGACCAATTATAGTTTCTTTTCACAAAATTAGTTAGAATTAATTTCTTCCAACTTTCTTCATTCTTTTGCTGGAACAGTAAGTACGCTGCTGGCTGTACGATTAATGATAACATTAAATTGTACTGAGTGCAAATTTGATCACTTTTCTTTTTTTTAATGTTCATGTTATGCAACATTTTGAAGCGTGAAGTGCTTTCTCGAAAGCACCTTCAAATCTTATATCAGTTACGTCCATAACTTCTCACATATATACTTTACTATATATAAGAATTAATGTTCTTTTTTTTACATGATATTTCAACAAAAACGCTATCACGGAGCAGATATTTATACATAGAAATATAAAAACAAAATATCACTAAAATTAACTTCATTCGAACTTGTATAAAAGGTTTTCTAAAAACGTTTTAATAGGACGGGTTAAAATTAATGTTATTTGAGGCTTGTTTATAACACGAATACTATGAACCAGTTGCATGTATTATGTGTATTCAAGAAATGTATTACCGAGACAAAACCAAATTTATTTTTGATAAGGATAAGTCTCCTTTTATATAGCAAGGTATGTAAAACCACACCAATCTACATAATTAATAATTATTATCTGACATAGTGATATTGATTTAGTAAAACGAAACTGTACTAAACTGTAGTTCAAGTAACTTTAAATATGATAAACTGACAATGGCTATCAATGAAGAACTAGTGGTAAATAGAACAATGAAACGACGATTATCAAAGCTTAGCGGAGTGCAAACAATGTGTTTGGAGGCTAGGATGCCTTGTTTGTATTGTAGACCACTTCTTCCACCTGCTCTCGTTCCTAATTCTTCTATAATTGTCATCAGTTCCCTCTATTCATTAGAAACGATGTAACCCCTTGCCGTTCTCTGATATGTCAACATAAACCTTGTATGCTCAAAGTCATTAATCTCATAAAAAATAAATGAAAATTATTGATTGTATCACATATTACATTCTCCGCACACTTTACATTTGTTTTGTAACTATCTTTTACTCGAATCCATGTAGTTAAAGGAAGAATTAAGATTTTAGCTTAATTTCACCATTTCATCTAAATAATATAGTGTACTATTATACCAAAGCGTATTTATGAGGTGATAAATCTTAGTAATTGACTTTTTAAAGGAAGCACCACTTCTTTGGCTTTATCAAAATCAAACTAATTGAGAAATGGAAATCATTATATGAGGTAACATTAGGTAAGAATTTCTTAGGGAATATGTGAGCTCTGAAATTGTTTGCGGAGACAATTAACACGAGAGTGTATCTAATCAAAATCAGTATTTGACGCGAAAGCTGTGGATTATAATAACCTTAGAATATGGATTTGCAAATCCAGCCACCAATACACATTGTCTGCATTTGTCTCCCGTGTGTATCATAATATTACTGCCTAATTTGTTTTTCTTAAATATTGACTATTAAGTCCACGGTCTAAACTGTGGAAACAAATATAGTGTTCAGAAGCCTAAACACAGTTCTCACGTCACTCAGGTAATAAGTGCATATTTACACTTAATGTAATAATGACGCTCCTTAAATATCATTGTACTATCTTCTGAGAAATGATACGACATGAATGAATCAATGTGAGGAAACAAACTTAATGATTTAAAAAACACAGTGATACAAGTAATGCTCTGCTTATCAATTAATGTAAATAAATATTAAATTTGCAAGAGTTAATATATTGCATGATGTTGCTTGGGTTACGTAGGGCAATATAATTGTCAGGAGAAGCTACAATGTATACTCCAAGGTACTAAGATTTGACACTACAGTCCCTGCTATAGTTTAGTATGTTCTTTATATATGCTTTATGCAACTTTCTTGTGTTCTAACTCCACAACCTTACTATTCCAAATGTCTGATCAGTTTTGAAACACGTGTGCCCTTACACACTTTAACATGAGACTGCAGTGAAAAATTCAGTGACCTTGAATAGCAAACTATACTTGACTTTCGAGCAACAGAATGTATTGTCAACACCGACAGGGCAAGAGAAAATATAAGTAATCATCTTTAATCAATAATACAATTTGTGAAACAAGCTGGCATGGCATATGGTATCCTCTAAACACAGTCTGCACTCCACTAGCTCACCTTTTTTTCTTACCATTGCATATTGTCTAGTAAATTAAATAAAAATTCTTTGATTGCGTCAAGTTTCAAATTTGATGTTCAAAAACACTTCCAAAGATACGTTTATTTAAAAAATTATATGCAAATGTAAATAAATCTATGGTTATGCATTTATCTAATATCAATTTCATAATGACAGTAAGTATATTTTCGCGATGAAACTTGACACCATATTCGTACTTGCATTAATATAACGCAGCACTTAAGCTATACGAATAACGCCGTCCTAATAAATACAATTAATAAGCAAGATTTAGCAGCTTAAGAAGATATTTGCGATGCGTTTGTGCAGTCGAACCCCCATTTAAAAAATCTTTTTATATTTACTTTCCAACGTTACCATTGCATATATTGCATCGATAATGTTGCACTAGTATATTCGATTGTTTGGTTGCCAATAGAAAATTACTTAGGCACAGAGTTCAAGTCATCTTTTCTAAATATTAAGTCATCACCAAATCATGGGGCATTAAATGCTATTGTCATTTTCTTGTATAAGACGATACAAATCTGGTATATATTCATTAAGTATTCTTTTCCTTCTTTTCTTTTTTTTTTTTTTTTTTTTGAAAACTGATGATTAATACATTCAATTAACACTGTGTTATTATTAACATAGCATATCTTTTAATTAATAATCTACTCATAAAAATACAATATATAAATTATAAATGTCGCATGCAAATTCTTTTTAGGAGTTTAGATAGTTATATAATATTTATTGGAGATTATTGATATTAGAAAAAGAAATAGTAAATAAATAAAATAAAAGCAATTTTACAATAACTGAAATACAAAATAAATCATGCATAAACAGTAACATTCTCTTTATGCGATAGAAATAACATCAAAGTAAAACAGAGTAATGATTTTGTATATATGTAAAATCTTCATACATATATCTAGACCTTTTATTAATATATAGCAAGTACCCACATGAAATGGCGAATAACCTTATTTGAAATAACTAGGAGAGATTCACGTCTATGATTTTCATATTTCATTTAAAGTAATAAGCTTTTTCATAGTTAGTTTAAACAAATATACTTGACAAATCAAAGAATATACAAGTATATAGGGATACTATAAATAGAAAGTATAAATAGAAATGTACAGTTTATAACTAATCTGTCGTGATATGACAAAAAAGTGAAATATTAAAGAAAATGAAAATATTGAACATTAAGTGCTTGCTAGAAGTTTATAAGCATATTGTCTTTATAATATTTATGAGCATAAACGTGAATAGAAACCTGTGCTCTACAGAATAAGTTACTAGATAATAAATGTTATGAAAATTTTTGACTAAAAATATTCATTTTTTAAATAAACAGTCGCAAATAACTCCATAATTTTAAATCTCACAGGAAAATTAGTTCATATTTTCATAAAAACTACTTATTTTTAAGTAGTTCATTGTTCCCAAGTAAGGGTCTAATAATAGCAACAGTTACATGAGGTTTATATCTAACCTGCTTCACTGTCGCTTGAATCACTGGAGCTCGAAGAAAGAGAACTACTGCTGGAATCACTATCACTGCTACTACTGCTCGATGCTGACAATCGCGAAGGCCCACTAGCTCCTCCAGTTCCAACTACATCGACTGATTTACTACTGTCCTCTGTTAAACAAATTTGAGAATAAATTTAGATATTTGTAATCACTTTATGCTATAATATTCATTTACACCTATTATAAATAGAAACACAGGCTTACATTATAGTCAAAGTACCAACCTTTTTTAGCTGTTTTCTTAACATTGCCTAATTGCCCTGTAACATCTTGTAATCTTTTCTCTAGTTCCTGCTTTTTCTCTGCCATTTGTTCATCCTTAGATTTACCACTGACTTTTTTATCTATGAAGAATACGAAAATGTCGAATACATTAAAAATGTATATAGATAAGCATGTATTATTTATTAAACGAAGCTTCTCTTTAAAAACTATATCAAAATAATGAGTATATTCAAATAAATTATAATAATTACTTAATAATCCTAAAATAGGTAAATTATAAGAGATATTATATCTCTGTCAACAGTAAATACTACTGATGCAGTATTATTAAGAATTAAACCTAGTAACATTTATTTCATTCTATCTTTGAACTATATTACTTATTCAAATATATTTTCATATTTTGATAACTATAAAAAATACTCTAGTTGTTTTAAAATAATAAAAAAGAATAGAAAACCATATAACGAATCTAATTTATAAAACTGTTGCAGAACTTAAAATAAATCTTACGTGGCTTTTTTCTAAGACACGAAGCGACATAGCTTTCTAATTCCCTCAGTGTGGATGGTTTCAATGTTTCAAAATCAATCTCAATTTCATCTGGGTTGGAATCCCTTAATGAAGGCTCCCGAGATTGTATTATATGCACAACACGCCCTAATTTATCCCCTGTAATAAAAAAAATTAACAATGTATTCTGAGAAAAATTTTCTCACATTTAAAACGAACTTTCATATTTATATTATTAACTATTCATTAACTACTATCACTTACCAGGTAATTTATTAATATCCAAACTAAGTTGCCTTTTCTCATCATAAGACATTGGCTTAGCATTATCTTCATCTTCTGAGTCAAATGTAATGGGTGGCGGTTGACTACTAGCGTTTTTCTTCTTAGTTCCAGCTGATCTGCTATTTGCTTTTGGCCTCTTATTCGCAGTATTTGCTGTTGCAGCTTTCCCAGGCCCTCTTCCTTTTCCCTTTGGCTTAGCATTTGCCGCCGTTGGCAGATGATGACTCATGCTTCCTGTTGCATGAGTTTTATTAGGTCCTACCGCTATTGCAGGATGATGAAGATCACCACCCATACCACCAGGCATTTTTAAATCACCCGCTCCCATTGCAACACTGGCTATACTAGCACCAACACTATCAGAGACACTTGGGATTCCACCACTTGGTTTCATTAGTTCTTTCATGGCACCAGTATGACTGGCAACTAAGCTACTACTTTTATTGCTCATTGGCCTTGACTTTGTCTTATCCAGTTTCTTTTTTTTACTTTTCTTTTTACCACTTTGTTCCACTAATTTCCTCATTTGTTCTTGCATAGCTTTCAGCTGTAAACCAAATTCATTTTTTTGTACTACATATAAAAAAAAATTATATCAATATAAAAGATTAAAAAAATACCTCTTGCTGTAAAGCAACTAATTTTTGAGTACGTTCTTCATCTGAATCATCACTCTCAGAAGAACTTTCAGATCCGGAACTGCTAGCACTACTACTGCTACCATTGCCTTTCATGCCAACCATACTTCCCATTGGTTCATCCGGAATTTTCGCATACCTAATTCATTAAACGTATCATCATTTCGTTAAGTAAGATAGGAAAAATAAATAAATTTTAGCATAGATATTTGTAAAAACGAACCTCATTTCAAAAACATCTTGAAGTTTCCTAGCCATTGCAACAACGTCATGGTCAGGAGGATTGTATTTATAACAATTAGTGAATATGAGTCTCACATCACTAGCGAACTCTTGTGCTGTCTTATATTCACGATTATCCATTTTTGTCTGTAAAAGAGCGATTGTGTCAGTTAAAAACACAGATTTTTAAAAGAATACAATAAAAAATCTAATCTAAATAGTTTAAAAAACATTAACCTTTACAGTACCAAGATCCATTGGTTTCTTGATAATATCATGATAATCGTGGAGGCCCAAGAGTTCTGCATCAACTGGTTTGTAAAATGGCCATGCATATCCCTGTACACAATTAGAGTGAAAATTATAGACTGAAGGATAGGCTTAATGTTCTTTCTATTCAAATATAAGAGTCATAATAAATTACCGAATGTTTCTTTGAGAATAATTCTTTCAAAATCTCGTTACAAGATTTCAAGGCTTCTGAAAGCTTCTCTTTCGACTTCCCAGTAGTATGCTGAGGCTGCAAAATAATATTTAACATAATAAATACAATTATGAAAAAATTAAGAAATTACATTATCAAACACCATAAATTGTAAAAAAAAAAAAAAAAAAAAAAAAAAAAAAAAAAAAAAAAAAAAAAAAAAAAAAAAAAAAAAAAAAAAAAAGAAAAGAAAGAGAAGAAAAGAAGAGAAAAAAGGTATCAACTCATGAAAGCATTTTCAATTTACACTGTAACCTAAATTGAGAAATGAACAAAACATATAAACAAAAAGTTTATATATAAAAAAGATATTAAATATTAAAATAAGATAAAAAATTTGTATACTATTTCTATTCTTTTTATATATATATATATATACATGTATCTAAAATGAAATGACAAGACAACACAAATGAAAGGAAGGACCATGAAGGAGTAGTAATAAGTGTACCTGTTGGGCCATTGCCCCGATCAGAGGCATGTTGGCCTGGTGGAATGGCACTAAGCCGTCTTCCGCTTGCCTCGTTGGCTGAAACAGCCGTGTTACGAACTCTTTGTTAATGTATTAATGGATGATATGATTACAGTATGCAAGGAATAAAAATAGTTGAATATATATGATATTTTAGCTTATTCAGATGATTATTAAAAATTTACGTATCCATATTACGAGGTTGCATTACAGAAATGATAAACTTCTTTTTTTGCTAGAATTTTACTGTTGTATGCAAAGCGAGACAGAGAAGTTTAAATTTTGTTTTCTATAGATAAGCTTTATACTGCCAACAATTTTTTGATCAAATAATTTTTCTAGGTACGTGTGATTAAATGATGAATAGGTTGTACGTTCAATATGAAGATTGTATGAAAACATACACATAAACGCTTTGACATTTTGGAAAATACTTAGTCGTATGAATACCTTATTAAATAAACAAGATATAACTTGTACCTTCTTTATTTGCCGGCCAGACTCTCGCCTTGTGGGTATTTTGGCATTTTTAGGATCCAGTTTATATAAAGGTTCAAAAGAATTCGCAGTAGGAGTCGTGGTATCAGCCTTTCTCTTCACTCCCTTTTTAAGCTTTGCTGGTTGAGATGGAGGCATTACCGTAGGTGCAGTGGGAACTTGTGGAGGCGGAGGCACAGCAGAAGCTGCTTGCGGATCCATTGCTGGTTGTGCATGGTAACCGCTAGTTGGAGGGACCACTTGTTGAGGCAGAGAATTATGTGTAGCCATGGGAGTAACTCCCATGGTTGATGGAGGAGCAATAGTAGTTGTATTAGTGCTCCCAGGTACAGATGCAGGTGCTTGGGTGCCAAGAGGAGGCATAGGAATTACACCTGTTGTCCCAGCTGATGTAGCTGAAGGGGTTAGGCTATTTGGTACACTGGAAGTAACTGCAGCTGCACCAGAGGAAGGTCGACCTCGACCTGTGCCTCCTGCAGCCCCCGCCACACCACCTACTGGTGCTCCAACCCTGCCAGCTTTTTTGCCCTTGGGTCCTTTCGGAACTGGAGGTTCGAGTTCCACCTCCTCTTTTGGCATTTGTGCAACCTAATTTCGTTCATATTTATATGTGTGTATTTTATATATATATATATAAATATATATATAAAATGTTAAATAAGCCTTTGACTACCTTTGTGAGAAATAATTTTTCGAGAGCTTGTGCCATAACCACAACATCTTCTCCAGGTTTGTTGTAAACATAACAATTGGTGAACATTGTATTGAAGTCTTGAATACATTCTTTCCCGCTCCAATAATACGTATTCTCTAATCGTTTTTTGATTGTGCCCAAATCCATTGGCTGCTTTATAATTTTGTGGTAATCCTATTAAATTTACAAATATTTAACTGATCTTGCAAGTAATTAATCAAATTCTATTGGATATTTATAATGTTAAATTAATGTTTAAGGTGTACTCATATTTTTGTAACATTCTTAATATTTAGGCAATGAAATAAATACTAAAGAATAAATATAAAATCCACATACTGGCAGATTGAGCTTTTTCGCGTCTACAGGTTGCTGGAAAGGCCACGCAAATTGATGCTTCCATACTGGCTTGAGTACACCTTTCTGAAGAAACTGCAGTTGATTGGTAACACGCCCTGGACGATTAGGTGGAGGCACAACAGGTGGTTGGACTACACCATTCACAGGTTCCACGGGTGGTTCATCACGTGGTGGTGGCTCCTTTGCAGGAGTTGCTGGCGTACTTGCCGTCTTACCAGGTGCACTTGTCTGCATTAACCAGATTATACATATGTGTTTTATGTCAATGTTACTTTATTTCATTAGTTAGCTCTATATAACTACTGTTGTTATGTAATATTAAAACCATGAATAAAAATAAAATTCTCCTGCCAAGCACAAATTAGACCACTACTTCTTTTTCATATAAAATCAACATTTAGTAATTAGAATTGCAAATAACATTGCTATATAGATCATGCTTTGGTATTCTATTACTTTTATTTTTATAAAACCTGTATCTTAATAGATAAGAATAGAGGTTATTGTTTTTAATAAGATAGTCCCTCAAAGTTCTAGTAGAAACTGCTTAACACACAACAAAGTTAAATAATTTGATCGATCTATTTAGTAGAATTTCATTATGGTATATAAATTTAGGAATAGTAATAAGATTTGTGCATCATAAAAATAGATAAACCCATTCATGCAATGAGCGAATTAGGCTGCTAAATATTTAAATTCCATAACCACAGGCAAGCAATTTAGAATTTCTTTTAATAGAAGTCTAATTGAATATGTAATAAAAATATATGTATGTTACAAAAATATTTCCAACTGAAACATAATGGCAACTCTAAATTATTTCATACAATCATGCAATTAAAATATAATAAGGGGAAAAAAAATAGATGAAAAAAAAATAAAATGAAGTTGAATTAAACGAAATGAAACATAAACTTTTTTTTATCAAAATACTCTACATATAGAGAGTATATACAAATTTGTCCAAATTGTATTTTGTACGAAATGACTTGCAAGCTTTAAATATGTATATTATAAACATTTAATATCAAATAAAACTAAAATGTATCAGCAAAAAGAATCTTGCGTCATAAGTAATGCACAAGAAACACATAATTATTAATATATATATATATAATAATATATATAATATATTATAATATATACATATATATAATAATCTTATATTCTTTTTTTATATTTTAGTCTATCTAATATTGGTTTACTTGTACATAATTTTATAAAAATATAGAAGCAAGATCAAAAATTGCCCTTGGTACAAATTTGGAGCTGCCATTTTATATTTTAAACATACATATCCTAGTTGAAACAATAGTCAACAAGGAATCTCACCTTCGGTATATTACACAGCCTTTCTCGCTCCTCCACATCTAACTGTAATTCATACATACCATTCAATCAAACAGCACTTAATTTCATTACGTAAAGAAAAAGATTATGCTCAACATAATACCAGGAGTAAGGACATACGCAATAGTACAGTTTAAATAAGTTTGATTTTTATTTCGGATAATGTAAATAGTTTAGAAATAGATAGCAGATATAAATTACAGCAATAGGAGGGAGGATAGTTAATAGTTACAAATCTAAATATCTAATTTAAAAAGCATATTTAGTTCAAATTTCGATATAAATTGTGTCCCTATTTAGGAATTCTATACTAACAATTAAAGAAATTTTATATAGATACTACTCACAAGACTATATAAGACATTTAAACAAAGAAATAAGAAAAGTAATGTAATTTATATTTAATATAATAGAATATAATGAAAGGAAACTTGTTCTGCTACTATAAGAAACAAAATCTTTAAAATAAAAAGCAAATTGACGAATCTCTATATGCCGTTTAGCACATTTTGTCAACTACATTAGGGACACACAAAGGAAATACATGTACTGAATACAGCTTTTATATATAGCATTAGTAGATTAATAAGCAAGCTGCATTTTAAATTAATATTTCATGAAAATTACTCTATAGCGTACCGAATTATTTTGCGAGATAGTGTCCACCTGCTGCATCTTGGCTTCGCTTCTGCAACAAAAAAATACAAGTGCGTAAATAAATTACAAAAACAAACATTAAAGAAAAGGATTAAAACATTCAGTATCAAATTATACATCGCATTGTGGGCTTGCAATATCTTGATCTTTAAAATTCACTTGTATATATAACCTATTTTACTTTATCATTGTAACATAAAGTCACAAAATACCGCATTTTTCAATGCTTTTCATAGATCACTAACCACGTTTATTGCCGTCTCTCGAAATTGCGGGATTCATTACACAAGAGATGTTAAACTCCAACTGATACAATCAAACTTCACATTTCATGAAATAACTAGGTGTATTTTATAATATAAGGCTCATCTAGTCCACGGTAATGAGCTTCACCTACCTTTCCGACATATATGGTACATAAATGCTATGCAGCAGGTAACTGCCTTACGTTGATGCTTGACGCTATGAGGCTTCATCAACAATCGAGATGGCAAGGATATATTCTGAATCGAGCATGGTAGCTCACTAATTGCTTGCCAAGATGATTGCGCTGCAACCAGGGAGATTGGTGCCGTGGAGGCATAACACTACTCAAGCCTACCAAATGGTAGTACTTTGAATGTCAGCCCTGTACACTGATGTGAGACTCCGTACCTCCAGCCAAGACTCGCGACATTAGCAACATCTGGATAACATAACAACAGGACCCCGTATTGTAACAACCCCAAATTGTTTTATCGCTTTAGAGCAAGTTAAACATTGATATATTTTCAAGTTACATGTGTATATGTATGTATATATACACATCACTATAAATTATTTAACATATCATGCAAAACCGAATGTATAAGATACATGCTTGACATATATTTTTTCCATTTTACTAAACATAAACTAGCAATATTTATTAGCTACCGTACCAAAATACGTTCAAATTGCTCTGTTAAACCTTTCCTGTCAATGAAGTTGTTTATGAAACTTTTATAACTGAAAACTACAATTTGTGAAACAGTAAGACAGAATGCATGTATCAAATTAAATAACGCTTATTAACAACCAGATACTTATGAAAGGTGTTCTTTGTGTATATGTAAAAAAGAATTGTATCTCTTTGCAGTAATCATAAAAAACATCGATATAGCTAGACTATAATCTTTTCAGCCTTTCTTTATAACGCTATATTATCATTCTTTTATTATTATTCTTATTATTACTATTACTATACAATTAATCTTGATTTTAAAATATAATTAAATCGTACTATAAATTTGTTCTTATATATCTCATTATAGATACATACATAGATAGACAATTGCAACCTTCCATTATTATACTTCTTTATATAAGGAATCTAAGCGTCAAGTTAAAGACAAAAGAACAATTTGGTACAGCGAAGTTACGAAAATTCAAAATCAAGAAGATGTACGTAAATAATATATACAAATGCTAAAAGTATAAGATAAAGAATGAATTGATCAGAAATAGCGTGTCCAAAACATAATACTTTTGACACACAGTGATATCTGTAAATGTATACAAGAATCAACGTGCATACCCTATTGTTCGAAACCAGTATAAGCCAAAATGGAAAGTTTGATAAAAGTAGCACAAATAACTGGTACACTGGTATAGAAAGTGAGCTGACTATTAAAATAGAAAATTGATAATACATAGGAAAAAAACGATGTTGTGAACGACCATAAGATCTCTCTGATGGGAAGCAAGTGCTTCTGCAATGATGAAGAGGAGCATTGCCAGAAAAATCCATGCGTTCGTAGAAGACGTTCTACTATTGGTATTCGTATCAAGGGCACAGATAAGTGAAGAATTCGTGAGTCGAACAGGTGCTTGGTGGTTAGAAGTTGTTATAGTAAGAAAGGAGAAAGGTGAGATCCTCGATACGAACGATACGAACGATACGAACGATACGAACGATACGAACGATACGAACGATACGTACGATACGAGCGATACGAGCGATACGAGCGAGACGAGCAAGAGACGACGGTAGAGAAATAAACGCGGTAGATGCGGGAGTAAAAAGAGGAGGAGGACAAGTAGGAGAGGATGACGAGGGGAAGGGTAGCAGACCCGCGCCCAGCCGATGCACCCAGCCGACGCACAACAAACACGAGCAAGCCGCCGTGTGAGAATCTAGCCGAGCGCTCGACTGGCACACAAATCATAATGTTTTTCACAGCGGAGAATTGTGGCGCGCGCGGAATAACCGGGCCGCCTTTTCGCTCACTCACACTCGATTTGCCGTAGGTTTCAACATGGCGGTATGGCCGCTCGGGAAAGAAAGCTCTCAAGGGCCCGCCGCTACAGCCGCCACTTACGCACCACCACGACACACACCGAACGCTATACTTATCATCAACGGATCCAGAAACTTGAAAATCATTTGTAATCACTTACCTGATAAATGGAAGTCCACTTTTCATAGGAATCCTATCGAAAAACACTAGCACTGCGTCTCGGACACTCGGTCGCACTACGCTTTCTCCCTGCTTACTAGTTTGGCTGGTCGGTGTTATGGCCGTCGCCGAGTGTGCCCCACCGTATCACTCACTCACTCTCACTCGTGCGAGCGCGAGCGCTCGGTTCGCATACGCGACGAACGCGGACGCGGCCCGATCAACTAGTTCTACACACTAACGAATAAGGACGTTAATCTCCCGCACTAATATCGTATCAGTGCCCCGTACCGAGCTCCACCGACATTTTCCTTAAGTCTTGTACAATCAGATGGCTTTCCGTGACCATGACGATCTCGGATCTAGAAACTAATGATCGCATCACCAACAATGGCTACGCATTCTTCCGCGACGTACTGAATGGTTCCGTTCCTATGTTCCTCGAACACGACCCGTCTATCCATTCCCCTCGCTGCGCCATCATTCCGAATTTTACCGAACTAACTCGAATAAAAGCGCGCCAAATTAAATAGATCATTACATAACTAGATTCTATTTAACAAATCTTTAGTTTCTACAGCTAGGTATATCAATGAATAATTCAATTGTAATTACATATTTCAGTTTGATAATTTACCATTATTGGAAATCGCTCGTTTTACCGAAAATGAAGATCTATTCAAAAATAACCGAGTATTCAAAATTCATTCGAAAACATATTTATCTTGTATTCACCTGTGTTATTAGAATATTTAATAGGAGGAAGAGAGACTAGGATTTACAAGGTATTACAATAATTGAACGATTTTATTTTCAAATTAAGATTGAACTTTATTAATCAATCCAAAAATTAATGGTTAATTTCCATCGTTCCATGTCCACCCATATACAATTGCACTTTTACATGGTTGAAATGATAATTTCATAAATATAAATGTTAACAGATAATGATAACGGAAAAGAAAATAAATTTTAATATTACCGTAATCGGTTAATTTTCTTATTTGAAACATAACGTTAAAATGTTTTAACCACCGCGCAAGTCGTGGTTCAATTCCGCGATTCTACAATTACTGCAATGCATTTTGGGATACGCGCAAAATCTATAACTATATTTCACTTCTATAACACTATCTTTTCAATAATTATAATAATATCGGGAACAATATAATAATTAAAAATTTAGTTAGCATGTATTAAATTTTACAAACGATTCAAATGATATTTTGTCTTGCAGACGTGTACGTCTACATCACCATACAAAGTTCCGTTACACATCTAAGATAGTGAAATACGACCTTTTCTTTGTCGTACTATTACAAACGAGCCATAAACTGAGCTTTTGAAAAACTAAATTTTTCAAGCATAGTAAATGACACACTTGGACAAATAATCTACTAAACATCTAAAATCCTATCAACGTCATAAAGTAAATAATGACGCATCGATAGTGTACAAACTCAAGACATTGACTACGGTAGTCAATTGGACAATTATACAGTATATACACATATCACTAATTTTATAGTTAAAGAAACACTAAATAAAAAAAGGTTTTGCAACAATTTGAATTGGTATCCATAACAAGATGCTATTATGTACATTGACACAACCAGCGGTGGCACTAAATCACAAAATGGCGTCTCTTAGACGAATACTGTCACCTTTCAGTAATTTACATGATTAAAATGTTACACTTCGAATACTGGCATTAAATCACAGAAACGACAGTTCTCAACATTAAGAAAACAACATACTGTAATTTTAAAAAAGGAAATTACAAGAAGATAAAGAAGTGTTCGAAATACTTAAGATTAACGACCATTTTGGCTTTGATGACGTAATGAAATACGAAAGTCAAGAAAGAAACTAGATATTTAGGGGCCAATGTTAGTGCACACGCAGCACACGTTAGCATCCTTCCGGTCGTCATAAACTTTATCGGCGATTGGTGTACTTTTGTTAGAGTCTTCGGGATGAGCCAATAGCTTGAAAGCCAATATTGATGAGTCATGTTGCTTAGGATTTTCCATTGAGCGTTACGTAACGCTATACGATGTTTACTTCTCTATAGTTCTCTATACTTAGTAAATAAACGTTTCAATAGAAACGTGATATAATACTTGAAATACATAATATAACAAAATTTTATATGAAAGTACAATATTTTCATTGATTTCCACACGTCATTTTATTTCCTTCTTGCATTCTTATTTACAATTACACAAAAGTTATTTATAAATAATAGAAAAATAAATGAAACTCGAGAATTAAATCGTATATGTAACTGACGCACGTATACTGCCAATTTGTTATTATACTATTCCCCAAACTTCTTCAAACGCGGAGCATAATTTGCTACACGTTAAAGCACCAGATAGTGGATAGTTGCTTATAGATATAGTATCTTCTACATAATCTGGCTTTACCTGTAATTTCAGTTATTAATAAATAAAATGGTCAAACTAAATAAGACATAACATACAACGACGTATCGTATTTGACACTTGTAAAGTTTACCTGTCCATGTGCCATTGCTCCTACTGTAATGGCTATTGGTTCATCAGGGAGAACTAATTCTCGTGGATTTTGTACCTTATTTGCACTAAATGACATTGCAATTTTGCGACAGCCAACTGGCAGATGATTGGTAACTGGATTTTTAATTACTTTTAATAATTTCATCGGACCATCAGAGGCACGAATACTGAATTTATGTAACAATTGCACTGCAAAATAAAAGAGAAATTAATATAAAGCACAGTCTTGTACAAAGATCACAGGGAAGACACCTGATAAGTAATCATTTTTAAAAATGCGGCCAAAATACATCGTTAGGAAGAGCATTTTAATACGACACGATTAAAAATGGGAAGCCTTTTGAAGACAATCAATAGGTTGACAAGGTTTGGTAAAAATCTTAGAAATATAGCTATATATAAAGGAGCGATATTTCTAAAACTATGGATTAGCCTTAAAATCATATACGGAGACAATCGTAGTAACATGGGATCGCTCGTCGACATACTGAATTTTACAACTGCTCACCTGTAAAACACAAAACGTGACTTATCGTGTTTCTCCTTATCCTCTTTGTATTTATTCAATATTCGTAGAAATTCATCGTTTATATTTACCCATAAGACCAGCAAAACGTTTAAACGTTCTTGGTATCCTGGTTTGTGGATTTACTTCTATCAAAACATTCTGTTCCGTATGGAGATAAACTTGCAGAAGACCAGCTCTATTTAACGGACTGTCCATTAACATTAATAAACATTGATGAGTAATATCTGGTCGGCACGCGCCAGGATCACGATTATTCTTTTTTAATATATTAACGTGATCGTCACAATTCAATAATTGAAAACTATTTCCAACCTAAATAAAAGTTGGTCGTTATAAAGATGCGCAACAAAATTATTATATGGTTTACAATGAAACCGATATCTTAATAACTTTTATACGTATCTGCCCTGAATACAATTACTTTGATAATGAATTGAAAATTCTGTTACTAATCGTTAAATCTAATCACTGGTACAAGTTCAGGAAGACAAAGTGTAATAAAACAGGTTTAGAATATATTTTAAAAGTGACGAATAAAACATAACCTCACCTTGACTGATTCCAATTGAGCGTTTTCTAAGATAATAATCAAACGTTTCTCTTGGTTTTTGATGTGAGCAATATGAAGATGTTTAGGAGCTGGATCGTATTCAGAGTCGCTATTTCCATCCCTAGTTTTACGCTTTTTACCCATCTTCCTTAAATTTAGCGCAAGTACGAACTTTTGTAAATACGTACTTACAAGTATATTAAAAATCAGTGGACAACAGTAATAAAAGCATAGCGCTTAAACGCGGAGGTTACAGCAAGGACTGAGAGATGGCGGAAGTGAATCTTTAGAGCATTTCTTTCGATAAAGTGGTGAATGGAATAAAGCAATGGTGAAGCGATAATATTGGATTATATACTATTAGTTGGTATACCAGGTAATAGATGTCAGTAGTATGCAGTTACTAATTTAAAATGCGTGCAGGGGATGTTAAAGGAATGTAATAGTGTTGTTTAACAATATAATAAACAATAGAACGATACAATAATGTTGTTTATATTCAACTAATAGTACTGTTGTATAAATTATTGTTAATCTTAAAACAAAATGAACAAATATAGAGAAGAACAAGGAAATATTGGTACGTAGAGAATAAAATTGAGCGAGTATATACGGAGATAGGGTAATTGTAGGAAAAAGTTGTATGGCATAAAATTAGACGAACATACTAATATACATAAGAAAGTTTATTTTCTGAAAGTAAATGCTTTTCGACGACTTTTAACATCAACCAGTTGCTGTGCCTGTTTCTTGAGAGTGTTTCTAGTTGGTATATCCTCTTCGTCTTCAGAAAGGAACGTGGCCGGTGTCATTGCGGATGGAAATCGTGGGAAAAGTGGCCCTCCATCTATGCGTGCTGCTTTTCCCTCCACTGAGTTAGTCGTAATCGATACTGTTTCCAACTAAATAACGAATAGATTAATATCTATCTAGACGTTTCCAGAATTATAAATTTTCCATTCAATTATACAAGCAACGTGAGACGAAATTTCTTAGAACGAAATATTACTCATTATCGATATTAAGTATTTAGATTATGATAGAACTTGAACCATTGACTATCGACTTATCGACTATCGACTATCGACTATCGTAGTCTTACGATCCATAGTTTCTAAATAGTAAATTGGACATTCATTTTGTTACACTTTATTTCTAATTACACTTTTGCCAACTATTTCTGCAATATTTGCTCAAATTCATCTTGTGCGACATGTATTAGCTAATGAGTTAAAACGTATATTTTACCTTGTCGGTCGATATTTCCTGCAATACTTGCAAATACTTGTCTTGTCCACCTAATGTTTCAATGGTATTAGTTAGCTTCTCATTTATTAGATCTAGGAGCTGCAAAGGGTGTTGAATTTCGCTTGATTCTTTAGGCAACGTATCGATTATATCCTGAAAGATGCGAGAAAATATCGCTATATTATTATTATATTGTATTTAGTACTCGATTAGTACTAGTACAATAGTATGGGTTTATTTCAGCGATAAAGCAGATTTTATCCTATATTATATTGTTTAAAGAAAAAATATCATAATTCTGAAAGAAATGATTATTATTGGATGGTGTTGGTTTCCAAGAGAAGACGTTTCTTCTTTGTCCTGGATATTTGTACTACAGCTAGTAAGAGAACCGAAAGAAGATTGTAGGACGAGTTAACGACTAAGGGCAGCACGTACTAGCGAGATCGATTGAATCAATAATTGATTTTCTCGTGGTTCGACGTGCTACCGAAGTGTTTACTTTCGATCAGGTTCGAAGGTGTTAACGCGGTGGGACAGCAGCTTCTTAAGGTGAGAATTGCAGACAGGGATTGTTCAAGGAAGTTGATTGGTCAACGACTCGCATGTCGGCGGTGCTAAATCTTCAGAGACAATATAATGGCTATGAAAACTCGAAGCGGCTCCATTCCGGTAACCACCATTCAAGTTGCTTTTACTAATTTAATTAGGAATTTACATGGTATTCCCATCGACCATTTTAACACCACATAGCCGCTTACAGGAGATTTCATTTTGTCGGCCTGTTAATTCATCCACATATTTCTTTCTTTCACGAACGAATATACGTTAATTGAAAATCCTTCAACTATAGGATAATTATTGGCGACTTGGAACAGTGCCATCAGAATTTTCACACGTTAATTCGTTATTCGTTCAGAAATTCAATTCTATATTAATAAAGCTTTTCTTATCAAAAGATTAGATAAGATAGTGTTTCATTAACTAATGAAATGTAATTACTCACTCGAAATTTGTTGCACACGTTCCACAATGTCATGCTAATTCCTTGCAATAGATCTTCCATCTTCTGCCTTCTCGCCTCTGCTTTTAATCGGCGCGATCGTTGTTGGTCGATGCGACGGTTCAGTTTCTCCGTTTCTTCCGCATTTCTGACATACACGATGTCTGTATAATACAATATCCTTGACGAATATATAGAAACAGGTGGAAACTCACTGTTCCGCGTCCTTCGTTTCAGAGAACTTTCTCATTTCCATTTCGTCGATAAACTGCAGTCTCTGCTTTTCTAAAGCCATTTTCTCTTGCTCCGTGGCCAGCCGCATTTTCTGCAGATTATCCTTAGTCGCTCGCTGACCCAGAAACCGGTTCAGAACGTCTTCGGATCTGGACACTCCGGTGGCACTGCGAAGCTTGGCGAACGTCTCTTCGAGTCGTGTCACCTCGTCCTTGGTAATGTCCTCCGCATGCTGTACATGGCTTTCTCCACGTGTGTCAAAATCATCTCGCGGACGCGAATGGAATATCATCTTTTCCAAACGCTCGAGTTCCGTTTTTCGCTCTAACACGCGTTCCCTGGTCGTAATACATTTTCCTTTAATTTTAGTTTGCATCTAGCCAACGAAAGCTTACATCTTACCAATGCTGTGTTAATTTACTGCTGATTTATATGCCGATTAAGTGCCGATTAAATCTAAGAATCGTGTCCAAATAAGATACTTTAAGAACTCGTCTCATTTTTACATCGATATTTTAGCGCACGAATAAGCGGTCTTCGCACTTTACTCTATAATACAGTATGTTCATCGTTGCTCACCAGATTTTACACAGATTTACCTCAACTTTCATCGATCATACCTGTATTCTTCAAGGACAGCATGACGCTCTTTGCTACAATTTGTAACCTCGATTTCTTCTTTTATCAATGTTTCCTGCATATTATCCTTTAACGTAATAGCTTCTTCTTTCGCTTTCTGTGCATAGATAATGTAATAGATGAATAATTAAATCCGCCTTATGTCTTACAAAAGAAAGGAATTATCTCGATACAATTAAAGCGATGCCTTGCCTCCAGACGTTTCATTTCGTTCTCTTGCTCCTTTAGTTCATCTTCCAGACTTTTCAAAGAAGATGCATAAAGTACAGATTTCTGTTTTAGATCGGTGCACATCGACCGATATTTCATTCGTGCTATGTTCGCTTTGATTTGCATCATCCTGATATGCTCCAAACGTACTTCCAGTTTAACAATTTTCTGTCACGATATAAACGTAACTCTAACGGATGCTCTAACGATGTTTATCTGTATTGTTCTAACTCACGTTTCGCAACGGATTCTCTATCTTCTCCTTAAATATCTTCTGCATCTTATTGCTCGTTAATTTACTATATTCATCCAGCAACCAGTGTAGTCTCTGCTGTCGCTAAGGAATATTTACGCTTCTATGGATATAAAATACATTCGCGCCAGTCTAATCTTTAAGAGATTGATATCGCGTTCCTCACCTTCTTACGTTCGTACTTAATTAGATCGTGCTTCTTTCTTAAGCGTATATTGTCCTCTTGCATTTTAGTAATTGTCTCATCTAAATTGCCTTTTTTCTCACAAGCCAAAGATTTGCGACTTACGTGAACTTTGCCCTCTGATTTCCCCTCGTTCTGAAATAACGTCAAACACACACACACAAATGTATAACGTTTTCACGCCGAATGATTTACTTAATCAATGTTTTTTTAATCATCGCATTCCATAATTACGTTCCGTATGTTTGCATATTCTACGTAGAGTTCTTTAACGCTTCGCTTGAGAGTTGCGATTTTCTCCGCGTACTCGTGCTTCTTAGCTTCGTATTCTTCGAAAGTCGCTTTTCTTTGTCCCTCTGCCAACATAAGACACATACTTGGTTATTAACGCTTACTAACGACTTTTTTTTATATCGGCTTTACATACCTATATCTATAGCAAAATGACAAATCAACTTCGTTCGACTTGACTAACAAGTCGAAAATCCAAATTAAGCACAGAAAATAAATTAAAAATATACAAAACGATCATAAAACCAATCTGGACGTACGGAATATCTCTATGGGGGACAGCAGCAATGAGCCATATAAACAAAATAGGGACAATTCAAGCTAAAATCCTTAGATTAATAGTAAACGCCCCATTATACGTTAGAAACGAGGACATTCGGAAGGACCTGGGAATACCAACGGTCAAGGAGGAGATTAGCAGGTACGCGGGAAGGTACAGAGAAAGAATAGCAACACACCCGAACCGGCTGGCCGATATTACTTAGCAAACACGAAGATGCAACCCCGCTGGGGGTAACCATCTACCTGTTATTTTATTATATCACTAAGTTATAATATTTTACCAAATGTCCTACTGGACAAATTGTAAAATTTTAAATAAAAATTATAAAAAAAAAGCTTCGTTCGACGAGATATTAGATATTTCTCATGAATATCTAGCCATAAAATGTTTAGCCAAGGTAAAAGTTTATAACTCAAAGAACAAGAGACCAAACTTGTTTAAGGAAAATATCAAGTTATATACCGTCCTTTTAAATGACTGCTAAGAACGTAGGATCGTAAGATAATTATGGTATCGTTCCTTTAATGATACAACCTATTCACCTTAGCTACGGTACCATTGAACGATTTACCTCATCTATTTATACTGTTACGTCCCGTGACATTACCAAAATCCATCCCTCGCTCAAGACGGCCAACAGCTGTACAAATATAATTAATCGGACCCACAATAATCCTAAGGAACTGTCATAAAATTTAGCATTTTTACTTTACCGTTAAGGCCCTTAATAATTAAAGGCCCTTAAGCAGTTAAAGGCCCTTAAGCAATTAAAGGCCCTAAGCAATTAAGGGTCCTGTTTAAGGGACCAATTCGAGAAACTCCTTAGGGTTATTGTTCATTCAGGTAAAACACGGGAAAAGCGGGTTTTTCCCATGTTTAATGGCCTCTTTCACCGGCGAGCGACCGTTGGTGGGGGGCGGCCAGCACCCATTAATAATTCCGTATGAATATGGCCGTCACAGAACATAACTTTACTTGCTATCATCCCTTCGAACAGAATACATCTCAACTTGCCCTTTACTTTTGGCTGAAAACACTTCTACCCGCACCACTCACATTCTTCAAAGTTGTTGGAAATAAATAGCATATTTAATCTGTTAACTCAGCGTTATAATCATTCAAATACCTCTATTATCTTAACCGAAATAGGGGATCGACTGATTCGTGGTGTCGATTATCATATACCGTAACGAGAATTTACGACTCTCGTTGGCGCGTTATACCGTGAACGCGTCTCTCTGCGAAGCGGTCGAACATGTACTATAACCAACTATATCGACTCCATATCAACTATTACTACGATATCAACAGCTTGTCGGAAGTATCAAGGATGATCAAGAAGTCAAATTTTGGTTGTCAAGTTTAACTTTAATACATGAAAATAAAATACGACGGTAAAATAAAAAATGTTTCAACGAAAAAGTTATTGGATAGATGCCGTAAGATAGGAAATAATATTTTATACAAATGCTCGAGTTGGCGAGTTCGCGAACTGAAGCGATATTTGCCAGTTTACGTCTAATAGAAACGCTCGCTGGAATATTCACTTTGTAATTAGCATTTTGATAGCTAGTATATATCGATATGCCAGTAGAAATGTTCTTTTTTCTTCTTGAAGAAGCCACTTATGTGACACGAACGTTTTTTTTTTTCTTTGAACTTGTAGTCTTTCCGGTTAAACGTGTTCTTATGTATCTCCGTATGCAATCGGCAACTTGCTTGGGAAATAAACGCCAGCGAATTGTTTTCTTTTCTCAAACGACGTTATACGAACGACGTCGTAGCAAATATATGAATATCAGACCAGATTAAGCAAACAGATTGTAACGTTACTATTTTCCACAATATCGTTTATTTACGTAAATTTACCTGATAGTTGGATCTTTTTCTTGATCTCAGTGATTTTTTTATTCAAATCGTTTAGTTTGTCTTCTGTAGTGGGCGCTAACGGGTCAGACATGATTTCACACAGAAACTTGCCAAGTAATCCAGTTTATCGACTGGATACTTGGCGTTGTCCTGGTAACGACATTACGTACAACTGTTTGCTCTAGGTGTCACGCGTAAACCGTAAAGCGCAGAGCGTAAAGCGCAGAGCGTAAAGCGCAGAGCGTAAAGCGCAGGACGCAAAGCGTAAAGAGTAAAGCGTAAAGCGTAAAGCGTAAAGCGTAAAGCGTAAAGCGTAAAGCGTAAAGCGTAAACGTGTAATTTATAAACAGTTACCTAATATATCAATTTTTAATCTTTTAATGAACATGTTTTCGTTAATATGGTTACAAAAAAACATGCTTAATTAGAGATATTACTAACTTGTCAGTGTTATATCGATCTTTAATCTCTGTACAATAAATTCTACTATTTTATCTTTACATATATACTAGCGTATACATAGTATACTAGCGTATACTAGCGTAAGATATCAAAATCCAACGAGTAGATAAAGCATTATGGTTGTTACTGTATATCAAAGAAGAAAGCGATGAAACGCTACTGTTCACAAGAATAAAAGACAAGAAATAACGATTCAAAATAAAAAATAATGTAATTTATTATTTTAGCAACTGAGGCTCAATCTTTATTTTAATTTAACAAGGAAACATAAAATATGCACAAACCAAGGGTCTTTTAATCAAAGCATCAACAGTTAATATAATATGCGGTCATAATAATATGCGAGCAAACGAAAATGCTGTTACCCTGTTGCTCTTCATCTTACGCGACGATACATCGCTCGAGGATGTTGGTGGTTCGATGATGGTGTTAATCGTCCCATTAATAAGAACTAACGACCGTCGTATTTACAGTTTCGTGCGTGTATCTTGCGTGCCTTCGGGAACACAAAGGGGAAAGCAATTGGTAAGTCTTGGTCCGTTGAATGGACTTAAGGAGAGGGCACCGAATTATAATTATAATTCCGCATTTGTATTCGTTAAGGCAACAGCCGCGTTTGGCGCGACGACTGCTACGCTGCCGATGAATTTCGCGTTACACGCAATCAACCGCTGGAAGGTTAATTAATGATCAGACATGCTTGGCCAGTACTTGACGGGGCTTCATACACATCGGCGCGGCGTCTTGGTACTTTATAACTGACCACGTTCGTTGCGTTCCGTTTGCCGCTTGAATTCTAGAGAAGCATCATCACGCGCCACGGTGCTAGATTTCAATCCGGTCGAGAATCAGCAATTCGATTCACATTTGCGACTCGAATTCGTGAAACTGACAATGAGTAAAACACGTCCAATGGTAATTTGAAAAAAAAAGAAAGACACAAAATAAGAAGAAAGCAGCTTAATGGTTACCTCGTTATTGCACGTGCGGATGCTTTAATTAACAACCTTGATAACGAAACAATTAAATCGCCGTCGTTAGTCTGTTCGTTCACACGCAGAGTAGTGCAGCGAAAAGATGGAATTAATTACAAGTACTATACCATACCTATCATCTACCATAACAAAGACAATTGATTAAGGATACCTATATTATATTAACGACAAAAGATACGACTCACTAGCTCGAGATATATATGAGATGGAAATAACTGATTGAAATCTTGTTTAAGTAGATAATACTTTTACGTTTGTAAAAGTGTATAACCATATTATTTCAAAGCATCTGTAAGAATAATGTATGAAATAAAACCATTATTATATATGAAATGAAATTTAATTTTCAATGTTGTCCGTATATCGATCATAATATCGAGTGACATTGTGATATTAGTAAAAATTATTTCACATCCTATTTTTGATTGTAGCATAAAAAAATTGAATTGAATATCGAATGAGTTATCGTGTAGCTAAAGTGTAATAAATGCGCGCTACGGCCTCATTCCGTTCGAGCTGCATCTTTATTGGCTCACGTGGTCAGCCATCCTATAGTGGCGGAGTGATACAGCCGTAGAAGGCAGGTGCGCGCGCATCGAGGAACTACTTTCAGCGCGTTAAGCGAACAATAGGGATCCCAGAAGTGTTTCGGACGCGGTCGTGTTCGTATATGGTTGCCGCATGCTTTTTTCTCGTATTGCCTCGCGTGAACGTGTACACATTTTTGTTGGACGTATCGGAGGTGACATAGATTTCGGACGATGTGCGTGGTCAAGTGACGGTACGCGGATTTTATACTGAAGTGCACCGAAGTGTTGGTTCTTTCTAGTGTGTGCGCCCGGGTCCCGATGAGTGTGTGTCTACTCGATGTGTGTGGATAAAATTCACGGCATCATGTTGCCACAACGAAAATTGGATTACGCATCGATGGCGTATTTTCTTCTGCCTCTGCTCATCCTTGTTTTCTTTCCTGCGGTGTCCGGTAAGTGTAATATCACATTTTATTCGAGGATATTACGCGCACTTCGGTCAGGAGTCGGTTTGAAGTCATTGTTCCCCACATGTCGCTGCTAGGCAACAGGTCACGAAACAACGCTGAGCGCCGGCGCGTTAGACGCTTGCTCTTAACTGACATTCGGCATATTTTTCAAACGTTTCATCCATGAAACTTGTTATAAAACGTTTGATCAACGAGGTCAAACCGTTGAAAGATTAACGAACGATTTCGTTCGTATAATTAGTATTCCGAAGCGATGTCGGACATTGCCGTGCTTGCTTTCAATTACTACCTGTCTCAAAAATATTGACCGTGTCAGTGGTTGTAGTACTCTCCCTTCTCTCTTGCTGCTCAACGCCTCTTTATTTCTCCAAACGAATATTTGTCAATAACTTCTTCCTTTTCATTTTGTTTTTGTCTTTTATATCCGCATGCAGGATACTAGCATTAAAAAAAACATACTGATACTATTATTTTCACCTATGAGATTAAAATTCTCATTCTATGTACATGTGAATATTGAATTATTTTCTTATTTATTGCTATCTAAAAAGAAACTTATTTCAATCCTTTATATATTCTTCACGTATGTATATATGTATGTTAGCCTGCTCGAATACACGTGGTTAGTGGTTATGTTACTGTCACAGTGGTGCTCAATTTCCATATCATCGATAAGAGCGTACTTTAAAGTTGCTAGTCCCTGAGGGACAGGTGCCCAACCCCGCTTTCCAGGAAACGAGTCTTCCTTCCCTTGTGTGCGCGTAAACATCCGATGTATCGCGTTCCCGTTTCTTTTCATTCTTTTTTCGCAAACGACAGTTTTCATTTTCCCTTATATACGACAATTTTTGGCCTAAAAACTTCTGCTTGTTAATCGCCTCATTTTTATACCCCTAATTGATCGAAAAAGTTGATATTTTTATAAACCCATGTACCAAAGCAATGGAACGTAAGCAGAAATCTTGTATACGTATATTTTTGCACCTACAAATTTTCTATATGTATGTACAGTGATATGAAAAAAGTTGTCGCAACTTCTCATTATGTTATAACAAATAAAGAGGAATGAAAAACATGTAGCTATATAGAGGGCCGTCTCATGTACAATTCTATTAATTATTACGTATATTAAATATATGTCAGCACAGAAAGGACTCTATTCCTTGAAGACTCGATCAAATAAATATTGCGGCAGTTGTTCGTAGTTAACAAAGTGAAAAACAGTATCGGCAGATGACTCGACGCCATATTGAAAACGATGCCATATTGGCGGGTAGCTCGTTGTCAATTCCATTTGATTTTTCATACAAACTGATCCTCTACGATACAGTGGAAGTAAAAAGTAATATACAGCGACAAATAATAAAAGTACTTAGTACATGTATATACATATTTCCTTATTTATCGTAACACGACGAGAAGTTGCGAAAATTTGTTCACATCACCGTATATAAATACAGAAACATACGTATATTTTGTAAGTTAGGTAGCCACAAATGAGAAAATAAATCATTTTTCGCAAAGTATGTATGTACATTTTCGTTGGATCTAATGTAATATAGACACATATTACGATACAGATAACAATACTAATGAATATAAATAACACTATTGGTTTAACATTAGCGTTAAATGTAATCATGCATATTTAATATTTGAATAATTGAATAATACAATTGAGTAAGGAGAGTGCAAGTTATATTTGTTGATTATATATATGATACGTTGATAAGAAACTAGTAGCTTATGTGGCTAAAAAGGATGATATCGGATTTTGCAATGTAAGATTTTATCGAGTTTCAAGTTAATATAATTCGCATAAAAATGCAATAAAATTAATAATAGTACGTGTATTTAGAATAAAATGTAAACAATGCAGAGTAGTTTAAGATCTTTCGAACGTTCCTGATCGTGAATTTTCATTTTCACTTTTCTGTACCGCGTGAATCTGTGTAGGCGATGACGTAAGACTGTCTTAGGCCTTAGTACAGTAAGTACACACTTAGGCGGGAAGAACGTGCGGTCGGTACAGGGCAATCGACCAAAGAAAGTTGGTAAAACCGAATAGTAGCGACACGCAGACAAATGCAAACTCCGATCCTTCGGCACTGTTGCATAACAAATTCCATTTTATACTTTCCTTAACCTCTATACACAAAGGTGAATTCTTCGGTATCATTCTGCATTAAAATACGTTATTTTGATCGAATACGTATTTCACATTTCTTTTTCGCTGTTAATCTTACAATTAGCTATTAATGGTCAGTAATGGTCGTTGATAACCGATATCAATTAATGCGAATCGATTTTTCGAAATTGTAACCTTGACGCGATTTTTATTCGAAACGTTGCATCTATTGGCTATAAAAAAGAAAAGAGAATAATAAAGGATTCGATATCACGGGATTACGTTCTGGAACGTTCTCCGATCGAGACAAGTTGGCAGTCGCTTCCGAGAGCGTACCGAGGACCTCGCCTCGAGTCTGTTACTTGGCGTTGAGATATTCTGAATGCGGCATGGCGGCAGTTCTGCAGACTATCCCCGCCGTTCTTATGTTCTCAGGCTTTCTCTTCTCTCTCTCCTTAGGAAACGATTCGCCCCGGACTTGACGTGCTTTCACACAAAACCATGCGCGCGTCGTCCCTGCGCCAATTCACTTTCGCGAGAGCCTAACTCGCAATTGATAGGTTAACATTTTGCTCCTTCTTAAAAATTCAATTCAAACGAACGAATAGTTTATAATATAGAATGTTTTGGAATTAAGTAAAATGGAGATTGTGTTAATATTATATTTATATTCGATGTGTAGAAAATTAGTATGTCCCAATTGTTCTGTCACGTTCTGTACCGATCATGTATAATATTATACATCGTACATTATACGATAATATAAATTCTCATAAATAAGAGCTTGTTCAGTGAAATAAATAATAATTTCAAGATTTTCATCGATAGGGGTTTGAATTACGACATTGATGAAATAATTATCAAAAATATTATCGTATTAGGTAAATTAATAAGTCACTCCGGTAAATAGCTTTCTTTACTCTGTTTGTCAAGTCTGGGGGGACTTGGCTCAGGAAAATATTATCCATTTGTTAAGGTAAAAGTTGCTATCATATGCTTTCATTGCCTATTATATCTTATTTTTTAATTGCTGTCGTTTGAAACGTATCTAACGTTTAAATTATATTTATACGTATACATACATATACATATATTTTACTTATCTTAGATGTTTATATACTAACGTAATATTTACTATTTCGAAATATAATTGATATCTCTTTATTTACTTAAGCATGATATATAGGTATTTTCTATCTGTAGAAGAACATCTCGCATATAAAACGCAATAACATGAAATATCACGTAGCGTTCTTGTCATTTCGCTGGTTGTCAGAATACAAAATACAGAATACAGAATTCTGATCAAAGAAGGCAATTCTAATTATGTACTTGTAGCGTACTATACATATAAAACGTGACTGCAAGTCCTTTAAGATCCTTTAAAATTTTCGACAGACGTTGCGATTAAGATTTTCGATGTCGGTATTCGGCCCTTCTGTATCATATATACAATAGTTACTAGAGATAGCCGAAATCAGGCACGGCTTAGAATGCGACGTGCGATCGACCTGTAACCGGTTCCTCGTTCCCTTTCATCGATTCAGGGGCCACACGAGCCTTCCGTGCACACGTGCACATATGCACACATGCAACTTGAGAAACGCGTATACGATGATACTAAAGTCCGCCAAGCGTCTTTTCTACCGTTCACTCAGTTAGCTTAGGACTTAGGGACGTTCATCAAGAAACGTCGGAATTTGACGATCCTGTGGTAATAACCTGACTGATTTCGTTCTTGCAAAAATTGCACGTTAATTTACCCCCGGCAAGGACGTCGTCGTTCGGTTTGATCCACGATAATTCATGCATGTACGATTGTCGTTAACGATTTCACTGTTGATGAAACCGGATTGGTGCCCAATCAGGTTTTCCACGAGCTATTAAAGACCGCACGAATCACGCGTGTTTTTCGAATGGCTGGATATCGGATACCGATACTTCTTCCTCCTGCTCTCCGATCGTTCCGTTTTCTCCTTTAAGTCGAGGCAGGACATTGAAGAAAGACGATAGATAGTCGGTATCTCGCGGCATCTGTTAACTAAAAGGGCAA
Organism: Bombus cullumanus; assembly: GCA_014737535.1. Taxonomy (NCBI): domain Eukaryota; kingdom Metazoa; phylum Arthropoda; class Insecta; order Hymenoptera; family Apidae; genus Bombus; species Bombus cullumanus. The sequence continues at coordinate 261,962 of JACXIX010000022.1, read as the reverse complement.
GATCTCTGCCTGTACGTCGCTTACACCGACCTAGCCTATACGCCACGCGGACATTTGCATTCGTCTTAACCTCCGTATCGTCCCTTTTCTCCTTGTTGTTGACGCATAGCGTAAAACCGCATAATTAAGGTCTTTGGCTACCGTACGTCTATCCGTTCTTTCCGTCCTTTCCGTCCTTTCCGTTTCTCTCTGCCAGTTACGTCGACGTTCGGAGATCCGTGCTGTTCCTCGGTATCCTGCAAGAATCGAGGATTGTGCCGTCAGTCAATGGCAGGACAGCCACGAGCCCTTATAAAGCACCAAAGGATCTATCCTGCGTGGCAGTATGTAGATTTCCAAGAAGCTCGACTCATAGGGAAAGGATTTTTTCGATGAATAGGAAGCACAGGAGGGATCTTTGTACACGGTTGATTAGAAATCTATGTTCGATAGCGTCTAGTTGGATCGAACACGATACAAGTTTTCACAGAATTGCCGATATTAAGAATTTATCTATCTCTCTATTTTAAGAGTTCTCGTGATGATATTTTGAAGCTTTTTGGGCATTTATAACGTCACAAGTTACTGGTATACCTATATTTAAAAATATATACTTTACTTGGTATACTCCTCTGATACTTTATCGTGTAGCGGCACATGAGTTAGAGGTCAATTCAAATCATGCCGTTGTTTTGCCTCGGAGTATCACGATCGTTAGGATACACGTAATGCAAGAATGAGTAAACTCCGAGCAAAACAATGTCGCCGCTACGTGCAACCGTGGAACAAAGACGAATTTGAACTTTTCGACTCTCCCCCGACTCTTCCCCGACTCTTCCCCGACCCCCGAGTATAAATAAGCGGACGCGATCGCAAGGAAATGAGTTACAGTCAGTTGTCGATCAGTTGTCAACCAGTTATCAACGAATTATCAGCGATCTAATTAACGAGTCATTAGCGATCCTATTTATACTTATCTTATTATCCTATTATATCCTATTCTATCCTATCCTATCCTAATAGATCCTTATAGATTATACTTATACACTGTCTTAGCGAGTCGGTTAGTACGAGCGTCTTTGCGAACATTATCTGTATACTATCATTTATCATTTTAAATATATTCGACGGTTTCAACAACGAGCAATCTCGTCCATTAAACCTCACCGACCAACCATCCTCTACACATAAACCTCTACAATCGTATTATTTCATACGTATTATTACATATGGTGCAATAGAATTTCCGAAGGATTTGTCTTATTTCAACAATTTTCCGGAATACTTGTGCCTTATACTTCATTCAGAGACACAATACCGACGACGATGCTATCAGTATTTTGCAATCTAACAACGAACGAAAAGTTATTCAACTACTTGCAACTTTCTCACAAGTATTAAACGCGTGCTCCCTCCGAAGAGAAATACGCTTTAATTCGCTATCGTTCCCGACGATCTTTCGCGGCCAGTGATAGACAAGCGAAACTGTTGCGACCTGGGGCGGGAAAAAAGGTGAGAGCGAAAAGTAGCGACCGTTTTCGTGGTGAGAAGACCACCGCCAAGCTGTTTTCTTACAGTGACACGTGGAAATGGTTTCACGCAAGCGGATTCGAATTAGCCTAAAGCGATTATTTCCCGCGGCACGAGCACGGACAGTGATTCTTGTTATGTATTTCTCCGTCGCGTTGCATCGATATGCCGATTTTTCCCAAGACCAGCGACATCAGCATCGCGAATATACGCGAAAGGCTCGTTCTACGTTAGGTCAATGCGATCGTATCTATTAATCATTCGATTCCTTTTCTCTGTCTCCCTCTTTCCAGTCTTTCTCCACGGGCATAAGAGCGTACTGTGTACTGTGTACACTGTACACTGTACACTGTACACAGTCACTCTTTCTCCTGATAAATGGCAATGAGCGCCACGGTAATGCGAATGCTTTACACGAGGCTAATCGCCGGCTGACTAATAACTTTTCTGCTGGTGAACGTTCATGGGAACCTGTTTATACAAACATGCTGAATTTTCCTATTTTCAGAAACTCGCGTAAAGACTTTCAAGTAGGTGCCGTTTTTCGAGCATTGCAACACGTACTAGGAAAACTATCTCTTTATTTCTTCGATATCTTGATATCCACGTTTCGTTGATGTTACTAGTTCATAAAATTTCATCGGCATCAAACTCTTATCCCATAAATAAAGCAAAAATAATTTTATGACAATTTGATAAATATCTGTGCAATAAATGAAACATAGTATCTAATGAAACGAAGAAATATTTGATTTATCAGTGAGCTGTTAAAAGGTTAAACAAAATTGATCGAAAGACAGGGCTAGTTGTGAAATGTTTAAGTCGGTATTCGGTATACTGAACCGAAGTAAAATTTTTTGTTTTAGAAAACGTAAAAAAAGAAAGGATTAAGTAGGTGAAATTCGGTGCCCTTTGCTTTTACTTTATTGCGAGTCGAAGATCACGAAATTTTGGTAAAAATGAATCGTAACGTCATTTATACGATTTGCAGTTTTCCATGCAATTCGGCCAACGAATATAAGTATATTCTACGTTAGCCGCAGTAAGAGATTCGTAGGTAAATGGTATTACAACGTTACAATTAACGTTGTGGAACGTTGGCTTGATTCATTTTTCACATCGTCAGCGAGCCTTGCCTTGTATCTGAAAGCAAGAACCTCCTCGTAGACACGCTTGTTGATTCGTATTACATGCTCGCAAGACGGAACAATCGAAAGCCACGATTGCAAAGCTAACGTTCCATTAAAACGAATCGACTTTATCCTTTCGGTACTGTATAATGTATAACGTAATTCCGAATTACAAGGTGTTTTATGTGTCATTTCCTTGTTTCGAATCATCGTGACCAAGTTGTAGTGAGGTGAAAATTTTCCGAAAATTACCATTCTCTTCGGGTTTACGTGTAATTGTAACGCGAGAAAGAACCTCCCGTCTGCCGCTAGTTGAAAGTGAGAAACGGCGTTCTTACCGAATCCCAGCGCACACGGTACGAACCCGGCTCCAACTTGTTCGCGTGAGCGCAGCCGAACGTCGTGTCCCGTCGCTTAGTTGTATTCTTATTCTTTTCGCTTCTCGTATCAGTGTACTGAGTATGCGTGTGCAACCGATAAATATTCGTTTGCGTGCGCGCGCCGTCGAGATTGGTGGATGCCGCGCGACTAGTTATCAACCACCTTCGCTTCCACAGACTAACTGATCGCTTGTCACCTTTCCTGCAGTTTCGCGTTGATTGGCTGTGTTTTATCATTAATGATTAATGGGCCCGCGATAATCCGTTCTCTTTGGTTGCTTTCCATTTAATAGATCGTTATTGAATCGTAAACAAATTTGCGGATAGATATTAATGTTGCATTAATTAACCGAGGGGTGTGTCTTTTTTTTATTCAAGAAAAGCGATTCCTCTCTTTTCTTCCTCGTCCATAAAAGCTATAAAAGTCATAAAAACCCCACGAAAACGTGACTTTCTTATTTAACATGCACGTTCATATATCTATACAGTCCCATTGTGTAATGGTCCTTGAAGCAACATCCAGCAGCAGCTGGTCGACGGTCTCCCACGCCCTGCTACCAAACGGCACGAGTCCTTGCAGGATTCCCAGGATTTACCATGCTCGTGTCGAAGTAATTTGTTCAATTTTTTTTTACCGCTGTGATTATGATAATAATCATCGTTTTACCGTTGTGGTGCTAATGTTTTGTTTTCATTAATATTATTCCGAGCACTTTCTTTATCCTACGCAAATTCTTATCACGACCATATGTCACACAATGATCTTTATAATCCGTCGCGCGAGTGTTTTACGTTTCATGCGCGTTTCACCAGTCTATATGTAATTTAACATGTATATGTATATTCAAACGCAAATGGGTGGAACCATAGCTTCAAAGCAATGGAAGATAGATAGATGGAAAAGAAAATGTCAATAGAGAAGATTAAATAATTTTTCATACAATATTGTTCCATCTGCGTTTGGTTTGGAGCTGTGACTCTAGTGGCAGAGCGGGCAAGCCTGCGAATGTTCACAGATGTCTATGTAAGTAAACGCGCACGATTGTCGCACATCTAGCGATGGGCATTACCTTGTCGCTACGTGTTTGTCGCTGCGTTCGGTAACGTTGTGTACCCGCTGCAACGGTGCGCGACAAAATGTCTATACATGTACATACATACATACATACATACATACATACATACATACATACATACATACATACATACATACATACATACAGGGCATATAAATTTCAATGTGACGTTTATACAGACTATTTTTATACTCACTTTGGACTCATTGGTTAACATGCCACTCGTGCGTTTCTTTTACTTGAAATAATTAACAGGTGGTCGTAATGGAATCGTTGATTTTCGATTAGTTTGGCGTCTTGTGTTTCGCTTTACTATCTTATTAAATCCTCCTTTCGTTCTTTGTTATCGTGCCGAAGACTGCGCAAATGGATAACCTTTGAATTCATCTATCAACGATCATACACGTAATTACATCGATAGGAGCACGTTACGCCGTTTGATCGCAACACCGCTTGCTAACGCGTCGAACCGTGTAAAAGCATTCTTCGCTGTATACACACAGTACAAAGGATTTATAGCGGAGATGTTCAAAGCGTAAGATCGATAAATTAAAGATTGTCAACTTGTTATCGATCTTCGTGTATGAAAATTTCAATTGTAATTCAATTACAAAATACTGTAATTTTTTTTTTCATAGGCCATAATTATTTTGTATTAAGGAATACAGTACTGTTCAATAATGTTGCAGTTTATTACGTAGGTATAGTTAAAAAAATATTATTTTCATTTTTACAAGCGTATTTTTTACTTCTGCGTATATATTTAGCAAATTCTCTTCGAAAATTTGCACCGGATTTTGGCAAATGTAAAATTGCAAGTAGCAAATAGGGAATTTAACATTGCCGTGCGAACTGGTTTTCGTGATATTCACATTTCGTAGATCGGTTCAAGTTTCTCCAATTCTTGTAGGTTGACCTGTAAAAAGTCCATGCCCACTTTTACCAAATTTGTGTACTTGTCGATTAGAGCGGTTCTTTCCGATTGCCTGAAAGATCGTGACTCGTCAATTAGCACAGTGTATGCTCGTTTCCACTTCAAATCGGATTGGTTGACTTCTTAAAATGGCACGATCCTTGATGAATCTTTCCTTGTAGAATAGTTCGGTCCGCCATGTTGTGCCTAAAAATATGTAAAACTTGTTTGTTCAGTCTCTTTGATAATACAATTCAATTGTTGGAGATAACACAATTCAAATATGTTGCATTTGCTGCTACTCTTAATACGAAACGATTAAAAATCATTGATATATTTGAAGGAAAGTGACATTGGTAGATTTTCTTTCAACGATATCGATAATAATGTATAACGTATTCTTTTACCGTCGCCCGAATAAGTTACTTTACAACTTCAATTTACTTGTTATCCATTCGCTGAACAAGATGTTTTCGTCTTTCATCCGTTAGATAAGAAAGTTTAATTCAGTGTGCCAATATAACTATTTTACAAAATGTTACGTCTATAGACGTTAAAACACCGCAAAAGTTATCGTGACAACCAATTGAGTCGTAATGATAATACGTTTAACGATGAAATCTTATCTATTTCGTTCATATCTTGATAAATAGTGTATTTTCATACAGAATATTCATTTAATTAAAATAAACACGAACGACTAAGCGTTCCTCTAGTAGGTACTTGAAACGGGATCATGGATAGAATCAACGGGATCGTCGAACAAAGTTTGCACTTGGAGCAATCGTTATACGCTCGAGTTCGAGTTTTACCCCCCTTTCGGAACCCTGTTTGTCCGTTTCGAGCTTACCGGTACCTTTGTACTTTGTACCATTATCGATTGCCAGGTGCGTTTCTGATAGGTCTCCGAGCGTGACGGAACGCATAGGGAAAGGCTGGTGTTTTGTTTTCGCGGTGAATAGTACGCATGTCCCTGGTAGGGGGTTTGCAAACGTAACTTTATATCAAAATTTTAATATTATTCTAAAAATTTTACTCTTCGTCAATCACAATTACCGCCATCGTCGTTATCGTGATTGTCACATTCCCTATCGCTAAACTTTATTTTTATCTGTAGCGACCACTATATGTTGCACTGATGTTGTTATGAAAATAAAGGTACTAGATATAGCATTAAACAAAATTAAAATTAAAATTAAGGGCATTATATTTTACGACGTATTTTACATTGAAAATGAGATCCTCTCATTCATCGGATAAGAAGAAATAAAGGTATATGATTATCCATCGCAATTCTTAAAAAGGAAGTCTCTGGATTCCTGCTGTACAGATTCTTCGAGTTCTCAAAAGAACTTTAAACAGTGCACTTTTTATTGTTAGATGCAGAATGCGGGATCTTCATACGTCAGTATTTCAATTTCAGTGCATACCTATGCGCTTGTATCGCATCCATTCCAATGCCGCATTTATTTCTCACAACGCGTGTTTTATCATCGATCCCTTGCATCCTGTTTCAGCGTAATGCGATAGCCACTTTCTTCGCGCCAATATGGATCGTGGTGTTTTAAATCCCGCACGGTAAAAAATTACCGTGGCTGAAAAAACGAAACTTCCCTTTCGAGAAGGAAACAGACTTCTTCGAGAATAAGACAAACAGATTACATGCAGCAAATCATTGCTTTATTCGCTTTGATATATCATTTTAGGTACAAGTAAACTCGGTAAAATAAACCGCCTACTATCACGGCAATAAACATAAAGGAAAAGAATATGTGATTTGTGATTTTCTACTCGATTCGAAGTTATACGTCAATTCTAAATAAGAAGTAAAGAAATGTCTTTGCACTTTATTACCGGGAAGAAACGATAGAAATAGTTTATTTATACAGATTGCGTAACTTTTCGCCAACATTGGACGGCAAGTGAAATAATACGATAAGGGGGAGGATATGCATCGCGAATAATTGTCCGTGTCATCTATTTCATTTGATCATTCGTTTCTTCTCGTTCATCGATTTATAAGTTGCAACGAGCGGCAATAAGCGACGATTGTTTACGATGTATTCGGTGGAACAGTAAAGAGAAATCGGTATACAATTTAGATGCTGTCAATCGTGCCGTTCGGTGACAAGGTGAAGTATTTTTCTCCATTTCTTGTTCTCGTTATTTTGATAATTTGTGCCCTTCTCGTTATTTCCAACCGTTCTGTTTGCCACGTATATGGCCATCGACGAATTATTGCGCTGACTGGCGCATTCCCGATGGGTGCACCAGACGATGCTCTACAAAAACGAAGCTGAATACCATCGGCAGAGAATACCTCAGCGTCCTGGCAACGGCAGGTGCGAGGTACGAAGGTAGCGAACGACGTTTTCACCATGACTCGTTCCTTCGGATAACGCGCATACTTTGATATTCGATATAAGAAGGTAGGGAGATGATAGGCATACGAGAATGAACTGCTGAGATTGCATTAAACTCGTAGATGCGTCGAATAATGCTTAATGTATTGTCATCGTCGTCGTCGTCGTCGTCGTCGTCGTCATCGTTTAAAGTGTTCAAAGATAAAACGCCATTTGAACAAAATTTTATCTATATTTTTCACTTATTTTTTCGCATAGGATCACCCTTCCCCATTGACCATTACTAGACAGTTACAGGACACCTCGTATTCTGTAACTTCTTTACGTAGAGTTATCGATTCAAATAACTCCTATTCTTAGAATTGAGGCTCATAATAACACGAGTATATTTACGAGGCGTTGATATTCGGTATCATTGGTTCTTCATCAGGAAATAATATAAGCAAGACACTCGATAAAGCAATCGGAGAAGAAGATACGCCTCGTGTCATGGTTTCTACGTGGCTTTGTACTGGATTTAAGCGAATATGGAACGCGATACCCCGTACAAACTTTTGAGGAGTTCATTTGCAGCAGACGACACCTCTGAAACGTTATATTTTATCAGATACTTCCTCACGATACAAATCATTTTTAAAACTTGCAACGGAATAAATTTCTGGGGAGACCGTTATAACGTCTTAACGAAGATAATTCCATCTTCGCGTTAATAAATCCTCAACCTAGGTACACATTTACAAAATATCCGAAAAAATTGTAGAAAATGTATATGATAAAAAGTACTGTTCGGTTGGTTTTCTCGACACCTCGCGAGCTTTTGATAAAGTACGGCACACGGGTTTCCTAGTTAAAATTAAAAAGCATCTTCCCCATCCCTCTTACCTCCTTTCAAAATCTAATAATTTAATAATCTTACACTCTCCTTACCACCGATCTACCGACAAAGAACGATACGATATTTGTAACATATCTAGGCTGACGACACAGCGATCTTAGCCTCCGACGTTAATCGCGATCTAGTTGAAAACATGGAAAATGGAGAAGCTAATGCCGCCAAGCAAGTATATATTACGATAGTCAGTTTAAAAAGCACATCAAGAAAAAAAGACAATAGCTGGACGAAAAATATAGAAATTTATGGAGGCTTATCGGCAAAAATCACGACTTAATATTACAAACATCACATTTTTATTATTATACAAAATGGTTTTGAGACCAATCTGGATATATTGCTGCCCTATATATATGTCGGAGATGAAAGGAAAACCGGAGCCTTCCCTTTGCAATTTCGAGGAAAATCCTCTAATACTTTAGCCTAGGTTTTATCATAACCGTAATTAAGTAATTGTTGTTCAATCTGACTGTAATTGTTCAAGATTTGTGATAGCGAGATTGGGCTCGAGGCGACAACTCGTCGCCGAACGTAGCCACGGTCATGGGATGGACGTTTTGCCTGACGGAGGTGTGGAGTGGTTGTATGGTTCTCCCTGGAAATGTGGTTGTGGCGGCATACGCCCTCAAGAACGGGCCTAGCCACACGGGATTGTACATTGGAGGTGTCAATATAATGGGACACACGTTGTATTAATAATCAAACTCCAGGCAGAAATTGCTTCGCAACGGCGATTGGAACTTTCTCGGTGCTTCCAACGAGTATGTAACAAACAAATGCAATCGTACAGCGAGGAAAGTTTTCACCAGGCCATTATTCGTGCGATCGCATTGGAGAGTGACACATCGAGCAGTTTGTACCGAGCATCTCAGTAAACGTATTTTGTGCCTGAATTATTCTACGCATAGTAAAGAGCTCTATCCCGTTGACCGTGGATTCGTTTGAACCCAAGAACATCGTTAATAGCGTTCATTAATCTTATTATTCATTAAACTTATTATTCATTAAACTTATTATTCATTAAACTTATTATTCGTTAAACTCAATATTCGTTAAACATTGTAAAAGTATTGTATATACGTGTACATATAATATCGGCTTTGTAAAACGATGGATAATCCAAATGAAGAATTGTTACACGCCCTAAATTCTAATGTAAATTCTAACCCGACATATATGACTCAAATTTAAGGATTACTGAAAGATGGCGCAGATGGTAGAGTACTACGACGAGTCTTAAACGCCATCAACAAAGAAACTAGAATATTGCCTGTTGGTGAAGAAATAGTACGTATTAGCAGACGATATTATCAGAGGCTTCAAGCCCATAGAAACCTGATACGTATATCTTACTAATGTAGAATACAGATTACGTAGATGTCACTTCTTACATCTACCAACTAAGTTTAATTAAAATAACAAATTAATATATAAATAACGTATAATACTATATAAAAAGTGTCGCGTACCGTATATCAAAATTGGTGCTTTTCTCGATAGATTGCACAGAATCCACAGAAGAATTGAGAAAAAAAAAAGAAAGAATTCTCAACTTGTTTATTCACAATCCAAGTCCAAGTATTCACCGAAGAGAAATTCGCTGGATAGTTTGTAACGCTGCTCAGTCCTTGCTCTTTCTCTTATGTCAGTACAATTGCTCGCTGTCTCTTCATTCCTATACATATAGACATTTAGATCGTACGGCTGTCGGCGTCTGCCGGTCACGAGCAGACGAAAGAATCGTCGAGCGCTTAATCGTGCGTTGGTATTTGGGGTCAACGAGACAACAGATGGACGGAGAACAGAAACAGAATGGACAAAGATGGGAAGAAAGATCCCAATGGCGCGCATTATGCTGATCCAAGTACACACATACGCAGGTATCGATTCTTGACCATCTCTATGTTGGATCGACGTGTTCGTACCAATACCTTTCTCTCGCGCTTCGTCTTTTTTTTTTCTTCTTCTCAAAGTACCGGTATCTTCTTTGCTCCTCGATCTTCAAACGCTTTCCCGCGATAATAATGATCAGTTCGAGTCCTTTATTGCCGATGCTCCTTCGTGTCACTTGGTTTCGAGATTCGTTTTCCTGTTCGTTGCTCGAACAAGTACTCATCTACCGTTTTGTTTTTAGTCGATCGAGCCTACCTATTCGTCTTTTTTAATCTTCGATTAAAAATGTTAGTTAGACGAATTTCTTGGGCTTTTACTAGAAAGAAATTAATGTTAGAAACTACAGCTTCTCTATAACAGCCGCGTCTGCAGGAATCTATGGGTCTCCGTGCGGCCTAAAGTTTACCCCTAGCGCCTGACATTCTCCTATGAATTGTCGGATCATATACCCCATAGCTATGGGCTATAGGTATGAATATAGATACGTTTCTTCTATATAGGATGTCGGTAGGTTACGCGTATTTATTCATAACGTATGCCGTCTGAAACCCAGCATCGACTCTATTATTGCGAAGCAAGGACACCATGAGGATACTAAGTATGCGTAATGGCTGCGAAATATACCTTATACCAACTTAGAGGCACCCTTTTCTAGCTCGAGATATTCTCTTCTTCTTCCATCTTCTGCTTCTTATTCACGGCTAACGACGCAAATGACGATGATTTGCTATATTCTGCAGAGTTTTTTGTCTATGGTTAAGTTAAGAAGCAGGCAACTGTGACTATTGTGACCGTAAATTGCGTTACGCTAATTGTAAGAGTTCATCGATCTCTTTCAGCGATGGAATTTATTAGCGAGTCGAAGAGTATTACTACTGCGCATAATGTAGCTTATTTAAAATTTCATCTCTACTTTGATTCACCGCGATTGATTTTACCGCATACTTGATTAATGGCGGTTTCTACGGTTTATAGAAGTTTGTCGTAAGTCTCGTAAATGAAAAATGAAGATGGCAACGTTGATTGACAATCGTTAAAGCGATCCCTGTTATACGATCGATAATATAATTATTCTATACCGAGCGTTTACTCCCGACTTTGAAATACCTCAGTCAGCGAACCTGAAATCTATACCGTAAAATTATAATCGTAAAGCAATACTTTCAATTTAACGAAGACCTGTTTTCTTTCAGAAAATTACCGTACCTATGTCCTTCTGTAACGTTACAACGCACTGCTGCCCAGCTTCGTATCCCTTGTAATGCGAGTGGAATAGTTTCGTCAGATCTCGTAGTACATCGCAGATTCGCTCGATGTCGTATAAATTATAAGAAAATACAATTCAAATATTTAATCGTTCACCTGACAAACAGCATTTAAACTGGTTAAAAAGCTATTTCACTTTCCATTTCGGTAAAATCTTTTATCGATAATCGATACGAGTTACTGCTTTAATAAATTTTAATTTCAATCGATTATTTCATCTTGCGTGTTAAGTAGATTTATAAAAGATACACTTGACGAATAAATCAAATTTCGCGCTCTATCTCGCGAATCGTCATCGCAAATTAGCCGCACGGAGCGTTATTTATTTAACCTTCTTTAGGTCGAAACTTTCTCTACGTGGTGTCTATGCGGCGCGTTGCAGCCGAAATCTATCGTTAGCAGCTGACGTGCTTGTTTTGTTTTAAGCTTGAAACTTAATCCGATCTTGTTACTGCACGTACCTATCTTAACCCCCTTCGATTTTGACGAGAATACAAAACCACGTTATTATAAAAGCTATATGTATAATTATTCGATATAAATAAGAGACATTGGTTGAGAGACACTGGTAAGCGTTGGTATTTAATAGGTAGGGCGGTATGAGGGCTGTTACGCAGGCAGGCTCCCCTAGTTTCCGGTGTCAGCGATGCACTCTAGCCTTCGAGCTGCGGTTCCTTTCTAGCCTCAACGCGCACGTATTTCAATCACACGCGAGGTCTTCGTCTGCATCCATTTGACCATTTGCTCTCTTCCGTATAGTCGAAAGATAATATTCTTTCCTGCCGTCATCCGGTAACCTGACGTATTACGTACGTACGTGTTACGAATGTGTGCATACATCGCCTTTTGTATTTACGCGTGCATTTGACGTATTCGGTCTTCCTAAGAAATGTCTTATTAAGGGTTAGGACGTAGGCGAGATTCGTCGGCGACTTTGCTAAATCAAATAAAGATTACCAGTGTTATCCGTCCGATTAACTTCTGACAGCAATTTGTCTTTGAGAAGAAGAAGAAGAAGAAGAACTTTGTTGAAAAAAAGCGTATTATTTTGCTCGTATATTATTTGACGGTATCTATCTTTATAAGGATCGTTGAGTAAATAGAAGGGATTAGTTTCTGAACGAGGATCTGGAAAACTTCATGAACTCGATTCGAGTGTGGGAGGACGAGAATTGCGGCGAGCAACGAGAAGCATCTCCACGTGGAGGACAGTAGCACGAGCTTAAGGAGATAAGATTCGCGAAGATGAAACCGGATAACCTACCTTCCCTTTTTACAAAGTTCCTCTCACCAACAGAGCAAACCAATTTCAAGCCAAGGGTCCATCCATTGTACTGCAGGGCATATCCTGCTTGAGATACATTACCTGACGCGTATAGTCTTGCTACGCTACGTTGAGGTTAGAGCGCAAAAGAGCAGACACTTGGAATTGCGTTTGTTTAGCATTAGAGAACTACTTCTTACGTTAGATATTTTTCCGTATATCCTTGGCTTCGATATCTTTGCTCCAATGATGCTCCGGTTAACAAAATTTATGTGCAATCTCGTGCTGCCTAGTTTTATCGCTAAAACGTACGATCTTTAATGCCAGGGGAAGAGAACACGTTCTCGGTCGCGTTGCTTTGGAAATGAAGCGCATGCTATTGTTGCGCGCGTAATCTCTCGACATAGTCCAAGTTGAGGTTACGCTTGCATAATAGCACGTCGGTAGATCGTTACGAACGAAATGGCCGGAGCCGTGTCATCCTCTCTACGGTTCATGTCACTTCGCTACGTGACCGGAATTCCAAGCAGCTCGACGATGCTCGATGAACAGCGTCCAGTACAGCGTATCGAGTTCTATCAGTCGTTTCAAAAACCGTAAACTTCCTTTTTCTGTTGATCGCCAAGCGGATTCCTTTCCGGGTCATGAGGGGTTAACTCGATGAGTAAAAACCCTTCGCTCGTAGGTTTCATGATTTATCGCGCGATTCCATAGAATATTATTATTAATAACACCTTTTACCATACTTTCGCTATTTCGTCGAGTGTGTGTGTCTTTTCCTCTTTTCTTTTTTTTTTCTTTTTCGTTTTCAGTTGCTACATTCTTTAGAAATACGATATTGTTATATAGAATGCATTTGACATGGAGAAGAAACAAACTCGTGTGTCTCAGCATCGCGTAACTGTACTTTCACTCTACAAATTTTCCAAGATATTGTACATACTTTTAACGCTCCATCGATTCCGAATTGCGAATAGCGTTTGTTCTTATGTACTGCAATCTGTAAGTATCGAGCGTTTATTATTAGACATTATTATTAGACAGAAGATTTAGTGAAGATTCATATAAATAACGATTAAGATTAAGAAATGCATTATTTTTTAATTACGTACCTAATGTACATTATCAACGAACGATCGTTGTTAGATAAAGATCTCGCTATTTTTAAGTTTATGTAAATTACTCATAACAACACCTATTTTTGCAACATTTACGCTTGAATTATCTAATTGTCATGCGTTTTGCGAATTGAGTTTCCAATAAGGTACATTAAAGTACGGATAGTCTGAAAGCTACGAACTTTCTTGCGCATCCTCTTGCAACAACATTGGATTTGCGACAACGTTGCTTTGAGAAAACGTTAAATATTCTTTTTCTGGCCAATTCGGCGTCATTCGCATACTTGCTTCGACGTTATTAATTCAATAACACGACAACAGATTACATAGGTGATAATTTTCAATTTGAATGAACGCAATATCACGACTCTGGTAGGCGGAAGCACGGTATCATAGAAATGAAATCGTAGCCGGTAAGCGATATTCCGTTTTGCGTGTTTTAAGTCGAGATTTTTCAGAAAACTAGTTTCTTTTACCCATCTTAACGCGAACAAAAATTATTTACCGACAGTTGTGCTCTGCAATGTAATTCTGAAAGACATTAGTCGAAGGAATCTTGGTTTTGCGCAATTAGCGATTGTAAAACATTCGCCGGAGTGCGGTTGAACAAAAACGACATAGCAGAGAGCAATAATTTTTTAACGCGAGCCGATTACTTTACCTTCTGGATGTATCGGAACGACCTCTTTTCTTGGCGATTTGAATGCCGGCACGTACCATACTTTCTGCCGCCGCGCCCGCGCTGTAACAAGAGTAAAGCGTAATCCGTTGCCACGCGCAATCCCTTATAATCCCGCGATATAAAAGTTTATCGTTATTTGTTAACGTTGCAAATAATTTAGAAAGCACGATTTATCGAATTCAAGAAATTGCTTTACAATATTACGATCGTAATAGTACCGTGAGTTTGAAAGTTACCGTTACTATGTGACACAATTAGATATTTGTAGTACTTTGCGTTGAAAGCACAACCAATTAGATCTTTGCTTGTTTTCGTATCCTGGTCTATCACGATTATGTGCAAGAAAAACTGTCTCGTGCTTTTTCCCAAGAAATCAGATATCGATTTTCGATTTTTATTAAATCAGGAGTATCAGTTTTTAAATAGATAGAATTTTGAACTTTATACCATTGTGCTATATATGTTTTATGTAAAAGGAGGTTAAAAATAAATTCTGATATCTTGAAATGCGATCGGAAGAGGTCAATGTTATTGACACAGTTAGTACCCGGTTCAACTGCCCTCCCCGCGTCCCGTATTGTAGCGGCAAAGTGGTGGTGTTTGGAAAAGGACCCCGACCATCGGCAGATGTTCCATTCACCCTGCCGGGATGCCGCCCGCTACGTAGGCCCCTCACAGGGCTATACAAACTTACGGCTACATACTTACATACGGTATCGTCACATACGAAGGAATCGATAGTATCGAAGAGAGCAGCTGCGTTTTTCTCTCGATCATCCTCCAAGAAGTTTCCTTCCTTTTTATAAGATTCACGGAAATTTTTCTCTAATAGTTGCTTGAAAGAAACAACAAAGCCTCACTGGTTTTCCCTCTTTCATGTTAGCATGGGCTTATATGTACAAGTAATAGGTACATACGACTCGCATGCGTACAGTTTTTTTCACACAACTTGTACTATTTGAAAATTTTCTTATAAAAAGTTGAAATAAGTTGTTCCGCATTATTTTGATACGTTTTCACGCGTCGACATTATCGCGGCATTGAAATTTTGAAAATTCACAATCGTCTTGTTTCAACGAACGAAAGACCTCAATATTTTAGGAAAACTTGCATAGGATTTGACATTCAAATGATAATTGACGGACATACTAATAACGAAACGTTGTAACAGACGCGATTGTAAATTATTATTAAAGACTCGTGCATGAATTTCTTCCGAAAGAATCGCATTACGGAACGGGATCGTAGATCTCTGTATCAGGAACCGCTAAAAACAACAAGAACGACTAACGAACGGTCATAAATTGCGCAATAGAAACAGGGTACGAGCCACTTAGGCGAATATCTGTAATGCCCATTACAATACAATGGGTTCCAGGTCTGCTATCTTTTTTCCTTTTTCTCTGGTTGGACCCACTCTATTCCCAAAAACAATGGCGACCGGCGCTTCTTCGTCTTGCCAACGGTCTTCCAACGCGTGTCGTTGGATCGTTTGGGTGTTCGGGCTGCCGAAACGGGACCCAGAGGGCCCTAAGGCTACAATGAGGCGAGTCAAAATAAAAGCCAGATACACGGCCTCGTGACTCTGGTCCCGCATACCTGATCCGTGGAGGTAGTTTTCGAGGTATCACGACATTCTCTTCCAGCGAGGGTCAACTTCCCGGCTTTTTTAACGCCTGAATTCTCAACAATGAAAATTGTATATCTTCAATTTACGAGCACTGTTTCACTTGATCGTTTCTCATTATATCGGTACAGTGTTAAGGTACCCGTATGTTAAGGTTACGTGTATACACGCCAGCATAATGGAATTATTTGGTCAGTTAGCTGAACGTAACAGTTATATTTCTTTCCATCCAATAACGATCCGGATGATTCCTTGTTGAATATCCTTTTTAAATTTCCGTAACCGGCAATTTCGTAGCGTATATCACGTAAATTTGATCTAAACTGCTACTGTAATTACACCAGACGTCATTCTCAGCCTTGTCTACCAGACGTTCGATTTTTTCTCCTCTTTCTGGAATTTCTGCCTGCGTTCAACAGCGATGTTCGTAGAGGGCGATGAGATAGGACAAGCGGTCGACAATGGCCCATGAAAAGTGGCAAAAGGTTCTCTGTGGCCAGGTATAGAATATCGAGGATACGTCTATCCGCGCGAGTTGCAACGAAGCTGCCAGCAACGCCTATTTATCATCCTGAAAACTGCCTTTTCGAAGGCTCGTAAAATATTTACCGATAATATCTATGCACTTGATCTAGTTAAACATTTTAATCACGTGAATCGTATACTTGTTGAAATAGATTTCAAAATTCTTAAGCGACGAATATCCTGCAACATTGCGATAACTAACGTTTACTTAATATCCTATAATTACCGCAAGCAGAATCGTTATTCTCTATTCCGTGTCGTTAGATCGTTTGTTAAACGAATGTAAACGACATTTAGTCACGTACGTGTCATTGTCGCATATTATACTCGCGTTACATACGATAGACAAAATCGTTTTCGATGAATGATACTTTGGAAACTACAGTGACGTTCATAAAGGGCAACGTTATGAACGCGCGCGAACTTTGTGATTTCTGGACGGATAGGAGAAAGATCGTATCCAGGTTATGCCAATCTTACATTTGCACATGACACTACGACCAGCAAACCTCACCCATTTATCATACCCTTTCTGGAACGACAAATATCGTTTGATGACAAAGTGAACGTTATACTCCAAACTTGGAATTTCAGAATAATGTAACGCGACTATCGTTAACCTTAAAAAAGTAAGATATAAGCATAAGTGGAGGATGTAAGCAGAGTTCTGTTGCTTTTCAAAAGCGTGGTGTCATTATGTATGTAAAATTTATTTATAAATATTATT
This sequence comes from Bombus cullumanus, assembly GCA_014737535.1. NCBI lineage: Eukaryota > Metazoa > Arthropoda > Insecta > Hymenoptera > Apidae > Bombus > Bombus cullumanus. Next base: position 244,597 of record JACXIX010000022.1, on the reverse strand, counting down.
CGATATTGTCTAAAAAGCGAAGGACACGATTATGTTAACTAAGAGTATTTTAAGTGAATAGTATTCGCTGCAATTGTAGCTCAGTTACAAATCGTTATAAATATCGTCAAGTATCGCGGCAATAAAGTTATTTAATGAGGCAATAAGTGGACGCCACTTGTAAACGATAACAGAAAGTTTGCCCCGACGTGTTTCTGCGAGTAATCAATTTTATGGACACGAATCTGTTCTTGCTCGGTACTTCATTTATCATTTGTCAAAGAAGGGAACCGAAATACGAAAATAAGGCATCGAAGGACGTACGAGTCTGCGTCGATTATTCTACAGCCACTCGAAATGATTGTTTTTCTTCCAGTCATGCTATCCTCTTTGCATATCCTATAAAAACATAGCGTAGCATCGGTGATTTCGCAGGATCGTTAATAAATTCAGGGAAAAATCTGCCCTGGTTTCCTCGAGTCTGACTTTACCTATGTTTACATTGGAAAGATATATTTTCCATGTGATTTCATGGATCAGTCAAGGCCATCTGACAACGAGGTCCCATGCAAGGGGAACGAGGAAGGGTAGCAGCGGTAAGCACGGAGAAATAAAAAGAATATAATTATCGATGAATTTTACGACTACTCTCGGCAAGGTAAACAGTCCGGTGGATTACCTCGGTACTTGGTATAGGTACTGCTCGCGGTACGCGTAATGATGGAAAAGATAGCCGCATACGCGAGTACACGATGGAATTCTGCCGCGAATTGTACACGTTTGCAGTGTTTGGCCACTCGAGAAGAAAGCTAGCACACGTACCACGTGCACTCGTAACTCGTAACCGTGTCTCGAAGATGGCAGAGATGCGTTCATGAACTCGCACGCTCCTGTTGAGCCGCAAGTAACACTTGCTACACTCGTCGTCTCGACACCCGCTCCTGCCGCTTCTCCTTATACGATCCGTGCTCGATCGCGGGCTCTTTCCAAGTCGAAAATATCGTTAAAAAAAAAAAAAATATTAGCCAGCACTTTACCGAAAGCGAATTACGTGCGTATTGTTTTGAAACTTTACAAGACGAATCGTGCGCCGAATCGACAGTGGTTACTATAATATTTGGACACTACAGCGTTTTATACAACCAACGGCAAGCAACGTTTGAATGCTTCAAAGGACATAACATTTCTACATTTACAGGAAATGGATACTTATACGAATAGACATCAAAATGTTACAGCGATCGATACAGATACCCTGTCACTTGCTTTCTTTCGCAAACGCAATATTCTAATTTGTGAACGTGTTTCGTGACGAATAACGCGCAGGAAATTATGATCGTCGAAGCCTGTTGAGTTATCTCGAACGTTTCGTAAAAAGCGTCGTGCACGTTCGTTATTCGACCGAAGAGACAACATTTTCTAAGCAGTTGGCGAATCGTCGAGTCGATGGTAAAAGCGTTAAACCTAAGGTAAGAGAATTAATAAAGGAATCCACGAATTTCACAAACCAGTCTTTCCTATCTAATTTATTCACCGTCGTTTAATCTGATTTTTTTATTCCGATTTCAAAATTGGCATGCAACGTTCGTCTTATTTGAAATTAACAATGCCATCCATCATGCATGGTAATTTTTCTTCTGTAAGTTAGAAATTGCGATACTCGATTACCTTCGGACGGCAACTGTCCTTACTATTTCGCTCAAACGACATTAAGAACGATGGTGTCTGGTCGGATGAGTAATAGCCGAACAAGTAAAAAGCACGGTGGTGCAGTGCACGTGCAATCCTTATTATATCCTTAAATATAGCATCCTGCAACCGGCACATTTACACCGATATTTATATACGGCCTACGTGCTACGGCATTTATCGTGCACCGATGACTATTGAGTTCCCCGTTCAGAACTTTCATTCATTCGGAGATTCGTACTCTGGATGCGTTATCGTGCATCGTTACGCGTCTGTCTCTTCCCTTTCGTATTTACGCATTGTACGCGGTACGTCGCTTCGCTACTTGAGTAACATCAGGGGCAACATCAGGTCATTCGGATTTCGTGTTTAATTTCGATCCGTGCAAAAATGTTAAATGTATACGTTGCTACTGCTTTTGCTTTCCCCCCCCCCCTCTCTCTCTCTCGATAATATTTTTATATATTCTACGATCTAATTTATAGGATCTGAATTATAGTCCGATAGAATTGCGTGAAAGGTCGACGCGGCCGAGTTGGCGTCTTCCTGTCTCATCGAAATTCCACGGTGGTCGGGTTTATCCAGCCGAGATTATACAGCCGGTGCGCTGCGAGTACGACGACAAGGGAGGGTTTGTTGCCGGGCATCGGCTCAGTGGGCGGTATTTCTAGCACAGTGATTCGTGCGTTTCTGTAGCCGAGCGTCCTTCTCCGCGATTCTTCTCCGCATACATGGAGTAGTATAATGGAGTAGCTACGACATATATCGTACATATGTGTATGTACGTACATAAATACACACACGACTGCTCGAGAAAACGTACACACGTAGATGAACACGTATATACGCGCGCGACTATGCACGCGCGCCGTGACAGGACCTGAATTCGCGTAATTGTGATTAATGGAGCCGCTAATGCAGGATAGCCGGCTCGAATCGTGTCGGTCGGACGACGTCGAACGATTTCCAAGTCGAGTCAACGTGATTCCGAAATAATCGCACGGAAGCGATAAACAGGTGAGAGGCTCGTCGGCGTGACGTTCGAGGAAAAGGATTAGACGCGTTATTACGGGATAGTCGATAGACCCCGTTCGATAGGGTGTACGATCTGTTATACGCCCGAAAGGCTTACAGGGCTGAATCGTACGTCCGATGGATGAGCGATGCTCGAAAAATATTCCCTCCGAGATCGCGATCGCTTTTCGTTGTATCGCATCTCAGGGGGCACGAACGTGCTCGACGACCTTTTCGCGCTTCTCGATCGCGCTGTCAAGACGATCGAGAGAGCTGGTCGAAAGGATCGCCTCCCACACGCCATCGAACGAAATTTACGTGTCTACCGAACTACGAACGCAACGCCGTTCGCCTCGACCGATTCACGCGTCAGATAACTGTGAAAGACGATTTGTTTTCCTATCGGTGACACGGCAAAAGCCACGTGGTAGGCGTTTGAATCGTCGCTCTGCGTTTTAATATCCATTTTTTTACGCGACATTTTCTACTTGGGTAGAACGTACGTACTTGGGTAGCCGATTTAAAGTCGTCCAGTTCGTCTGGATTTTTTTCTTCCAAAGTCTATATACTTTCAACACTTTTATACGATACAATTTACAATACTTTGGTTGAAATGTCCTTCGGGTCGGTACCCTTCTCTCACGAGGAGGTATCCGATGTGGCACTATAGTACGTATATGGTGAGCGTGATACGTTGAAGCTTAGGCACGTTCTCAGCGCATAAAGCAAATAGCTCTCAGAGAATGAACGAGTGAGTAAAATTCACGAGTGAAGCACGTAATCTTCGGTATTCTGCGTTTGTACGCAAAGGGTGAGCGAAGCAATCGCAAACGCAACGGCAAGGCACACGGTGCTCGTTTGCATCGCAATGGGGACACTTCCGCATGAAGCGATTATCGTTCGGTTAAATTACTATTATTGGTCTACGATCACGCGTCTTCCGAATCATGCTGTAACAGGATATCGTCGTGTAGCTGAACCGGTCGCGCGATCTACAAAGTCTGCGACTAAAAAATGTTTCCTCGTTCGTACAGCGATCTATTTTTAGTTCGAATTTAGTTCTATGGGCGAGGATAACGAACGAGTTCGATCAGCCGTGTCCGATGGAAACGCGGCAGAGTGAAGAGAAGAGGTAACACGGGTATTGACTTTTTACTCAGTTTCCGTTTGGTAGTAACGATTATCGACGATTCATGGCCGCGGTAATTGGCCGTACATAGTAATATTTTGATCAGTGCGAAATCGTCACCGTGAAATGCACACTATCAGGAAGCTAGTACCGGATTAGGCGGAAAGTAGCTTAGCTTTCTCTTAAATGCCGAAGCACGAGCGAAGCAACGATTCACGGTTACACAGGATGGTGCGCTTGTAGCCGCGTCTCTCAGTGCTCTGATTTCTTAGAAGCGATACCCAGGGTCGGCAGTGAGCCTTAATGGGTTATCATCTATCACGTTCCATATTTTGCGTTATATCGCTTAGCAAGGTTAGTCGACCGATCGTCGTTAATTTATCGGAGGAGAAGTAACGAAGCACCTGTGCGTACACAGCTTAAACGTGTCTTCGCTCTTAGAAGATGGTTATCGTTGCACCGTGGATGTTTCAATTTTTCATCCGTCGATGATATTTTCTCACAACGCGAAAGTATCGCGTTATTTTCAGTTACCGTGACAAGATCGGGATACTGCGCGATACGCGCACATATGTATATAATTTAAAAGAAATTGTCACGATGATAGATTCGCGCGTAATGAAATAACGAGATTTTCGACTCGCTGTATTTCGTTTGATTTACGACCGTTACACGACTAGGATACTAGCTATTAATTTAACATTGAATAATTTCACTGGAGAGAAAAAAAGGAAAAGAACGCCTGTTCCTCTGTATGACGCGGTAATGTTTGTAAACGATAATGCGAATTGCCCGTCCTAACTCATCTAGACGCGATTATCGAGCTGATTAAACGTGGAACAATTTGCCGGAATTACCGGATAACGGATCGATGATTTATCATCGTCTTGCGTTTGTATCGTATTGCCGATATTTTCAACGATCCTTCGTGCCAACCGAACTATCGTAAATCAATCAACGTTACTTTAAACTATAGACTGGTTTACGTTTCATTGGTCTTTGTTAAACTGCTTACACTGCCGGAGTAAATTAAGAGGTACTCGAGATATAAAAAATTTATGACTAATGAATTGCGAGATAAAAAAAATATATCAATTTTGATAGCTGTCCGCTTACTATACGCGTTAGGTTTGCAAACGGCGAATAAAATTTCTGTAGGTCGTCGAAGCACACCGTATGTGAATAGCCTTGGCGGATTTTCTTGTCAGGCTCGTTCATTCATGCAGCCTACGGTGAATCAACCGGGTTGAATAGTATCGATGACGCAAAGGTTCAAATGTTCGTTCATTGCAAGGCGAATCTCGCATTCACCGAGGAATGCAAGGTGTTCTTCGTTCAGCTGGTTACGAGAACTAGTCTGAGAAACTTTTCTCTTTTCGCATCGCGTGCCTGTTCCGGGAACGCTTACCAATTGCGATACCGAGCGACATCGTCGCGTCTTCTACGCTCGAAAACTCGATTCCTCTCTCTTCTCTCGTTGTTACCTTGCGTCGCGTCGGCGTAAATTTCTGATCCTTCTTTAGCAACATAGTCCTAGAATGTTCGCTATTGGCTCATGTTTAACATTTCAAAGGCGCTATACCGTTTCGTAACTCGATGTTCCCTCAGTCGTACGGTCGTACGAAATAAAATTGTTAATATATTACGTCGAACTTGGAAACCTATATGCGGTACCTGTCTGTTGAATTTATTGGAAAATTCAAACAAATTGTACCTTATTTTAATAAGGGCCCGATATTGGAAATTCTAAAACGACGGCCTCCTCGAGCGTCGTTGAGTTACGAGTAGTCAAAGTGAATCTACCACGTGTTAATAAGCAGGGTTGGGTGGTACGTGGTATCTCGCACCTGAACAATTCTTTCGCAACCAAGGGTCGTTCATACCGCTGCGCTACGCTGTGCTGCGCTGTACTGCGCTGTACTGCGCTGCGCTGCGCTGTGAAACTGACACGAGGAGGGCAGATCTGTGTAAATCAAGCCGGTATCGTATAATCGTATCGTATAATCGTATCGTAGCGCTGCGCTGTTCCGATATGCGCGCACGTTGCAACCGATTACGTAATTCGCGAGGTCGTGACTCCCACTACCCACCTCCATTAATGTATACACTATACGCTATACACTCTACTAGATGCACGTATACCAACGTACCGCAAATATGTGCATAAATTTCATTTGAATTTGTGAAAGGATCGGACGATGCTGGTCTTGATATAAAATTCACGCTTTAATCATTTCCAAATGAAGACGTAATACGAACTGAGAACCGTTTTTATTCCATTTTACCAAAATAATTTTACTTTTGGATAGTCACATTAAATTGTTATTGCCGTCGTTGCGCAACTATTGACAAACGATATCGCAAGGGCCAAGTTATTTAAGAACAAGTTAATTGTAATTGCTTTCATTCATAGTCATTTTTTAGTTGTAGTTGCTACACGTACACTCGTTACTACTCGCATACGTTATGTACACAGTTACTATGAATATATTTCTACGATATAACAGATTTATGTCATATTTTAAAAGCAGTTTCAGTATTTTCTAGTACAACGATATCCGAATAATTATTGTTCGGTAGTAAACTGAGAACGATCTTAACTTTAGTTCCTAGAATAGCATTAAGAGCATGCCCGCTTCGCTTCTGATTTATACGTAGGTGGTTGGAGTGGAGTTCGCGAATCTCGCAAGACTTGTCGTGGCGAGTAGCGCGGAATCCTCGCCCACGCTGATTGGGAATACATCCCTCTTTGTCCAAGTTCCTCCTCCAAGAGGAAATAGAATACACACGTCTTGTACGAAGAACGAGAAAGAGAAAAATATATTCTTCTCTTTGCTCTTCTTCGAGAGGACTCGAGATAACGTACGCTTCGGCGGCATTGACATCGGCCGTTACCGCCGATGTAACGCACACGAGATTCGATTCTAGATTTCAATTAGCTTCATCCTATTGACGAAGAATATTTCTCGGAACGTTACCTGGAAAACCTAATGCGACAAGAACGTCCACGGTTGGAGATCCAAAATCAATAACAGATATAGAAATTGTACAGATTAATTTACAATAATTTGTCTCTAGTTTCCTTAACAATAAACACGTCTATATTGACAAAGTTTCACCATTTTCATTTCGAATCAAACATCCAAAAGACGTTCATCGGCCCTGCATCAAATTCAACTCTTGCACCGAGAAGAAAAAATACTCTACCACCTAACATACGACTCACGAGATGGTCCAATATACGACGTGTTACATTTAGAAATATATTGCGAATTCTTTGCCGGAAAATTAAATTTGCCAAGGAGATCGCTACCGTGGAACTCTATCGTCTATACGTTTGTCCTCTTTTTGCTTTCACGACAATTTGCACGGAGGTTTCATTATTAGCACGGGCGCGAATTAATTTCGCGGACAAGCAGGAAGGAAGGCGTAATTCAACAGTGGCTTTCTACTGGCGATGCAATTTACTCTGAAATTGAAATAATTAAAGCCATTTTTCCCCCCTCGAGCAGTGCAGATCATTGTGCGAGTGTATTTTCAGTCAGCAGAGGAAACGCTTGGCTAGTTACGACATCCTAACGACTGAATTTTCGCTCGTTCGCACTTGTTTTGAGTGAGATTCGGTTGCGTTCGTTGTCGAAATTTCAAACTACTTCTCATTTCCTCCTTGCCTGTTACAATTATTTTTTCAACTTACAATTTCATTTTTCTATCCTAATCTCCTTTTTTTTCGCTGCAGCATTTTTTTATCGTCTCAACATTAAATATTCTATATAATATCGTAATATAATTTCGTCCATTTGAATTATCTTACGACTGCACAAAATCGATCGTTTCGCTAGCTCCGAGGTAAACATTTATTTCATACGTTTCCGTTCGCTCGAAAGAACACGAAGCGTCGAATTAACAGTGGTTTGCTGCTAATCAGGCTGTTCCGTGGACGGAAATTCCGAGGAATCATACTAAAGACAGTCGTCCTACATAGAAATTACGATGGTGGACCGCGTTAGGACGAGAACGTGTGCAGTATACACGCGAGTGCGTCAACGTTAGTAAAACGGAGTCGCGAACCGACAGAGGAAACAGAGGAAACGGAGGATTTGTCACGAAGGCAGTTTGGTTTAACTGATCTCATCCGTCTTGTCGCGGACGTTGCGACGCGACGCTCTGCTACTTGTCTTCGTCGTTGTCACGACGAGAACGGAGTGTCGGTGCTTCATTGTGATTGCGATGACTCGGCTCTACTCTCGGCCCTTTTGTCTTTCTCCAAGTGAATTGAATCGTCTCGTCGATCCCAACCGGCCAATGATTCCGCACTTTTAATACCTGAACGTGACTCCTACGAGTTGTTGATCCCAAGTACATTCGTTTCTTCATTTTATTTTTCTAATGCAACAGAATAGAATTACTACATATAATGTAGTCGTATGTTGCAAAGGAAATGCATACATACGTAATTCGTTATATTAATAAAAATAGAGTATTAAAATATCTGTGTATGAAAATACTTTTTCTTTAAAGTTTAAGCGATACATCTATAGTTCTTTGTTTTATATCGTACACGGTATAGCATAATAGTTGGAATAACCGGCAGAATCTTGCGAACTCTAAGCGCACGCGTTTTCACCAATGTGACGCGAATGTGTGACGGCACGTGGTTGCGCGTGGATCTACCTAACTCGAGAAATGTATGCCATTAAGATGACATTTACAAACGTTAGGACGACTTTCTGCGTCCCACGCGATACTATAAACTATGAACAGTCCTCGTCGTTATGTCACGTGCATTCTTCTCTTAATATCTTTCTTTTTTATGCAGATCGATAAAGTCCCGTGTCTACAGCTTTTAGTCCACCAAACTTTACGAAACGTTTTCTTCATTCGTTATTCACGACCAAAAATTTACGATCTTATTCGTTTAACCTAATCTTTCCGAAATTATTCCGATTTTTAAACGTAAAGTATTGAAATTGATACGAATAATAAATGTTTCTAGCGATGATATTTCTAATCATAAAATTGTCCGAAGTAACGAATCTCAACTATGCTCTAAATTACGTTGTATCCCTTTCAGTGCGCAAAAATCACAATGCCATGGTCCGTAATTGAATTATATCACACCTACAGCCAAACTTTCAATAAGCTAATGTTGAAAACATTAATTTAGCTAAGTAAAAAACTAGCTAGATTATAAGCTGGATGAGAGATGTTGCATTATATCGTGTAAGATCGTAACGCGAAAGGTCATGTAGAACGTAGGCAAAGGGAATCCCATAGGGCTTCGTAGTTGGCTGATAAAACATAAGCCCATCAACTTGGTTACCTTCCTCCCTTTCTTTCTACATATGTTAAGCAGTTATTTATTTGCTACGTTAGCATAGCTGTGCTTGTGTGTGCATTAGCCGGTCCCGTGTAAGTAAGTACTTTATGCGGGGCACGTTAATCGACTTTTAAACACACGTTTTCTGAACGCGTGATTTAGCACGAACGTTATTCGAGATTCGACATTAATGGTTCCAACGAAAAGGAATATATTAAAGCTAAGATATACAAATGCATGCAGGGGTAGAATATCGCGCAGCTCCTTGCACAACAAGCAAGCAACGCGCTAGGTGTTTAACTATGCTAACACGAGCAGAGTAATTGTATCGGTTCTTCTACTCTTACTTTTTCCCCCCCTTTTTTTTTTTTTTTTTTTTTTTTGGTTACATACTTTTCATACGTTATATTTATATTATATATTTCAACGAATCTTTATAACGCGCTATTTCTTTTCTCTGTTTGAAAATTCCGATTACTCCAACTAGAAGTGATAATTCATCTTTTGACAGAAATAAGAAACGATTACCTTTGTCTAGTCTAGTCTTGCAAAATGTACGGCAGTGCTTGATATCGAATGTTAGAGATGCAACGAGCTTCTACGCGATACACGTATTTACTTTTTGGGAATAAAATAATACAACTTGAAAGGAAGATGTAAAAATGGAATTTTTTTCAATTCCGTTATACTCGTATTAGGAAAGTTCCCTTGTTTAATATCTGTCCGATTCTCTGCCGTGCACGTGCAACAGTTTGACTCGTGTGAAATTATTCGAGGCAATGGCCGAGCAGGATGCGCGCGGGTAATTTCGCCGATCCCTTTTCTCTAGTTCGGTCGCGTTTACACCCGAACTGGTAAGGATCTCTGATATTTTCGCTCCCTTAAAGGTACCTTCTCTTTCGCTCCCTCATCCTATCCTTATCTCGCTGTATTCTTCAAGAAGGGATACACGAAAGTTCACTTTGTACGGCGTGTCAAAGGTTCCCTCGAGGATCCACAGTAACCATTGCCGGCTTCTGCGTTCTCCAACTGGCCTTTAATTACTTACACTTACACCCACACGATAAGCGAACTTGAAGCGTTCGCACCAGTAGGGAAATCGTAGATCTTCGACGAGCATTTTACCTTTTCACATAGATTTATATAGATCTTCCTCCCTCTCGCAAGGTGAATCGAAAAGAAGATACGTTACACCGAATCAAATTTACTCGAGAAGAAATATTTGTGTACCTCCCTGCCTATTCGCAGAGTTAAGGTCGTTTCTTAATGATCGAAACGTCTTACTGTTTACAAATAATTACACGCTTTTCCTACTGTTTCAGGTTTCGTGTCGTGTTCGCCGAGCCCCTGCAAAAACGAAGGAGTTTGCGTATCATCACCACGTGGCGAGTCGCATTGCAAGTGAGTGCACATATTCCCTCATTCTCATTATCGTAATATACGAATCGAACGGTTTTGTCGTTTGATGCGCGTGTGAAGGAATGATGCGCGAGACGACCGGATTCGGTTGCTCTGCGATCGACGAACCAAGTCGTTGTTCGATGATCGATTCGATCGATGATCAAACGAAGAAGGAATAAGAGGGGGCGTCCGGAGGGAGTGTAAGATAGGGAAGGCGAAGTCGAGAGAACCGGACGTTTCTCCACCTCCCACGCGCGAAGGCAATACGAGGAAAAGAGAAGCGCTTTAAGAAAGATAAGGCAAGAAAACGAATAATCGGGAATTTATGAAACAGATACAGACGTGTTTGCAATTTTCTATTTAATTTACTACTTTTTTTTTTATTTGTTTCACTATTTCGAGGTACGACGTTATTTATGTTTGTAAATTTTGGCCTGTACGATATTTGTAAAATCTTAAATGGGCACGTAATGATCGCATTCGCGTATGTAATAAACGTAGAACGTATACACGTGTATACAAGTATAATTTATAATAGTTGCTCGATCAGTTTTCCTTTTGTCTTTCTTTCTTCTTTTGAGGAAACGATGTATCTCTGCTCGCGTTTAACCGTGCTATTCGATCGCGTAATACGACGCTTCGTCTTGCATCGACAGTACGTAATATCGAGAGAATAGCAGTAGACGGAACGAGGGATGGGTCGGGGTTCGGTAATAGCGTCCAGTAATAGTCGTCAGTCGTGACCCGGCAACACATGTAAATTACCTTTATCAAACTCTCGTAGATTCCGTTTTTGCATCGGTCAGTACGATGCCTCTGTTGCTTCAACGTGTAGTTGTCCTATCGTACCATTCGCGATTATGCGAATGAGAGCAGTTTTAGGGAATTGCGAGTATATCGGGCGAAATGCACGATCTTTACGTTCAAAGAAATACATAGAAATGTTGTTACCCTTCACGATTATGTGGAGACATATCACTTTTGTTTTCGAAACGTTTCATCGTACATTAGGTGCTTTATACAGGTACTACGAATCTTATCATTTCGCTAACAAAAACATTTAATTTTCAAATATAACTGGTCTGTTCGTGATTGCTCTACTTAGCGTTCATCTGAGAGCGGTATTTGTGCGAATTCGGTATTTCATTGTTTGATAAAAGTACACGTTAGATAATCATTTTTCAGTATTAATAACAAAGTATAGATATTTCATTGTGAATTTGTCACAGTATAACTGAAGCGTGTATTCAAGAAAATTCTGTTTTTAATTATAGATAATCAATGCTTATAAATTCTCAGCACTACCTACTCCATATTATATTATCGCAGAATATATGGAAATAGTTGTCGACCACATGCCGTATTCCATTATCAAGTACATAATTTCAATCGCGGTTATATTCTCTCACTTTCCGGAGCCCTAGCATAAAATGGCCATGATTCGATACAATGACAAATTTAGCTAGCGTCACTTGACAATACGCTGAATTAAGATTGCCGCTAACGAACGCAGGATTCTGTACAATGGAGCAAAAACCATCCCTCGAGCAGCGATCACATTCGCACACATACGTACATTCGTGTATCCATATGTTCGGTGTATCGAAAAATTCACACGTGTCTCTGCACGAACGAGTCGCACGCGTATATCTACTTGCGCATAGAATATTCACTCGTATAGTTACATGTTTACGTGGATGAACTTACACGTGCGCTTAAATGTATCGTTTGGAGAGAGGACACGTGTGTCGGCACGCGACCCCTATAGATTTCCCGTTGCAAGTGAGCATCTCCTGATATACGCAGATAGAAAGGGGTACGTTTACGCAGAACAATAATATTGTTTTCCCACTTCGGTATTTTGCTTCCGTTTCCCTTGGTATCGATCGGACTGGCATTTCATCTTTCATCTTCAGTTGCATTTGTACATGCAGCAGCATCTAGCGCTCGGGCACACTGCGAATCAACGAGTACCATTAGCAGCGATCATTGGCATCTGTTCTACCGGAAAATGTTGTCTACGTCGAGTTGTCTCTCTGACACGTTGTCTCTCGAACGATGTACACCACCATTGTAGATAGATGGCGTGTATGGTAAATATATTTTCTAGCGACGTTTAATATCGCCACATAAAAATTTGATCAATCCTACGTGATATTATGTAAAATAAACAGATAAATCTCGTAATGGAAGCTTTGAACCCTTGTTCCACGAAACGAATGGAGCCCGAGGAGACACGACACGATCGACAGACGAGATGACGAAGGTTAGGGCGCGCTGTCAAAATACCCGCCCCTTGCCTTCGCGAGTAGGTATCCTGCGGAGGAGACTGCGCCATACACTCAAAGGCATTTCGTTTTCTTGGACCGTGCGTGTACAGGTGCACACACTCGACGAACTATACGTCGGACGACAAAGGACGCGTGTGGACGTACAATTTACTCGCGGTCATGCTGATACACGACGCCCTATCACTAACGTTCATCGGATATTGTATACCCATCGACTTTTTCCACTTTTACGTCTCGGAGGTCGGTACGCATTAACGAAGAAACGATGCACATCGAGAGTCTAATTTATTTTCCAATTATCCCGGCTTGCACGACCATTTTCGACGTGTCCTCGCTTCTTCACTGTTAAACGAATCTAAAGTTGAACGATCGGAAGAAAGCAGCTGTGCATGTCGAGTCGGATCGATCTTGTATCGACGCGAACGTTCGTTCGTACACATACGTTCGCGTCTATTTCGCGAGCCACGTCCTCTCTCTATTTGCATTACCGATCACCCAGATATTGAGCACCTCTGAACGAATAACTCGATGCCCGCGGGGCCTTGGATCGTGCGCGTTCGGCTGCGATCGAGGGTCCTCGTAGAGATGCCAGCAGCGAGACACAGAGGGGACGAATTGGGCCCAGGAGCGAGAGAATGCAGACTATACGCGTGGAAAGACGAAGGGAATCAGGCTACGTAAGAGAGAAAGCAAGAGAGAAGGAACGCGAACGCGAACGCGAACGCGGAGAAGGGTTGGGCGAATGGTACATGGAACGAAAGAGAGAGAGGGGACACTCTGTTCCCACGCCCGCCGCGCATGCGCCGAGCATCCTGGCCCCTCGTGGGCCCCCTCGGCTCCCTCCGCAAGTAATCGGTTCTCTTGCACTTCCACACTCCTCTCTCTTACCACCGCACCGGATCGAACGCATGCTACTCTCTTCGTTCTTCTGCGGCCTCTCGTACCTCCTTCTCCCACACTGATTATTCTCTCTTCCTCCTGACTATCCTCTCTATCTCTCTCTTGCCCTCGTTCTCCCACTCTCTTTTTCTTCCTAACGTTCTCCGTCTCTCGCTCCTCCCTTCAGACATCCGCATACAGATTCGAGTGCGGACGTCTGCTGCTCTTTCTCTCCGCCACCTTCTTCCACCGTACATCTCGTCCGCGAACAATATTCGTTTCCACCACTTGTCTCAGCGGCGCGACGCGGCGCGACGTCTAGCTCCCTCGCCTACTAACGTTCACCTTCTCCTTCCTCTTCTTTCGCCTATCGATACGCTGCTCTAATTATCTCCGACCTGTTTGTCAGCGGACGTCGCCGATCAAAAGTGACATCGGTCTCGATTGAACGCGCCGCGCAGTTCTGTCCTGCGTTGCTTTCTTCTTTTCCTTTTCTTGGTTTCCTGGTTTTTTACGATATTTCGCGACACGACCGTCCATTTTTCCCTCAAACGATTGCCGATCGAGGATAGAAAGATCGTCACAGCGTAACCAACGATCGTTTACGTTTAATCTCTACGTTTTATCCAGCTTACACGTTATATTACGTCACAGGTCGAGATACAGGCTAGTCGTAAATTAGGTAATTTATCGATCGTAAGTCTACTTAAGATTCTTTTAAAATTCTACGCGATAAAAAAGTTACCGAAGGCTAACCATATTTCATCTACGAGCAGAGAAATTTGTATATACTTGAGAAATTTCCTTGTTTGAAAATGAGAACCTAGCCGATATTTCACTTGCTCACGAGACCAGATTTCTTTTATTAACGCCTTCAACCTAGCACTCTTAATGCGATTGCTTCCAACGGACATCATCAGACGTACGTACAATATCGAAATACATCCGATCGAAATGGTCAATGGTTCCCGGAATAAGCGTTGAACGCAGGAAACGATCCAACGAATATTTGTAGAAGAGACCGCAGAGATCATGGTCCACGATGAAAGCGAAGGATCCAGAGTCTTTAGGAAGGCAAATTTGAAAGAAACGCAAGACCGCGGCGCAGAATAAGAGAGAGCGGTTCGCGGGATGTTTGCAGAACCTCCAGAACCCTTCGGAACGTGTTATTTGCGAATACCTACGAGACGGTTTGACTCGTTCTCGTGAGAAGGCGAGTCGTAAGATGCTCTGTCCGTAACTGTTTCCACTTGAGGGTAACAAGAGCCAACAGAGAGCTCGATAAACTATATAAACTATAAACCGATAGAGCTGTTGGTCGTTTGGCTGGCGCATCCGCGTGCAATCGCACCAGCCAGCAGGTCTGTTCGTTTTAGCGTAACAAACAACGATCACGGTCTGGATTTGCGCGAGTATTAGTTCCGCAAAAAATACTATTATTTCGCGTTGCCTAGATCGTCTTGGTTGTAGAAACGAGTCGGTCGCGTCTCTCGTTCCAAACCTCTTCTGTTTCCTTCGAGATACGTGCCTCGAACCATTGGAAAATCTCGTCGTTGCCACAGCTGTACATGTTCCAGAAGATTTGTTTATTATTCGCTGTTAGTCAGACCGTGGTGCCACTTGGATGGAGCTGCCTGGCGCGCGCATAGTGGTTCCAACGTATCTCGTACGCTGCGCCGTACACGTTGCTGCCCCGGTCATAGAAAAGTTTCCTCCTTGTTAGTGGCTATAGTAGACGTCGATGGCGTTGTCGACGGTGCGCATAACGAAGGTCCAACAAACAGAACCGATCTGCTGTCGCACCGACGTGCTGATTGCCGGCGCGAATATTGTCGTACAGTAACGGGTTTGTTCGAAGAAACTCATCGACAACAGGATTGGTAGGCTCTATGGAGGCGGGCGAAAAAATCATTATTTAGCGCCAATTAGAAACGAACGCCTAACGCTTCGAACCACTGACGTGATTCTCCCTTTTGTCTTTTTCATTCTATGAACCGACACGTTGCTTTCTCAAACTTGGCTTTCCTGGACAAATCGAACAACTTTGATGCCCTTCTGGTTACGTATCTCGTTCGAAGCCTGTGTACACGTACGACGTGTATGTAGAACGTATCTCGAGAATCGCTGTTTATATTAATAAGCCGTTTAAATCTCACAATTTTGAAGCGAACCGATATTTCTTACTACTGTTTGTTTACTATATTACTTACTCGATTTGTAACTTGTCGAAATTCTTGGTAAATGTGCGTAACATCAAAAGCTTGTTGGATATTCGATAAAATTTTCCACCGGAGCCTTTCTCGAGGAAAGAAAAACTCATAGAATTCCAGCTAAGAGAAGAATTTAAACGATCGCTATCGTTAGAGACTAATTTCGCGTAATTAAAACCCGCAGCTGACCGATTCAGGCGTCCAAAGTACCGTTGTTCGGCGTTCAGCAATGGTTTTTTAACTCAAGCACGATCACTCGGTTAATACGAAAGCATCGCCGCACCAAGATAAATCTTACCCCTCCGTCCCCGAGTATAGTCATACCGTATCAGTTGTCTCTGTTCCTCGTGAGTACTACGCTACGGTAGCCACGGTCTCGTCTCTCGCCTTTTATAAATCCGCACGTCCTGTACCTCCAAACGTTCGTTACATCGCTCAAGGCACAAGGTACAAGCGGTCGGTACGTATTTACAAGGTTTTTACCTTAGACGCGTACCGTCCGTGCACACAGGACGGGACACGATACGAACGGTTTTCGAGCGTATACACGTACGGTATATAGAAATCGGCGTGGCTCGAGGGCGGGTGGAAAGAGGGCGAGGGCGAGCGGACTGGCGCAAAGAGCAGCAAGAGAGAAGGATCGGCTCTTAATTACGATCGGTGCGCGCGTGTGCAGCGGACCCGAACGAGAAAAGTATCTAGTGCCTCTCCTTTCTTGCGAGCCACGCGAATTTTATTCCTGTCGTCGTACCGCATACATGCATGGTATTAATGACTCGTGTCCTGGTATACCGATGCGATGTGCTGCTATCTCGCAGGATCGGTTGTTTCGCAGATAGAACCTCGCGATCGAAGATTAAGAAGTTTAAGCACGCGATTTATTACCGGCCGGTATGAACCTGAATGAGTGATTAAGCGACGCGTTAAATAGGATTCCAGCGTGCGGGGTGTTCCTACGTATCGTTTCTAAACGAGAAACTCTAGCGGAGGATTGCGACGACAAGCGTCACTATTATCCTTTTCTGCGTCGCGTCGCTTCGATTTGCTTCATATGGCATTGCGAATAATTCTAATAATAAATTCTTTACCGAATAAACAACAGCAGAAATAGTCACCTAGGAAACTGTAAATTACGTTAGGTATAACGACTCGTGGTACAGCTCGATGTTCTGGGAAAGCGAAACGGAGCGTACCTGTTGGAAAAAATATCGTTACATGGCACGCGTTTCATTCTTTTCTACTGTTATACGTATCGCGTGAAAATTATTAAAAAGAGAAAGGAAAAGAGAAAAAAAAGACGGAAATAAAAGCATCGTATGCGATTTTGACCATAGAGAACGGCCGAGTGTTGTAGATCGTGCCGAGCGTAAAGGATCGAATACGATCAAACGGACGTTTCGTGTTACCGTCTGTTCGCTGTTATCCAAAGTCGTTTCGAAGCAGAAGCCGCAAAACGATGTCGTATCGATGAAACGCAACGTTTTCAAAAAGTTCGCGCGCGACAACATCTATAACTCTACGTATCAGGTTCTGCAGGTGGAAATACGTACGATAGAAACCTCGTCTGGTCTTTACGCGTTTTCCAGCGTGTTACTGTCTGAATTAATTATACGTGTTATAGGCTCGTATCTCTATCTCGTTACTCTCTATCTGGAATACGTAAACCAGTTGGGCGAGTCGGTCTAAAGGGGATCAGAGAACGACATCGAAAGCAATCGGTTGGAGGCGACGCTCGACGGGTAATAATTACCGGCGGTCGATAAAGAACGCCGATTTTCTTGGCGAGGATGAGCTCGTGTCGGGCAAACGTACTCTTCCAGTTCCCGCTAATCACCACGTGTTTCCTTCTCGATGCCCCAGTTAGGTAGTCCCAAAGTCCTCGCGATCAGGCCTACAGCCACCTGCGACGTAATTACAGCCTCCCGTGATTCCTTTCTCTCGTTTACTCCTGATCAGCCAGCCCTCCTTTTCTCTGTCGGTAATATCCTGACACGGTTGGCAGCAGGATGGTGTGCCCTCCTCCATCCAGTTGCACGCGTAGACCCAGTAGAATCTGGGCTTGTGCCGGTTCGTAGTGGCAAATGCTTCGACAAAGACCCACCGTAGCAGACGAATCACTGGTTTCTATGTACGAAGACGAGGATAGGGTTGTTCATCGAACTGCCATCCTTGTAGGTTCTCGAGCATAGTGGTATTTCTTGTCGAGGTTGAGCATGGTGGTTCTTCTCGCATGACACAAGAACAACCGTGTGCCATGGTGGTGTTTAAGAGCGAAGGAACGCTGATTATACGGCACTAACGCCTCCAGCTACGGTCTGCATGTTAAGCGTCCTTTTCCCGCACCTCCCATGATTAGGGACGATCCCTCGGTACAGTCGTTCTTTCTCCTTCTTTCCCAACCTACGACCCTGATCTTGTATCCTGTTGCTTTTGTCTACCTGATGGCTCCTTTATTCCTCTTACACGGTGACTAGTTATACGTGTCTTTGTTTTTCAACTATTTTCAACTATTTTCAACTATATACGTACGTACTATTTTTACTGTATTTCGGTAAGTAGGTATACGCGTCTCCCATAAAGTCTAATATCTCCGTCTAAGCAAATTTGTTTATTTATCGTAAATTTTGGTTTCTTCGTCGTCGTCGTTTCCGTACCATTGTCATCTCGGTCTTTTAGTTTCACCTCGTATCTTTTTACCTTCTCCTTCATCCATCTCGCGTTTCTTCAAACGATTAGTATGCTCCGTCCAGGCCGGTCCGAATGTAACTTTCTTCGACTCCGAACAAGTATCGTAGACGAGGGTCCAAGCAGTCCATTTGTTATTCCGCCCCTGGTCGAGACCAGCTTTCCTCCAGCTGCATAGGCTAGAACGCATTACAGGCTTGTCCTCGAACCTTGTTTTTCTTTCTCTTCGTAGCATGAACTTTTTGCGCGAAAAGCATCGGCCGCGTCTAGCATCGGTTCTCGTAATGATATTCATTTGCGGAATATTCGAGAGATATAAATTAGCGTACACGATTCCACGCGTCCTTTTTGTTGCGTATTGTTTTGCTCTACGCGCATTAAATCATTGATAACGAGCAGCAAACCCTTACACCGTATTCGCGAGGTAATTACACAAAGTTATCATTTTCTCGGCCGTAGACATCGTGGTACTACTATGTATGGAGTGGTTCGTTGCAAATTAATTTCCTCTTGTCCGACAAGTTTGTAACGCCGCAAATGAAACTAGTTCCGATATCGGTTGGCTCGCAAATAAAACTGCACGCTACCGAGGCCAAGCAAATCGAAACAGATAATCCATATCTGCGATCGAATGTTGTAGTACGATCGGACACCCGCGTCCCATTCCAGTTAACAAGCTTACGATATTCGTAATCGATATCGATTTTGTCTCCTCCCTCTCTCTCCTGAAATCCTTCAAACCATCCTCCTAACGAATAACGATCGTTTCTCTTCTTACTACCTGAAAGTTACTGGTTTGCAAAATGGACTAATTAACTCGCCTTACTTTCTATTCCTATGAACGAGTAACCAACAATTGTATTATTTTTCCCCTATTTCGACGAAAATATTGACTCTGCCGTGTTCGAGTGTCTGTATTTCGATTCCGTTCAACCAAAAAATTGTATCGTTGAACCCACGTTGATGTCCAGTCTCTTCTGCTACGTGAATACGAAAGTAACATACCCGTGTATGTACACGTGTTTGAACACACAAGCGTTCAGGAATGTGTCGGTGCATAGATTCTGAAAGGTATCGGATAGAGTATGCTGGAATCCGTGACGGTATGGTGTAGATCGTTGCGAAAGAACCAGGTTTCCGAGACTGTAGGCGGTGTGCTTGCCTCGGGCTCTGTCTCGCATACCTGAAGAAGAACCTGCGGCCCCGCCGTGTTATTAAAGAACCGGAGAGTCTCCTCTTCTTCTTCTTCCTCTTCTTTCCCCTCTTCTTCTCCTACCGTACTGTTCCGTATCGCCGATGGTCCAAAGCCTGTGTGTTGAGGCGGCGAGCATACAATCCTATATACGTACAATGCGAATCTTATTTTTTACCTCCTCGGTCTCGTATTATCATCTTCTGATTCGTTTCCATAATGACAGTAACGACTGTTTCATCGTACTCTTTGTCCGAAGATCGGATATTTCATAGGATCAATTGGTCTTTAGTTTATCTGAATTCTATTCAGTGGAACGAAATTTTAATCAGTGCCCGATTGAACGGACTTGTACCAATCGAATTCGCTTGTTTCAATACGAACTACAAAAAATGATCAAACTTTGTAATTGTTACAACTTGCTAAAATATAATGATACGGTAATTGGTCCTTGGAATACGTTCTTGGAAGATGAAACCTCTATCTTCGTCTATTTTCCAACGATAAGGGAAGATGATTTTTGCGTTAAAGAACGAATCGAAGGAAATCCGTAGGCGATAAATGGAACTATCGTTTAGTGGCAACATCGAATTACCAGCAAATAAAAACGTAAATTTCGTTTCACGGCGAACGTAACAAAATCGGCACGGTTTTACTTTGTCGAAACAAGATTGTTCGTTGCAATCCTGCTTTTGCTATTACGATCGCATCGAGTTCTCGCAACAGCGAGGCTAGCAACAATCGGCATTCGATAATCAGCCGATTCGTGGCAAGATGCAAAAGCGTAAGCGGTCGATCATTCGATTTGCCGTCTAGAATCGAGACGTTTTCCGTTTCTGTGGTCACGAGACGATTCCCGGCCATTATCGCGATTAAGCCTCCGGGCTGCTTGGATCGCCCCGTGCCTTCCACTCTCGGCTTACCATCTCCCATATGCCGTGCTGCTGACGATTATGGTAATAATACGTTCGCGAGTATCGCAACTCGAAACAATGATACAGATACGGCCGCGGCTTCTCCGTAGGTGCACTATGGAATCCTACCACCGGTTGTCCTTTCGTCAAAGAGACCCTGGATCGCGTCTTTTACGACATTTAGTTCGATTAAAGCTTTTCTTTACGGAATCGATTTAAGAGACAGGATTATTTCAGCAAAGTTAGAAGAGGTTTTGTGTAAGTAGTATTCGTAAAAAAAAAAAAAAAAAAAAAAAAAAAAAAAAAAAAAAAAAAAAAAAAAAAATAGAATAAAGAAAAGAAAATAACACGTACGTCGTTTTAGTAATATCGTTTGAAGCGTCTCTCGCTTTACTCTTGCGAACTGATTTTTATCCGAATCTATGGACGAGATATTTCGCGTATCGACGAAAGCGTTAATGCTCTACGAAACACGTTTCTTTAATCGGGAGCGTGAAATTTCGCTCGAAGAAAGTCTGAAACGAGACTTGAAACGAGCGATAGCGCAAGAGTTTCACACGTTCGTCCATCAACGTTCGATCACGTTTATAGACCAGCTGGAACTCATCGTTCGTTAACTACTAACGTTAATTGATTTTACCGGAGCACCGTAGACTTTCCAATATTTAGAATTTCCATCGCGTATTCGTTCGTCGTTTCGAGCTGTATAAGCTATACAAGCGTTTTACGAACGAACCCGTGAAAATTCGAGTAACAGAAAAAGATTTGCGGCAGGGAAGGAGAAAGTTCCTCGAACGTTGGATTCCTTCGAATTTTTAATCGTTACGCGGATGGCGTGCTATTATAATGCCATGCGATCAGTGGTTGAGTATATACTCGTCGCTATTCATAGGACGAGCACGTTCGATGCTGCAGGTTCGTTAGAGCTATCCACCCTGTTCCGCATAATGACGTAATTAGCGCGAGCCCTTAGTCGAAGGGCTACCAACTCACCCTTCTCACGCTTTCGTAATGGCTCTCGCACGAAGTCACCTGAAAAACTAGCGTCGCGTGCGCCATTAATCCTCATGGCGATTAGAGTATCTATCCAGAAGTATCTGCGCTCAAACCTTTGTTCCTTGTTACGCGCCGGAATATATTAGCCGCCTGCTGTCTACGTCGATTTAAAATCAGGCTGCTCCGTAAGATGTTCAAATGGTTTTATTCCACGAAAGAACTTTGGCCACGTTTTTCTTTCGTATGAAATTTCGAAATTGAAAACTACGTAAGTACGATTATATTTCGAATCGATGATATTTTCTAGTTTTTTCTATTTTTCTATTTTCTATTTTTTTTTTAAAAAGGATTTCGCAGAACGAAAAGATTGGTATCGTGACAGAGGCAATTTCATTCGTCGTCGTTTCCGCGCTTCATCGGGACCGAACGATCTTCGTAAAACTATCTGTTTTTGCAATTACCATATCTGCACGAATCTTGCGCAGTTTCAATGTTTCTATTTTGTCACGATCGCGCGAAGCGAATCGCACTGCGCTACAAGTACCAAGTACCACGTGCAAATTTTAAGCATCGTTAAAAATGTTTCGTTGAATAATAAAAGCGCCAACGTTAAATCGAATAATTATCTGATAATAATAATCCGATTAAATTTAATTAAAAACTAAAATACTCGGTTTAAAAAAATATTTAATATCCCTTTAACGGTGTTGTTGTCGGTCAAAGGTTTATAGGATTCATCTGTATGAAATGGAGCAATTTCTAGAAGAAATTACTGACAGATCTCGTTTAAAGCAGATGCAACGAACCGTCGGTTCCTTTCTGGCTGGAAAGACTCGCGTTATAGCTCGCGTCGAAGGCGCACGTAATCACGCGGCGAAACGCCGTGTACGGCGAACCGATGTCACTTCGCGCATGATTGCTTCGCAAAATCGTGTGGCAGGCCGATATCTGCACATAGAGCCGATCACGATTTTCATAGCTGCGTGTTCTTATCGATAATCGAAGCATTGGGCGAGTTGGTGAAAGTTCGAGAAACTTGGGCCGGACATTAAACTAGACGGCTGAACCGACACGACGTTCTACAAACGAGAATACGTTAACGTAGAGCGTAGAGCGAATCACCGGTCGAAATGGCATTCTCCTCCGTACGTTCATAGATCCTCTAGCATTGTTCAACGAATCCGGTCTTTACCGGGCGAGTCTCGACTCATTGTCAGCGGCGGCGGGCGGGCAGCGTCAGCTCTTCGTTCGCGATTCAGCATAACGAAGCAACCCGTATACGCTTGTCACCGTGTGTTTTGCACCGTGTGTCACCTGTCTCTTGATAAACTTGGTAGTTTATACGCGAAAGAGCAATTTCACGATAATCTCGTCGTTGTCGTTGAACTTTATCGAGGAAATTAGCTGTCGCTGGATACAATTTTAATTTCAAAATAACAAAATAAAAAGAACGGGAACTCGCTGCGTCTGATCACCGTGTCTCAAATCGTCCTTTTTAAACGCATTTTCCTGTTTCGACATAAAGCATATAGAAAACAAAATCACGTTTCGCGTTACCATCTTCGCCTCTTCTTCTCCTCCTCTTTTTCTCCTCTTCTTCTCCTCTGTGTGATATAGATGTTCATCTTTCGAGAAGCTCGCGTATTCACTTGGAAATACGAGTACATTTATACGCGTTGCATTATGCGAGTCGATCAAATTACCGACAGCAACGCGTTTATCAGCCATTTCGGGCAGAAAATAAAGAAAATAATTAAATAGCAGAGGAGGTCTTCGCAATGGCGACCATAGGCCGTACGCAAGAGACCCGCTAGAGACATTTAGAGATCGTCTAGAATCTAGAGTCCAGATCGATATATATCCTCGATAGAATGTCGAGAACGTTAAATTGTCGATCGTCTGAATGCCGCACTAAATGGTAACACGCGAGAAACGCACGGATCGTTAAATTCGAGGGACGCGATATCTGTCAAAAAAGAAAAAAGAAAGAACGTGTTATTTGCGTTGCGAAGCGCGATTAGCGATTACTTTGATTATATTCGCGCTTGCGCGTAAAGGTGTTATTATATATAATTATATCAACCGAGTAAAACGAAGGGTGTGCAAGTGTGTGCACGGGGGAATGTCAGTGTCGAGAGTACGAGCTGCAAGAATTTTCGAACGGGTCGACTCGGAACAGAGTGGAATGACTCGCGGTTTACATTGCTCAGTCGTAACAATTTTCTTAATCAAATATCAAAGTAGATACCGAAGCACTGGCGTTCTTTCAAACGATTTATTTCGTTGCCTCGTCCCGTTTGTCACTGGCAAACCATCCTTGGGTTGGAAGTCATCGTTCCTTGATTGCTTCCGATTCACTGCTCTCGTTTAAGGTTATATATTTTTTGCCGTTTGTTATATTCGCTTAGTCGTAAATAATAATTACTTGCGCGACTAGTTTGTGCTTTGATCGTCGTTCAGAGTGCTCGTTCCTATAATTTATCGCCCTATATACATGATCGTTGCTTGTTTGCTTAAAAGGAGATTGAACGTTGGAACGTTGAAAACAAGTTTCTAAATTGAACAAACGCACTGCTCTTTAAACCAACAAAATCAGATATAATAACCTTTTTCTGACTTTTGTCCGAACGATCTTTTGTCAGGCTCGAGCGACGAGTAACGAGTAATCAACGATCAAGTAGTCATTTCGGCCATTTATCGTTCCGCGTTCGTAAAATAAATCGAAAAACGTAAATGCCTGTTAATTTGTTAGACAACCGAATACATTCGCAAATGAAAATAAGTCTTGACTTTTGCAACGAAAGCTTCGTTGCGTCGGATAGAGCGTGGTAGATCTCGATATATTCTAATGTAGTGTAAAATACACGTGGAAGCGAATCGCGTGTAAACATCGTAGCCGTTACGCTAGAATCGTATGTTCCTCTGTTTACCGAGTCATCTAGCGTGCTCAGTCAACGAGGTCAGAAACACGATGGTGTTGCGATGCTGATGACCCCTAACCATCCTCGTACCTTTCTACCAGCTCCTGGAAAGTCGCGGTCACATGTTCTTCCTCGCTTTGCAGCGTTTCCTACGTGTGAAGCTTTCTGTCGCCGTGTTTTCCTTTTGCGCTACACCAGCGGTATTACAGTGTTTGCACATTCAGTGTACAATATAAACGACGTTAAAGTAACGAGTTAAAGCAAGAGATAAAGTTTCGAACGATCTTTACCTAATCTTTGATTTTTACCTCTGTAGCAGACATACATATAGACATTTAGACATCGTTTTCTCGACCTCTCTGTTCCTTATCTTACAAAATGTAAGCTTAGAATTCGCAAAATGAATGTCTCTATGTATGCCGCTAGAGATATTTATAAGAAATATGCAAGTAAGCGCGTAAAAACGTATTTTACAAAGACGATAAGTAAAGAAGCCGGAAAGAACATAGTTGGTCGTAATGCAAGAACGTAAATGCAAATTTTCTATTTAGCGTAGTTGCGAGCGCGTAAAACGATTATCTTTGGTAGAGCTGGCGTTCGTTTATCCAACGTATCGACAGATACCTGATCGGGCAACTATCCCATCGACAGATTCGATCGATTTACGCCACAGTTGATAGCAAGGTTCTTTGGAAAAAAGAAAGAGAGCAAGGAAGCAAGGGAGAAAGAGACGGCTGTATCGTCGACTGACGTTCCATGCATTAATGCATGAAGATGGTGTATCGACACACCCCGTCTTGTAAGGGACGATACATAAGTATGTATAACGTATACGGGCTTATCACACTCGACTCGTCACCTGTCCACTACGGCTGCCTCTCTCATTCGCGTATCTGTACAGAGTCCGCGTTAATACGTTCTTCTCGCTTCGCCTACCATATATTAAAGCTTCATAAACGGTAATTCGCTACCAGCAATCGATAAAATTTCGAACTATTGTTCGTAGCGAAAATCGTTTGAACGAAGCTATCGCCGCAATTCTTATGCCGCGGTTGTTGAATTTCTGAATTTTATTTGTAACTGTTACTATGTTCCTATTGCCGAACGTCAGCGTGGACTGTCTCGTTGGCTCTTTCCGTATTTCGTCGTATTACGTCGTTTTTGTTGAGCGCGCAGTGTCCATACTTGACTCGTTTTCGGTATGGTTTGTTGGTTATCATTGATATATTTGAGGATCGAAGGATAGGCAGGAGGGAGGTGAATATTCTTCTCGCTCGTGCGCGCTTCGAAAACGTGAGCAAACATTGTAATGGCGATCCAGCCTGGCTACCGACTGTTAATGTCTCTTGACTCGACCACTTCTTCTTTTGCGAGTGATCTCACCGCCGACCCACAGTGGTCGTTTGCGCTCTGCACATTGTGCGTTACTATAAGATACATACATATATATATATATATTCTTCTTATTATTTAAAAGTGATCTTTCTCGAAAAAGTATTTTGTTGCATAATTTCCCGCACTACGTACGATCTTCGTACTCACGATACGTACTATCGGTATCGAACCGTCAAATTTATTCCACGTAAAATTAAT
Source organism: Bombus cullumanus (assembly GCA_014737535.1). Classification (NCBI taxonomy): domain Eukaryota; kingdom Metazoa; phylum Arthropoda; class Insecta; order Hymenoptera; family Apidae; genus Bombus; species Bombus cullumanus. The sequence continues at coordinate 218,384 of JACXIX010000022.1, read as the reverse complement.
AGCGCACGACGTTTACGAGTAACACGGACGTCGGTGATTCGGTGAATCGAGTTGGACGAAAGAAACGGAACGAAAAAGTATTGTGGGCGCGATTTTAAATGAAAATGGAAAGCGCAAAGGGATCGTGCAAGGGAGCAGAAACGGGTGATTCGCAGACGCCTCTGTTAGTTGACGTCGTCGCTCGGTTTTCTTCGTTATTATCGCGTAGGCGTCAAGGTTATCGGAATTTCCGCTTATTAAGGGCTTGCCGCCTCGCTGGCATCCGGCGCACTCGTATACGTAAGTACCTACGTACACTGTGCGCCGCGTTAATGCGAAACTTGAACTCGAAAGAACCGATGTTTGCGCTTGCATGCATTTGCAAAGTTTGCTCGCGATGCAACTGAGCGCACCGCTCCTCGAACGCGTACTCGTCGGCTCTCGGTATGCCAACATCGACGATGAGATGTTTGCGTCGTTCAAAAATAATACCAATTACGCCGTTGATTAATAAGATAAGAATGGGCAATATATATAATCCATAGTTTGGATCGTTTATGGTTAGTCGATTTCAGAGACATGGAAGCTCGCGCAGCAACCTTAAGTCAAGTTACGATTACAGATTACTTTCAGTTTGCTTACTTTGCTTCAGAGTTACTTTTCGAAACGGCGGTCAACTCGACGGGTTAGGGTTAAATAAATTTCAACAAAATTCAACAATTTTCAACAGCTATGTTTAAGAGGTATATCGAAATTTCTAAAATTCTCCATCTTTCTCCGTCTTTCTCTATTTCTATATACGCGTTCTCGTATCGTTTCAGCAGCGGGAGAAAAAATGTATTACCTTGTACGAGAAAATATAAAAAGCGTGCATAAACGATAATCGTGTCATTTGCTTGTCTTCGTTGAAATATTGCACACACTGCGTACACCGCTGGAAAATGGTCGCAGGGGCAATAGAAATAAAGGATAATTACCACCGACGATGAGAATGAGAATGAGAATGAGAATGAGAATGAGAATGAGAATGAGAATGAGAGAAGGAGAATCGCCGAGTAACGATCTTTGGCACGTTCTCGTCTGCGAGTTCGCATTCGAATCTGCTAGTGGTCTATCTCTTGCCAACTGGTTTCTATCACGGTGGCACGAGCAATTCGTCGGTCAGAGATGGCCAACGAATCCGTAACGAGCTATTGTCTTTGTCGCCGATTGCTCCAGTCGCGACGCCTTCCTGACGGTGTCACCGTCTGCAAAAAGCACGTTTGTAACACCGACCGGCCAGTACATAGGTAATTAATTAAACGGGCGTACATTGGCGACAGAACGGTTTGCTGGCTCCTTAAACGACTATTAATTAGAGTTACACGGCTAATCGATTCACCGTGTAACATACCTACTGCTTTCTGCGCTTCGTCTCGTCCAACTTAACGAAATTCCCATCGATCCTTAGGATACTTGTTGTCGTAGCAGCGACGAATTTTCATCATCTTCCACCTCCTGTCTTTCTTTCATTCGAAACATTTTTCTCGAATACTTGAAACTACTTGAAACGTTTAAAATTACTTGCTCGAAAGTAGTTTATTTGCGTTTGATAATTGCTTGGGAAGTCGGAACAACGGTAGAAGCGCAGCGGATGATGCACTCGGAGCGATATATTGTTTATACTTGAATCCACACCGACGCGTCTCCCACCACTAACTTTCCCACGCGTGCTTCGACTCGCTTAGCAGTGTTTTTCTGTTCTCGGTGTTGTCTCGGTCTGTTGGCAGCGACTTGCCGTCTGGGCCGGTTCGAGACGCTTCGCGATTTCCCGAGAAACGCCGTCGCACATGCTTCTTCTTCGACCTGTGGTCGCAGCGATCGATCGTCTTTTTCCTCAGCCCTTTATCATTACGACCATCGGTTATTGCCACTGGAATGGAAATCGCGCGCAATACCAGAGAAACATCGATTCTCTTTTTACAGTTTTTGCATAATCGTGTCGTAACCGTTTGTATTATTCGTAGCAACGTTACGATTTTCCATGCCGGGTATTTTTGGTTGCAGAGCTTTTATCGATACGTTTCCATTCCTTGGTTCGTCCAGAGTCTGGAGCCTAGACCCACACAGATATATAAATCCGCTTCTCTTTCGTGTCATCGCTGTATCGCGGAAACGTTGTTAACCGTTTTAAGAACGTCGCAGATTTTGCGTTTGTTCCAAGATCGCGGCTTTTCGCGACACCAGACCGTTTAAATTCGGTACTTCTATTTTCTTATCCTTTTATCCGCATCTTTTCTCGTCGTTTTACCTTTACACAAATTTGTTTGCCCGATAGCTTTCCAAATATGTACCGGTTTCCTTACCGACTCATTCTTTCTCAGCACGCACGTACGTATGTCGTTATTCTTCTGGAATCGTCGATTTAATTTAATTTACTTTGGTCTCGTTTAAATCTTAATCGCGACTATCCGAGATCAAGGTCGTTCTGCTGCGATTTTAACGCAGCTCTGGGTCGCTATCCTACGGACATTCGTTAGCTTCTAATCGACGAGTTGTTTATTAACGTCACCGCGTAAGTATCAACGCTGGCAAGTGAGCATACTTACTCTTTCGTAAGAAGCGACCGAGCTAAAAACGCCCGAGGGACGACAAATTCGACTTGTGAAAACGAATCGACCATCGATCATCGGGCTTACCAGAAAGGAAGGCCGCGACTCGACCGATCGTTAACGATCTCGCGATATGTCGTTAATTGCGAAATTGTTAACACGGCAGCCAACGCGAACCCGTGTCCCGGACTCGTCGCGGCGACCTAATTCCACTTTTCTCTCTTCCTCCTTCCACTACACTCGCGAGAAAATGTACACTGTACATGTAGTTTCCCTTTATATGGAAAGCACGCAGAATTTGGCGATTTTATCGCTTATCGCTGGACAACGACGAACGACGATTCTGGCCGGTTGTTGCAAGGTTTGGAAGAAAAATTCTAATGTTTGTCGGTGAACGTGCTGGTGGCGAGGTGGATCGGAAAATTACAAAGGTCGAAAGGGCGACGGGAAGCGACAAACTGGAACGTCCTATCGATAGCATGCTCCGAGAAGCAGTGGCGTGCAACTGCACGTTCGGTACGTCGATGAAGGAGAAGTTGCGCAAAAAGTGGAATTCTCTCGAGACGAAGCTAGTAAGTAGCCTTATGTAGGCTGACTCAGGAAGGTACGTGGAAAGCACGGTGCAAGAGTCGTATACTGTATACCGGCGCGGCGTGCCAGAGCCGCGGCTGGCAAGCCGCGCTGGCACTTTGCAGCATCGTCGGACCTGTTCTTCCAACTAGCCTTGGGAATACGTTGCGCGAAAAAGCGGATGAAGTAACGAGGTAAAATTACGTCTTGTTATGTCCACGGGATTCCGTAAGGATCCCGCCGATCGATCGAGCTTTTATAATGCCCGCAAAAACTTTCGATTCGTAACCTCCGGTGTGGAAGCTCGATCTCCGTTTCTTCGGATAGATTCAGTTGCAGCTACTTACCAGGCAACATCCATATGCATCCATGATACTTGCACGAGTATAAAAAGCGGACTATAATTTCGTAAACCGTTTCTCGGCCATCGTTTCATTTTTCTCAGATCCTGTAGCCTGAATGAGAAAAATTAAATTACCTTTCGTTTCAGCAATAAGAGTCGAAGGTGGAAGATCTCTATTTACATGCGCGTACGTATTCCTACGTAAAGAACTTCTCTATCAAGATTACAGCCTTTCTCGAGCGTCACGCGAACAGTACTACCTATAGTACATATACCATATACGCGATGTATGATTTATGGCTCCGTATTCGTATTACCGATCGTCCAAACCCTTCGGTATCGATCCTGAACGTACAATGTACACATTCGATCAGCATGAAGGAGCGGAGCGATGTACGGGGACGAACATGCTGGCTAGACTCACAGTCAAAGGCCATGGGGAAGAGTTACACCCGTGTGTACGTGATTGAACGTGGGTTCGCGATTTACATCGCAATCGGAGTCGTAATCATCGTGAAGCGGCCACGGTGTATACGGCTAAAAGAGAGAGTGTAAAAGGAGCGTGGATCCGTAAAGGATAGGGCTTTATATGTGGCCACGTACGAGATCGTTAGTAAGGGTGGAACAAGGACTATGCGAACGACGACCTGCAGGAAGAGGACGACTACCCACACTACCTACGGGTACCTACCGACGATTTAGCGCGCCTTTGCATCTCCGACTTTCCTTCCTCCTCGATCCTACCATCTCGCTTCCGTTCTTCTCGCGTCTCTAATACCCACACGTCCGCGCTTCTTCGTCCTTTCTTTGCTCGTACGCGATTGGCTCGCGCGATCCTCACAAACGACGACATCTTTTCCCTAACTTTCTTCGCAGTTCGGTATATTATACGTAATCACTTACGCGGCTTCCGTACAATTTGGAAATTTTATCACGCAAGTTTACCGACGTTGTATCTGTACCTTGGAGTGCGAATGCAAATACGAATCAGCGCCCCGTCGCCCGATAATCGACCGATCGATGATATTAGCGTACAGTTCCTACGCGGTCAAAGTTGACGTTTTCTTTTCTCTCTACAGCCACGATATTAACGACAAGGCATATAACATATGCATGTATATCGATACCGAATGAATTTTATCATCGATATATGTAACGTAAAATGGCGGCAAAAGAAACCGTTATCGTACTTTTGTCGAAAACCGACGATTCCTCTTCCAGACGTTCGGATACGTTAAACTGCTCGTGAAATTCCCATCTATAACGATTTTGTACGTGTTGACACGTTCAATTAAAGCTATTAGAAGCATAGTTACCCCCCGTAACGTTGAAGAGTCAGCGAGCGCGTCGTTTCTCGCACGCCACTTTACGGTTTTACGCCAGCGCAGCGCAGCGCAACGCAACGCGGCGCAACGCAGCGCAACGTCTCCGGAGGGGTCGTACGTGTCCGTCCGTAGCCATTATTTTTGCGCTTGTTAGAGCATGAAAGTGCGCCGTGAACGTATGTTTCTGTCAACCGTATCGGCATCGTGCATCACCCGGTCGAAACGCTTGACCCGATAAATCCTGATCGTCTTTGAAGAGACGCGTTTTCCCGCGGTATCGCGCCAACGACCACGCGACCCTGCTAATTTTCGCGCATGCCCAAGCCGGAAGCTTCTAAACGAAGACGATTACGCGGATATTCGCCCGCGACACGAGAAGCTGGCATCGCGCGTATTTTATTCCACGCATGCACCGAATGATCCGGCGAAAGAAGAACCGTTCCAACCATTAAGTAAAGTTCTACCGCATGCCTGCTTGAATTCCATGAACGTAGAATCCGCTTCGGCCATTACGAAGGGGACACGGGTGTCGCTGCGCTACACAAACCACATCTGCTATCCAATCGTGCATTTTTCTCGCTCTAATGACATTAACTAAATTGCAGCAGGCCAACAACGCCGCCAGCGCACTGGTTCTTGCGAGTCGCAGAAATTCTGCGGCTGAATTTCTCCTGGTTCATCGGCGGCATTTATTATTTTCCTTTCATTTTTGCTGAATTCCCGCGATTAGTTGCTCCACGAGCACGCGGCCGTTTCTTCCACGGTTTCTCGTCCACGCGAGCCATGGAATTATCTTGATATCTTTATCGGCGCTCTACTTGCGCTTTACTCGCGCCACACAAATCCGGTCGACGAAGGTATTAGACGAAGAACTATCTTGGAGACGAGTCGCCTTGTTTATTATTTCCTTAGGGTGCCCTTGTAAGATCGACCATGTCGATGATATTTCAGGACTCTCGACGAATATCAGATTTGTCGATAAACAGCGAGAACGTCGTATCGACGATACGCGTCGATGCTTTTGGTTGAGAACCTTGTTGACAGAACATCGACGATGTACGTGGTATATCGATGGATGGAATTACGAGACGGAAAAGGATAGAAGAAATACGTTCGGAGGTGGGGATGAGTCTTCCGAAACGGATAACACGATACCATCTATTATAGCTTTGTTTTAGGAGAAAGTTTTGGGAGAAACGACTCGCTCTGTACCGTACATTTCCTTCGATTTTATAATTTCCCAACGTTCGAAGCGCTTCGCGTCTCTGTCACATCCAAAAGAAATTTATACAGCGCGATAACTGCGCTAACGCGCACCGTACAACAGTATAGACGTTAACGTTCGCGTCCGCGTTTCGTATTTGATTCGCGAACGCGCAAACTCGTTATCCGTACGAATAAACGTGTAAACATACGCGTGTATCAAGGGACAGTCGATTACGTCTGCACACGCAGATGTATATCCGTGGGCAGACTGATCCCCGGGACCTTAATGGTCAGACATCCTCGCTGCAAACCAACTACAGGAAGTACTTACCTACTCCGGATCCTAATGTAGCGGAATAGATAACGACGTGATTCGTGCATCTGACTCGACGGGAATTTCAGGCCGACCGGCAAATAGATCGAACGGATTATCCCCTGGATAATTAAACGAAAAGGCAGCTACTGGATAACAGTTATGAATATCGAACTATTCGTTTGCGAGTTACGCGCGATATCTTTCAAATTTTCATTGGCTTTCGGTTGATCGGTAAGAGTAAGATGCTTGGTAAAGTCGGCGATAGCGACGGATTCTTTCAGTCTGCACAGCGTTAACGTCGTACGTATCACATAGCTATCTCGCTCGAGATTCGAAATAAATAAAACAACTATTTTACGCTTCCTCTAAGATTCCTGATCAAATTACCGAGAAACGTGTTCGATGTCCAAGCTTCACCGCGTGTTCTCATCTTGGCGCGTTTACACGAATTCACGATGATCACGATCGACGTACGTAATTCGAAATTATCCTCGTGTTTCTGACGGTAATTCCCCGCGCTTAGCATTTCCCCCTAATCGTTAGAAAACAAACAGAAAGGACATAAAGAGCGACAGGAGACGCGATGCAAGTTGTACGAAACAAACGACAAAAGAAAGACAGAAAAGGATGTCAATTTTCCTCGGCGAGTGGATAATCAAAGGGATAAGATCAGGCGTTGTTTCGGTCGGTGGAAGGTAACCGACGATAAGACTACTCGAAACACCACGACGGCTGGAGCGTGTCGTGAAAACAGAGACGGACTTGTCCTTAAATTTAAACGGCCTCGTAGACACGGCTGAAACAGCTCGCCATTTTGATCGTCGATCGAGAACAGCTATGGATTCCAACAGTTTAGTTCGTGTTTTCATTTTCCTCTCTTGCATCGCCCACCGTTCGACCACCGTTGTTATCGAAGACCGTTGTTTACGATTTACGAGTATCGTTCGTAAATTCGTAAGTTCTGAAATTGCTGATTTTGGCAAGTGCACGTCTCGGTGGTGATTACTCGTACTCGTACTGGTAGGAGGATTAAAACAGAGGTAACATAGAGGAAACCACAGAGACGAAGCACGATTCTAGCTAGCTCGACCAAACCGGCAAGGGAGGATGGGACAAGAAAATATTAACGGGCAAACTCATCGTCGGAGCCATGCCATCCATCTCCTTCTTTTTTCTCCCGACTCTCGTCCCCTCTTTCGTCGTTCTTCGGTTTCGTCGTCTTACGCTTTTAGTAGGAGAAGAAAGACGCTGGCTAATAGGATTCACGGTCCTTTGTTTACTCGTTTCGCCGCCTTGGTCCTTTTCCATCCCTCTGTACGCTGCATACCAATTTTCGGTTTCTCCTTTTTCCCCACTTTCGACTCCGCCAGTCTTATCGAAACGATCCTCCCACCATTCAGGATTCACTAGGAACGGCAACGCGGACAGCGCCTAGTTCGCGTCCCGTTCGTCCTGCAGAAAATGGCAACTTTCGTTCGCGCGCTCCTCCATCGTCGTGTAAGGTCGTTCGTTCTTTCGTCGTGGCGCGCAACGTTACCTACGCGGTAACGGAGACGCATCTCGTCTCGTGGAATCGTTTCGTCATTTTAGTCCATCGTTGAAACGATGCGGCCGTCTCAGCGATCATTAACCGTCTAATGATCCAGCTAGAGGAGACGCTTCTTACCTTTACGGACGGAAAGAGGAGTAGCGACGTTTATTCGACAACCGAGCGTGTGCTTGCGCGCGCGTATATGTAAGGGGTAAGCCACGAAGCTCTCGGTAGAGCAACGAGTTAAGCTCGTTGACATCGCACTCGTGAGGTCAGCCAACCAGAGTTCGATTCCCACCGATCTTACTTTCGTACTTAGCCACTCGCTTATATTCAACCAACTACGACTCTCTGTCTGGCTATGTCGAGAGTATCGTATACATACATACGTACGTACGTACGTATGTGTCGACGCGTGCGAAAGACCCACCTTATCGTATTATTATATATTATATATCGTATATTGTTGTTTCTGTTGCTTGCAAATCCAAACTACGCACGTACGCTAATATTTCTCGGCAACGAGCGCATCTTCGCTGCGATCCTTTACGTCGGATCCGCGTAATTTCATTTCTGTTCGTGTACCGTGTTGTTTGCAATTTCATTTTTTCGCCGAGTTTGCACAAGGATATTCTGCATACGGTCGTGTACTGTGTGTGTGTTCCTTTTTGTGCCGGAAAAAAGCGTAGAGTTCGACGACGCTCGTAGAAAAGGTATCTGGGAACGCGGTTCGAAAAGGAGTCCCACCTTGATCCATATCGGTGAGACACAAACGTGCGGCATCCACGGAGGAAGTTTTACAATGGCGTAAACGCGAATAAGCGACCTCACCGCGTAATCTTCTCGCTGCGGTTTCGCGTTGCACGGTATTTTCCGTTAAAGCGTGACCAAAGCCTCTCTGTAACGGATGTTCGTATTCAATTTTCAAATAGAAATCGTCCCTGCAGCGGAAAATTAAGTGGCGTGATGGCAACTGCTTTTTGTCTCTTCGTTCAATCACTTTTCCAAATGGCGCGGAAAAAAGTGACGTCGAGAGAACGGGAGATGGTATAAACGCTTTGCGGCGATCTGATTTTTCTGCAACGAGTAAGGAATGATCCGTTACGGAACGAGCAGAATTGTTTTCTCACTTTAATATCGCACAACCGTTAGTCTTCGCTACGTATCGAAGCGTTCGTTTCATGCGTTTTACTCGAACCTGTTATACTTGTACTTTCTTCTTGGATCTACACATTTTTTACCAAATAGCAGATTTACCATTATTCAAACGCGTCCCTTTATGTACATCGATGGAGCCGTATTCGCGTTAAAATTCCTAGACAAAGTTTGTTACTTGCAACTTGCGTTCAAATTCATCTTGATACGAACGTAAACCTGTCGCGATATACGAAGTAGACCACCGTAAATAAGATTTGTCTCGATAAATCTTCGCATCTTTGCGCGTCCTCTTCCCTTCGATGGAAAGGTAACGTAAACGCGTTGGAATACAATTTAGGAGCAGTCTCGTAAATTAGTTCGGTCGCGAAGCGAGAAAAAAAACCGGCGAGTATTTTCGTCGTTCGTAAAAGAAGAGAAAAAAAAGGGTAAGGTTGGCCTAAAGAACCGAGGGTCGTACCCGGTTTGCGTATGAATGGTGTCGAGTCGGAGAAAAAACATGGAAGAGCGAAGAAAAACACTTGGGCGACCTGTTTGTCGGGAGACGGAGCTAACTGGTGGTAAAACGGAGTAGACGGAAATGTCATTGCCACGCTTCGACGCGGCGCAGCGGAGTAGACGAGAAGGACTCTTTTTTACGAGAGAAAGAGAAACTGTAGGGTGGAGACGAAAAAGGAAGAACGCAGCGACCACATGGCGCTATGCAAACCCCATCGTCGTAAACTGTCAGCGATACGGCTTGTGTCCTGTTAGCGAAGACGAACCTCGACTCCTCTTCTTCTTCCTCTTTTTCTGCCCCTTCTTGCGTCTTTCCCCTCTGCCTTGTTTTTCTCCACTAGTGGCTTTTTCAAGCGACGCGACGCGGCGTGGGCGCAGCGTGGGCGCGACGAACCCTTTCGTACGATAAGGAGAAAGACATCTGCCCGCCAAACTCGCCTAGTAGTTGATCGAAACATCGTAACTCTCGAGCTCGAGCCTAGTCTCTACGACTCGAACCTGAGGTAACGTGAAAGATGAAACGCCGGTCGAACGATCGATCGGATCGATGCCGAAACGATTTATGCGAAATCGGTGCTACTCTTATTTAAACTTTTATCCGAGGAGGTATCGTATTCGTATACCTGCTGTGCCAAATCAGCAAAGAACGCTCTACCGCGTCGGCATTTCTTGCTTGAATGCCGAAATGCCGAAATGCCGAAATGCCCACACGTGGCCGACAGACGTGGACCGTGTCTCATTGCCAACGAACCAGCTAGATTTCGATCTAATTGCTCTCTCGAAGCCATTTCGGCTACGTTTTCGTCCACCCCACCCGCCCTCTGCTGTTTTTCGATCTTACGATAGAGTTGCGTTATACGTGCTACCTTATTAACCACGTATCTTACAAATTAAAACGCGTATCGTACGGCTATCGTCAATCGTCTGGAATAACGGTAACGTTCGTACGAGTGTAATCTCGAAGCTTCTGGCGTTCGACACGACCCAACTGACAGCCTCGTCCGTGTAATTCTTCGGATTTTCAGCCCCCATCCCCGGAGATTAATCTCAGATAACATCGGATCGAAGGCACCGAACGAAGAAGATGAAACGAAAATTAGTATATCTCTTTTATGGTGAACGAACAAAACGACAAGTAAAAAGCGACAGACAAATCAGATGTGATTCGTCCGGGAAGTTTGTATTAGCTGTTTTAGTTTCGAAAGTCTTAACAACTGATTTCCAGTTTTGAAACGTCAGACACGATAAGTGGCGATGAAGCTGCGATTGGTTTCGAAAAGCACCGTCCTGTCTTCGAGTTTAAATTATTATCTTCGCTTAGAACGCAGATCCTACTACTTGTACTCGAAAGCGAGCGAATAACGATGCAACTTTCTCTCGCTAATTAAACACCAGTTTAGGGATGTACGGTAGAATTCTATTTACGTTATATCGTACGAGTATAAACCAGTCGAGAGACAAGCTCGACGAATATTAAGTAAGCGGAGCATGTATCTCGATTTTCACACGAAATTTTTCTCTCACGTTTATGTCGTTACGTCGAATGGAGTCTGGTCGACTAACTGCGTATCCATTAACAGTCGTAACGCGCTCTCAGAATGTTAAACTTAATGACGTATCATGAGACCATTAGCTTATCAATGAGCAACCCCTTCGGTATGGGGGAATACGAAAATAAACTATAGAACCCCGTGAGAATTCACCCACCTTTCTCCGTTCCCTTTTTCCCCAGTGTTCTACATACCTTCTCACACTTAACCGCGTTAAAAGCAGACGGGCTTGCGTTACACATGGTACCAATCGTCGTCGTCGACGACAAGGACCGTAACGACAAGTGATAAAACGTATTCCTCGTATTACGCTCGAAGAAACATATGTAAGGCGTTGTGCCTTTAAAAACCGGTCAGAGTTTGTTGTTGAAACAAACAACCATACAATATCTTACGTCACATACTTTTTAAGATACGCAAACTGGATCGAGTTTAATCTTTTCATCGCTACTTTTCTTATTTCGCGCACGTTTGAAATCTTGTTCGATGGAATACGAAGGATCGACTCGTATCATAGATACGCTTTCTTTATTTTCTCTTGGAAAAATCACAGCGGCGGAACTTGGTATTCTTGCCGAGAACGTTGAATCGCTACGAGGCAAAGTAACGAGGTGGTGACGCCAGTGCCGGGCAACGATCTAGATCCAACCTAACGCTTTATCTTCCCTTTGCGTTATCTCGGACCGGTATAATATTTGAACAGGTTACACGCGACATGCTCGCGCGATCCGTCAGTTTTCCAGTTTTGTAAGCACGCTCGCGTGCGCGCAACGTTCTCTCGTTGCAGCTGCGCAAGACACGAGAAACTCCGAGCTCATGGCTGAGTTGCGGTCATCCGCCATGTCACCGCACGTCGCGCGATAAAAAACGTAACGTGGCCTTTTTCTCTTTTCTTTTTTCAAAAGAACGATCCTTTTCTCCGCAACGTTGTTATCGTCGTCAACGTCAACGTCAACGTCAACGTCAACGTCAACGTCAACGTCATCGTCAACGTCATCGAGGCCGCGTTTACGATCGACGACCGCACGGGCCAGAGAACGAGGGTTGCGTTTCAAAAACCGCAGAGAGAACACCGACGCGTTGCATCGCGTCGTTCCACGCTCATGGGAACACGTTTCATTCTTTCTTTCCTTCTGTTTGGATTCCATTCGATCCACGAGACCCTCGCAAAAATGCTGCGGTAATCCCTAGTTGCCATCTTGTCGAAGATATTCTGAGAAAAGAGGCATTTCTCTCTCCCCCTCTCTCTCTCTCTCTCTCTCTCGAGCGCGCTACTTTGCTTCCTTTCGAAACGTAAACTCTGATTTTGATCGATAAACCAACCTTAAGGTCAGTTGGTTGTGTACGTACGTGTATCGACTATCTTTCAATGTTGATCTGGTAATTTCATCCCTCGCCGACGTCTTCGGAAAGCTGATTTATCAATAAATTAATAAAACAAAGCGGGTACCAGATGGTAGGTGCTAATCAGCAGTTAACCAATAATCATCGGCGTTTTAGGTAATTGGATATTCGGGCAAACAAGGGTTTTTCCGGTGTATTTACGAAGCACGAGCTTCCCCGTAGAAAATAAGCGGCTCCCGAACCCGCAGTCACATTATCCACGTGGGAAGCTTCACTTACTCTCTGTTACCGCTTTCTCATTCATAGCGTCGAAGCACTTGGCTACCTCATCCGTGTATCTCGATCGTCCTTGCTTCGAACGCAGAATGGTCATCGATCCTGTCAAAAAGATCGGACGCCTGCTCTTTTGTTCCCTGTCGCGCGATGAATCGATCGTAAAGAGACACGTGGTTGGAACATTCGAGCATCCGCTTATTGCGTGCTTACGATAATCGTCCGCTTTGATTTTTTAAAGGTCCGTGCTTTTAAGCCTTGGTCGTTACATTCTTTCCATGTTCCTACAAAATAATATAAATTTATACGTTTCTTACGATCGTTGTCTAATCTTTGAAACTAACGCGATAAATTAGCGTTCGTGCGAATGATTCGGCGTATACGAAACTGTCGATTATAATAAATTTCTGTAGCGGCACATGATTCAAAGGACAAATTCAAATCATGTTGTTGTTTCGTCCCGCAGTATCAAGACCGTTAGGTCACAAACAATACAAGAACATATAAACTCCGGACAAAAACAATGTCGCCGCTACACGCAACCGTCGCAGGAAGTCAGATTCGAATTTTCTGACTTTCCTCCGACCGAAATAAATAGTCGAACGCGACCGCAACGATAATTAGTATTCTCGAGTCACGGTTTACGAATATACATAGCCATTTGTATCGAGTGCATTATATTGGCGACGTTTGTTCAACCTTCTAGTGCTGACCTGTATTCAGAGATATAATTACTCTTTAAATATATTGACTATTCGAACGAACCGACTTGGTTAATTTCCACCACGTTTCTTTCCTAATGGATTGTGAAAAAATAATTTAGCTCGACGGAATAATCGAACGCTGGTAGTAGGTGAGTATCCTGAAGCTGATTACAAACTAGTATCGTATTTCTGTGTTTAACATCGATGCGTCAAACGGATACGAGGAAACGCTGTTTCCGTTTCGTTCTCAACGCATCGTTTGCAATTTACGACACGTTGCATAAGAAATCCCAAGACCAATTGCAAAAGCACGCGTATCGCGAAAGGAGAAAGAGTGTACGAGTGGTTGCGATTTAATTAACACGCAGTGTGGCGATTGCTCAATCGAGAAGTATGCCTGGGTTGCCGAGCTCAGTCCCTACACACGTTGGTCAACGAGCAGTCACGATCGAATCGCGACATCTTTCGATTCCCCCGGATTCTTATCTCGTTGCTTAATTGATCGCGTCCGTTGACCCTTAATTATTCGACGATCCGCCTCGGATGACCCTCGATCCGCAGCCAGCCCTTCTCTCCTTTCCTTGCACAGCCGATTCCGGCGATCTCTTTGCCTCCTACACCTTGCCACGCTAGGAGAAACGGCTACGTTCTCTGTCGGTGACGCTGCCGGTCTTAATGGATGCTAATTCGACGACCGTATTGCGGTGCCGTTTCTTAATTAGCGGTCCTCACGAGCGCCGACTGCGATCAGTGTCCCGAGCTAATTACACGCTTCTAGATCTTTCAGTTGCTCCCATCGGTTGCGCTGTTCGCCTCCTGGCTTTTTCCAGCTAAAGTTACGACGTTTTCTGGTCGCTATGGCGTTTCCAGAGTACATTGGTTCGGCCGATGATAGGGTCCAGTCAGCATCGAGGAGAAAAGAGTTTTTGAGGGGCCGAAGAAGCCTCACGTTGAGGGGGGGGGGCGAAGGGAGAGAGAGCGAGAGAGAGTCCATTAACATTCGGCGCGGCAAATTACAAGCCGAGACACTAATGGACCCAGCACGGGCGGTCCTCCGTCCATTGATGGTGGGTGGTGATGGTGATGGTGATGGTGATGGTGATGGTGATGGTGATGGTGATGCTGATGCTGATGCTGATGGTAACGGCGGTGGTGGCGGTGGTGACGATGGTGGCGATGGTGGCGATAGTGGTAGTGCCGGTGTTGCTGCTGGTGCTGGTACTGGCAGTTGCGATGCCGATGTAGGTGTTTACCTGGGTCGTCTTCCTTCCTTTATTCTCCTCTCTATCATTTTGCGGGACCAAGTTGAAGACGAGTTTTCGCGACACCGCAGTCTTCTTCGAAAACGCCCGCGATAGAACCCGCCTCCGACATCAGTCGGTCTTGGTTTTTTCAAGCTTTTTCTCTCCCTTAAATCGAACCCGTTATATCCCGTGATCGATATATCGATGTATTAGTTAGTTAGTTGGCGCGTCTGTCTGCATCGACGATCGGGTTTTCGATACTGGTCGATCGACTCGTGGCGAAAAATTAGCGTCATTTCGCCGAAACGGGCGGAGCTCTCGCGTGGTCCAATGCGGACACGGAGCGCGATTGGCCGTGTTGTTCGCGGTGGCTGGAAAAACTGGTGGTGCAGTGCGCAGTCACTGTCACTGGCGTAAAAAGCATCGATATCGGGAGCGAACGAGCGGTTAATGCGAGCGACCAAGCGTGTTGCTGGTCCAAGAGCCAGCGTCGCGTCGCGTCGCGTCGCATCCCGCCCGTCTCGTCGCTTCATCGCGTTCCTTTCCTCTTTCGCTTCCCTTCGCGATCTCGGCTTCTTGCGCATCTGCTTTTTACTTCGCTCCTTCGAGTAATTCGAGCTCGTGCCAAAAGAAGTCGGGGAATTTGCCGCGGCCGAATGCGCTCGAATTTGATGGTTCCGCTCCCAAATCCGGCCATCTCGCTGACTCTCGCTCGCCAGAAACGTCGTTACCTTTATTTGTTCTCCACCGTTTCTTATTAACCTCCTTCCTGGTCACGTTCTCTTTACCTTTCCCCGTTCGCGGATCTCGCCGCGTCTTT
The DNA here is from genome assembly GCA_014737535.1 of Bombus cullumanus. Lineage (NCBI taxonomy): Eukaryota > Metazoa > Arthropoda > Insecta > Hymenoptera > Apidae > Bombus > Bombus cullumanus. Next base: position 202,935 of record JACXIX010000022.1, on the reverse strand, counting down.
TTCCCCCTTTTCTCTCGGTACGAGACATCGTCGTGGACAGCAGTAGTCCCTCCGCGCGACAAAAATTCATTTGCCCGTGACGGCCGATATATCCCAGTAGATTGAACGACGCGCCGTCACGTTGCACGTTCGAGCTACAGTTTCACCTAACATCTAACAGAGATAGCGCGATAATGTCAATCTTTTTTACGAAGTACGACCGACCATCAGTTTCTCACTGTTTCGCCAAAGTCACAAGATTGTCACGATTTTCGAAATTCTGGTAAAATCCTCGTTTTTTCTCGTGCTTGGTTTTCCGCTCGTCCGCCACTGCGATGCGATTGCGGACGTAAGTAATCCCTTTTCCATTTTTTTCATCTCTCGCTTCCTTATTATACAACCGGTTACAAACGACGGAAATTCGATTACGGTACTCGAAGAGTTTCTGAGACTAAAACGCGAAACAACTGGAACCAACGAAACGATTTCAAATAGACGTCTCTTCGGTCGAGCACGATATCGAATAACGAATGTTGGTGATTGGTTGTGGTTTATTCCAGATAAAGTGTATCAGCTCGAGGGAGGAGGGGTGAAATAGAATCTTTTTAAGCGAAAGTTTTGTCATTATAATTAACGATGTAAAATCAACGCGATGTTCATCGTCAAACGAATAACACCTGTTGTGCATCCAGTGTTTTCCAGTCATTTCGAAATTTATTCTGCTCGAATCGATATCCATACACGTAAGCACTTTGCACGAATCGTCTTGTACCTCGTTTCGCTTTTAAAATCGACTTGGCCCTTACCCGTAGCAAGTTTCAAGTTTAAATCGATCGTGCCACGTAACGGTAGCGTCTGTCGTTGAATCGTCTCGGAGAAATTTCCATGTTTTCTGACCAATTAAGCGTCGCGTCGATCGATCGGCGGATTCGCTCATGACGCGCTGTGCAAAGCCCAATTTCAGATGGCCGTTTAGATAGTGTCGCGCGTGGAGAAAAACCGCGAACCCATTCGTCATGCCCCGACGCGACGAAAGAAAGAAAAAGCAACGGTAGGGACAGAAGTAAAAGGGTGGGGCGCTGTTGGATTTACGAGGCAATTTTCGGCAAGAGATCCGTTAATTTGCGGACGATACGTGGTGATAAATTCACGGAAATCGCGGTTATCGATCTTTCTTATGGGATAGCGGTCACGGAGGGAGCCAAAGCCGGCACGAGACCCACGGATCTCGTTAATTAATAACCCACTCGTCTTGTTAATTGGCCGCGAACCAACTTTGACTCCTACATCTCCGGATACTCGACAAATTCTTTTCGCCGAAGCAAAACGGAGGAAGAAGATTTTCTTACGCGGTTACCTGTATCGAGTTCGTATTTAGGAAAAATGTTGTTACGTATTAATGACAAATTGAAATTTATACTATAGAGTCGACAACTCGATATACGCAACGCGCGTTTGTTCGCGTTAATGAAAGTTTAATTTATCGTGTGAATGGGAGGCGAGAACTAGGAAGAGACCACGGAAATTGACATGGAACCAGCGCGGAGTTTACACTCCCACGTAGCGGGATACATGATTCATCGGCATCCTCTTAATTGTCTTATTTGGTCGAGCGAAAGTAAGCAAAAATTCCACCGCAGCCTGCTAAATCGACCAACGAACGGAATTACGCGCCGCGTGCATTTGATCGTTGATCGATCACTTTCCACCTGGGCGTGTCTATCCTTCGTGTTTGCTCGAAATTCCTTGTTTGCCCAGAAGATTTTCGGGCCTCGTATTTTACCGCCCATTTAGAACCATCATCTACGAGACATCGTAACGCGTTAAACGCGAAACATAGCTTCCTTGTTTGACTTATTAGTTAACGCGTACTTGTATAACATACCACCTACTGTTACTTGTTCGCGGAACGTGTTAATTCTCAACCATTATAATCGATAGTTTGCGATTCGATTATACGATTGGTAAACAAATTACACGATCGGATAGTAATTTTGAGGATAGTATTTGCCCTGTTCTATGATTCGTTTGTTTGTAATTTCGATATAATATCGAAATTGCTGCGAAGAATACGTAATTTCAAATTAATATCTACACGCGTAAAAACAGTGCGATATATGCGTGCATACAAACCTGAAATTATAATTCCCAACTCTCGCGAGAATTCAAACTCTTTTAAATGGATTATTACCGCTTTATCGATCATCGATGCTTGTTCCGTGTAATTTATCGGACTTTGAGCTGTCAGTCTGGTAACTGACGATCGAAATCGCACCAGCTCCCTTTGATTTCTACGACATTGGCGCGCAATATAAAAACAGAAAAGCATCGATAACTTTCTAATTTTCCATCATTCGCGAACAAATCGCCGAGTTTCGTGTGGAATCTGGATACAGCGTGTAGCTACCGTTGTAACTGTGTGTAGTGCCGTTGCGGATCCTCGATACAACATCGTGAATTGTTCGTCGTATCGTGAGAATGAACGATCCGATCGATTCGATACTAGATGCGTATTGTAAAAATGTTTCTCGTGGGATTTTTTACAAATCCTGTAAAGTATAAATTATTAAGTGTGGCTCCTACGAGCTTATCGCCGCTCGTGAATCCCTTATTGTTAGAAGCGACGTTAGAATCGACTAAAATGAAAGGATCGACGGAAGATTGGATCGTGATCGTGCGCGATCCTTGTAACCGAGAGTTTCGTTTAGTTTCGCCTAACTCGTTACAGCGTGGAATTTAGAATTTCAGAATCAGTAGGAAATCAACGACTTCTTCTCACCTAGCGTTTCGCAATTTTGCAACTCAAAGTATACGACGTAGCAGACAAGAAGAACGCGTAACTGCTAATTGCCAACATCGAATAACAAAGTTCTAACAATCTGATAGCACTTTGCGGTAAATGTAACTTGTCGATGTGTACTAGATTTGAAACTAATATCTGTGTACCGATCTTCGAACGAGGAAACGAACAGGTGCTTTACATTCTACAAAAATCATCTCTGGCAAAGTTATCGTGGCGGAAATACACGAACGAGACTACCGCACTTTTTCCCGCGAATCAAAGTTTCTTGCATCTCGACTTGCCTGCTATTTTCGCGCAAACGTCGCGCAAAGCGCAATCGATCTGGTATCGACGGCTATTCATCGTGCTCCCGGCATAATTCTCCGTTCCCGGTTGTTGTTCGCAGCAGAGACAGCGACATATCGGTTCAAGACATTCCGGTCGTGTGTATACAATTTACGGTTCACGGTTTCCAGTTTACAGTTTACAGTTCACAGTTTACAATTTACGGTTCACAGTCTACAGTCTACAGTTTACAGTTTACAGTTTACAGTTTACAGTTTACAGTTTACAGCTTAGAGTTTACAGTTTACAGAGCGATGGCAAGCCTTGGATGGTGATTCTGCAGCAAATACAAGTCGTCCTTCCGTTCTTCCATCTGCGAGATTTTCTTGCTCGTGGACGCGTACGATCGATCCTTATGGGCCGAACCGCGATCTCGCCACATATAGAAACCCGAACGAAGAAAGGGGAATCCGGGAGAAACGCTTCGAGCACGAAGAACACCTGGGTACGCGGTCCTTTACGGTTTCAATTAATTCCTCTCTGCGGTTTTCTTTTTCGTCCGCTCTTCTTCTTTTCCTTCCTCTTACCGAGAAATAAAAGAAATCGCCAGCAAGTGATTAAACATTTGCAGTCAAGACCAAAGAAATGCTTTGGTATTTGATAAAAGTGAACGTTTTCAGAGCGGACAGCTCGATGATTACATGGTTGGTACGTCGATCGATGGTCTTCGAGCAACTAACTTTTGGTGTTTGCGAAAATTTCTCCTTTCGATTTGCGATAAAATACCTGCGATCCTTTTTAATTTTTTAATGGTAGGCTGTTTGTTACGTAATGGCGAATATTGGGCTAAAAGCTATGAATTAAAACTAAGAATTATTTTTGCAGTTGTATATAACGTTTGGCTCGAATCTTTTCTCTTACGCCGTAGATCACGTTATAGTTTCGTAAATCTTCTACGATCACAAAAGATCGATGCAAAAACACGAAATAGATTCTTTCCCATTTGGAGTCGCCTTAATTCCTTCTTATATTTTTATAGTCACGTGTCTACAATCTTTAAACGACAGTTGGCGTTTATACTTTCTGATTATAACCGATTGTCTATCCAACTAGAGATTCGATTTCGTTCGTTTAAGTTATTCGCTTACGTTACCGGGAAATGTTTTAAAAATTGTTCGGTTTGCAACGTACCTTCATTTCGCCGGATAGAGAAACGTGAAAATTTTCAACCACGAGTCTGATTATCGCGCCGATAATACGAACTTTAACGAGTGTACGCGTTTATGCCTCGTAGATTGCGATTGATACGCGTTATGCGCACGCACGTCGAGCGAAATAAATCTTGTTGGGTGTCGTGAAACTGCCTGGATACATCCACGTTGCCCATTATAATTATCAGAGAGAATGGTCAACCATAAAGTGGCTTCGTTTTATCTTCCCTTGAACAACGTTGCTCCCTCCGAGAAGCACAAAGCAGAATGACGATACTACTGGACTGGACGGAACTTTACTGCCCGTCGAGTCCCTGATTGATACATGCTGCGCGTACACACCATTCTTTGATGCAATCATATTCGCCTGTAGATGTAGACGTAGATGTACACCTAAATGTAGATGTAGATGTAGATACACGTAAATACACGCGAGGCAACAGTAGCGTACTCGTACGACTAGCGACACGTTGTTAATCCCACGTTTCCAGAGTTATTCGTAAAACGTAACGACAATTTGTCAGAGATAAAACAGTATCGTCCCGTGTCGGAGCAAGTTGAAACGTTTGCTTGTTTGAAACAAGATTCAGCTAAAAATGAGACAAAAGTAAATAAATATTTCGACGATATCGTCTTGTCTATAGCATGCCTTTAGATCGCAAGCGACAGGGAACGCGCATTTTCGCTAAATCATAGGACGCGTGCGTCCCACATTCGTTAATAAAGTACACGATAGTGTAATTACAGTGTACTTGACACGATATCGTAGCGAGACGGCTGAGATCGTACCGGTTAGATCAGCAGAGTACATAATATAAAATAAACATTCTACTTTACGCTGTGTTACGTAAAAGATTATTTTATCGCTGCGATACAACTTATTTAGTAATTTCACAATTTTATGAACAAATATTCGGTCGGGTTTTCATTTATCCGCCAGGAGAATACGATACGAGAATTTCGAAGATTTGGCGACACGTTTAACGTTAAATGCACGCTTTTCGCAAAAAACGGTTAAATGCAAGACGAAAAAGATACAGTGAAAAGAATTGACAAGATTCGTCACGATAGATTCGATCGAATATAATAAGAAACGAGAAATCGGTCATTTCGAAGCGCATTAGAACCGCGTGGTAAACTAGACAATCTGTCACTTACCTATCTAGAAAACGTAAAAACGAAAAGTTCGACGAGCAACTCGATTCTTTCTAAAATAACGTGTCCCTTAGGATACATATACGTATACAAGGTTTTTCTAGTCGGTGGCGAGTACCGTGGTGGGTACCGCGTTCGGTTCGTTACGTTCCTGGCTAGCTTGGAAGGGAATATTCACAGATAGAAGTCAATAAATCCAAGCGATGATGCTCAACGTGGCCTGCTGCTGGCTGGACCGGACCGGTAGTCGAGAAGAAACTCGCTGCCGGCGAATAATGGCCGTGGAATCGTCGCTTCCGTTTATAGAGATACCGGCTGCGGCCTTCTAAGCGCTGGCATACGCGATATCCTCGATGCAAGAAGTCGGCAGAGAAGTTGCGCGTGAACCAACTTGCAACCAGCTGCACTCTCGACAACCGCCACTCGTTTTACGGAGAGTTCCGTTGGTCGACGTAAGTAAGATCGGCAACGATGCCGGATTAAGAGTCGAGTTTTCGAAAGTAACAAGAAAGAGCGCTTACGAGCACGAATATTCTCGATGGCTGATTTCGAATCGACGAAGCATCGACGAATGTAATTTTACCTTAATATTTAAACAAAAAGGATCGCTTCGTTCGTGTTTGTAAATCACGATAGGGTAAATTAAAAAATAGGGTAAATTAATAAATAGAATATTATATCGTTCTAAGCGTAGAATGCGAAGAACGAGGTTAACGCGTAAAATCCGCATGGACAACGATATGAGATCAACCTAAGCCGGATACGTTTCATCTCGTTTGAATAACTCGAATAACGTACGACTTATCTGTGAGATCGAATACGAATTCCATGCCACGCGAAGCAAAGAAACTGCAATTCCGTCACATTCTACTACAGTCGAGGTGAGCGAGTCATTCTACTCGGTAACAACTCGCTCCAATTTGTCGAGTGTCCTTAGAAAATACCAAGGGAATATTCGATTGGATCGAACGGTCGGACGAACGTGTACTCGATTCATCGGAGAAAAATTCTTCCGATCGCGCAACGACCAAAGGAGGCGCTAGTTACCCTTAAGGGGACTCGTTTCTCGGTTCTTCGTATCGACGGTTTCTCGCGAAACCGAGTCTGATCCATCAGGGAGCACGATGCGAGTTCTCGAACCAACGATCGTTGCGAACCGGTAGAAAGAAAGGCGTTTCTTTATAAAGCGTTTATTCTCTGCAGGACGCTACGCTGTTTCAACTTTACCTTTCCGGATCGCGTCGCAGCCAACGACCCTCGTGGAAAGCTCGTGAAACATTTTGCGGTTTCTTTCGGGTTATCCTGGCGAGATTTTACAGTTGGCTTCCTGCCGACGGAAACGAACGATTACGCGAAATAATAAAGGAAAGGTTTAATTAGGGGCTGCGGAGAAAGAAACGGAACGCGTGCAGTTACAGTTCGCCAAGATGAAAGCGTTTCCGTGAATAGACCCGACCTTTATGACAGTTTTGGCAGAGCGGGCGGGCGTGGGCGCCGAGATATAACCTTAAATTCGTGCTTGCGGAATGTAACGACACTCGTGAGCGTTGGCGAACTGCCGCGAAGGATCGAGCTCTTCCGTTTTCCAAACCTTTCGTGGATACTTTGACCGCTCTTATTTCTTCGCTTCTTATTGCTTAGTCGGAGCAAGAACATAGAATCCTTTCTTCTTTTCTTCTTTTCTTCTTCGCCCTTCGTCTCCAGATCGACGCCTCCGAGCGAAAGATTCGTCCTTCTTTCGTCATAGATTGTTCGTTCTAAAAATAATAATTCATATCGATTTACCGGCGAACAACAAAATCTCCACGTCTATCTCCAACTTTGCTAATGCATATTATTTTTACGCTGTTACAGATGCACGTCGAAATACGTGGGAGAATACTGTCAACATCTGAACCCGTGCCACACGGGACCACGCTGTCAGAATGGTGGTTCGTGCAGGGTGAAGGAAAGTAGCGGGGGTGGTACACCTTCGTTTACCTGTTCCTGTCCTGTCGGATTTACCGCGAGCCTGTGCGAGATACCGATCGAGAACGCGTGCGACTCATCTCCGTGTTTGAACGGTGCCACTTGCAATCTGAAATCGCTCCGTGAATACGTTTGCACCTGTGCCACTGGATACACCGGTAAGGATCTCTTAGTAATTTCATTCTCTAAATCGACCAAAAGAAAAAACTGACACGGCGCGTCGCGACGTAACGAAGCGGCAGATTTTTATCGAGAAAAAGAGTTGTACGCGTAATCCGACTCGTTTCTCCAGTCAAGATATTTTTTTCAACAACTTTACGGTGTAGGTTTCGCACATTTATCGTGGCACAATTATTTCGCAAACACGTTGATTATAGCGTCCGTTGAAACGTTAAACGTGACGTTAAAACGATATACGATAATCGAGTTTAAATTTAGCTTCGAGCAACGCTCGATCGAAATAGCTTGAAAACGAACGTGAATCCAAATAAACGCGTTCCACGTGGTAATAAAAAATATTACAGGTAATAGAATTACCCGTAAGAAAAGAAAAAGGGAATTTAGAAAAAAGGACGCGATGGGTGAAAACGATAACCGGTGTTCGCATTGTCTTTTGCATCGATAGGACGGATACGGTACCAAGAATGGAGGATAGGTAGCGGCCGACGCCCGCCAAGCTGGCGCGAATTCGTATTACCGAGAGAGATTGACGGAGTAAAACGAAGCGAAGGAACAGCGGCGGCGAATCAACAGGTGCCTTATGCGTACTTACTTCGCGTACTTACGTAAAAGGTCGTCGATGGACCGATCGAAGAGATAACCGCGGTAGTCGATGCGTTCAAAGGCATTCGTGTGTCGGGTTCTTCCTCGAGAGAAACACGCGAAAGAAGTTGGATTCGTTGACGAATTTGTTCGCATGGCGGAAGTTTCGGTGCGTAGCCAAACGAGTATTTTTTATGGGCCAGCTTTACGCAGGCGCACGTGCTCTCTTGACAAATTCGTAACGATGTAAGAAGGAGAAAGAAAAACGAGGACGAAAGAAGAGGAAGGGAAGAAGGAAGAAAAGGAGAAGCTTGTGCCAGCCGGATAATTGGCGGAGAGCGATACAGCGTTTCGCCGCGGCGGTACCTTTGGGCCAGTGGTTCTCACATTTAAACTACCAATTTTCTTGCTTTCTGTCTTTAACGTTAGTCTTACTTTATCATACTTTATCATATCAGGTTAGCGGTTAGTAGTTGGTAAAATTAGTCAAAATCTCGAGATAACCTGCAAAACACAAAACGGTTACCGTCATCTGGATAAACAAATTATTATAATTCGATTCCTTTCGTTGTTTCCGTTGCTTTCGTCTCGACGATGGCACGTTATTCGTTGATAACGCGAAATCGTCGGAGAACCACCGACCATTGCTAGCGAGTGCGCGAAATCGCGCGCAGATCCAGAGGCAAAGACATCTTAGATTCGGCAGAACGACGAACGACGACTCTGGTAATTAATTTCGCTAAGCGGTGACCTTCGAGAGCGCAGGAACGAGACTTTACGTAGATAGCAGGACTTCGTCACCGTCGTAGCCAACGTTTTAAACGATATCTCTCTCCTCGATCGGACGCGAACCTCGGCATGGGCGATTCGTAAAATCGTGGTAAACGTACACTTAGCCGTATCACGCCTGCTTGCCAGCGTGCGATCGATAGGAAAAGATTAAATTAATATACGCATCTTACGTCCCCTGTTGTAGCTCCCTTGTTCTATATGTAGTATTGAAGCTATTCTCTCCTAAATCTTTACGTTGTTAAGCTGTTGTTACGTCGTAAGTTTTCACGTGCATATATTATACGTTTAAATTCTTGCATTCTCGCGTACATTCTTACACAGATACGTACCTCTGCGTAACGCATTTGGTCGTGACAGGGTTGATCCACGCTCGTACGGCAGGGTGGAACGCACCCCTCGGCCTTCGTCCTCCCTTTCGCTCCCCTTCGCTCCCCTTTTATTCGATTCTTCTTCGGCTCGATCTATTCGCTAGCAGCTGCCAGGCTACTTACTTAACAAGCTCACTTAACGATTCGAAGATGGGATTTCTGTGCAAGTACGCGAAGGAACGCTTGCTAAATGAGCAGAAAGCTTCGTGTGACTGTACGTCTGTTATAAAACTATATACGTAACACGTACAGCGTAGAGGGCGATCTATGGTATTTAAAGTATCAAAAGTATAGAAAGTCAGTGGCGTTTAAACTTTAAAAATGCCTACCTATATTTAATAGTATCGTTATATCCGATAACAGCGATTGTAATACAGCGTATTACTCCAGCTTTAAATATATCGTTAACGACACGGCCGTGGCTGTGGAACGATCTTTTCGCAATTCGATTTACAGAGATTTCCGTACGCCGTTCAAAGTGTAAAAGGCTCGTCGTGTATCTCTACCATTCGTTCTTTTTTGTTCTGTGTGTTCCAGGCGAGCACTGCGAACGACAAGACCACTGCGCCTCGTCGCCTTGTCGAAACGGGGCCGAGTGTCTGTCGCTGGAGGACAGCTACAAGTGCACGTGTGCACCCGGCTTTACGGGGCCGAATTGCGCGGACGACATCGACGAATGCGACAGGAACCCGTGCAGACATGGCTCCTGCAAGAACATTCACGGATCGTACAAGTAAGTCGAACGACATCGTTAACGGTCCCCTCCCGATACTTTACGTATCTTCTTTCAACGTAAATCGCGCTCTCGTCCTTTTCGATGAAACTACGATGCGACTCGATTTTCCGCCAACCTATTCCACGATTTCATCGGTCCTCCATCCTCCGTACTTCCGTCTGCATCTCTCTCGCTCGTTCGATCAGCAGGACCAGGCCGATGCGCATCGTGTGGCAATTACTTACTCCACATAAACTTTTATCACCGTTTCGCCAGATCGTGTTATCCCATCGGAGCTCCTATAGTTTCCAATGGTCGAGCTAAACTCGGGTTACGCGATCGAGAAATCGGGTTTGCTTTTTAAAACTTCATGGCCTGTACGTATACGAGCGCTACGTTTAACGTTATATTTACGTTACCGAGTTCGATTTTCGCTCGTGAAATTCTGTCTACGCTTGCTACAAAATTGCGCATGATTTCGGTAATTTAACGACGAAACGGTTATTGGTGTTACAGTTTCAAGGTATAGTACCGCGCGAATGTACCGAAATAAGTAAATAATTAAGCTTGCACGCAAGAGCGTGTTATACGATTACGATATACATATGTGCTTGTATATTTTACGTTTACGACAAATAAGACGGTAGAACACTGAAGTTAGCACGATGAAAAGGAAAAGAGAAAAAAGAAGGGGTTGCGGAAAAGAAACGAGCTCGCCAAAAACTGGTTCCACCGGGTAACTTAAGGCCCGGCGGCCGCGGCGCGGCGCGGAGAACATAAATCCGCGCTTTGTTGAGATCGAGTCGAGATTAATCGAGACCGGAGTCGAGTTGACCGCGCGAGAGCAGATAATGTCGCTGGGTGCAACGTTATATCGAATTATATCAACTGGACGCCGATGGCTCCGAGTGTGCACGCCGCACTCTACGCGTACGCTCCACCTTTTCGTTTCCTTCGTCGGGAAAATCGGGCCGGGCGAAATCGTATTCTACGAACATCTTCTTCGTCTTTCTAGCTTTTCTATCGCGATTTCGATAGAAACGTACCGAACGCACTCGTACAGTTCGTCTTCGACAACGAGGCTCGATGCGACGGTACGAAGGAATAGACAGGATTAATTTCCGCGAGAGTTCTTCGTATCGATTTTCGTTGCGCGTAGATTTCTTGCTTTACTCTCTGAAAAATAGAAACATCGACAAATATTCGGAAACATTTTACGCGGCTTAACCTCGCTACCCCTTTCGGTCGTAGTTTTACTACTACGCTTACTACCTCTCGGGATATCGATACCTCCTTGAAAAGTCTATCTCGGCAGCTTTGCAGAGGCAATATCGCGTCGGCATCGCTCGCCCGTAATCGCAGAAGCGAGGATGTATTCGCGCCACCGCGATATTGGCTTACGTAGAATACGGCATAGGGAGGAGAAAGAAAGCGACGTTAATGCCGGCGCGCACCCTTAATTGAACGGTATCTGGTTAACACGGACGAGGCAAACTTATACTTGGATAGAAATAATCGAGCTTTAGCCGGCTAATAAATATCGGCGAGGGGTTAATCGCACCGCTACCCAATAATTCCGTTTAACGTCGTTAATCCGCCTCTGCCTGTAGATCGTAGACCCTGTAACCTTTCCTCGCCAGGGATAGTTAACGCCGCATATATGCATCGACGTACGCGTATCCCATTTAGTCGCGGCATTAAACCTCGGATACACAGGAACGCGTACTCTTTCTTCACCTGTCTCTCGCTATCTTGCCAGTCTGCGACCGTGTCCAGAAGAATTATATTATTTATCGGATATTTTAATATTTTCGTTTTTTTTTTTTTTTTTGTCGAGCGAAAGAACCACTATCGTCTCTCTCTTTCTTCCATTCTCCCATTTTTCCATTCTTCCCGCCTTCTTTCGTCGCTGTCGCCTCTGCAACCCTTTGCTCCGCCTTTCTCCGTCCACCGATCCCTCTTGCGCTCGAGAAGCAATAACGTTCAATTGGGTCTAATAAAGACTTTGACGTGGCGTGCCTGACCGCCAGGTGGTGCTGGCTGAAGCTGCTATGTTATTAAATAGTTAGGTTGAATCGGTGGCCGAGCGTATCGCCACGTCGAGGACAGCCACTCGATCGACCGACTCGATCGAATCGCGATAAATAATCGAATCCCAACTACGAAACATCCGACATCGCTAACGTATAATAATTATCTCCATTCGTACGAGTCGCTTATGCAAGTTGTCCGTTTAACGATCGAACTGAAATCTCGCATTTCTAACATTCGAGAAAACATTCTCGCGGCTCGCGATCACTGTCCGCTACCGCTACCACTACACGGGAAACTACGTGCGAGAAAGTGCACGCGGTTGGCCGAGTCTGTGCGCGTGCTCGCCGCTCAGGGCAGGATGTGATTTATGAAACGATCTGCTTGAAGTAGAATTTAATTGAGCGGAGGCGAGGGAAAAGGAAGGCCACGTGGACCGACGTTCCTTAACCTTCTAACCCGACGCGACGATGGATCCGCAACGGATCTTAATAAATTACGACCTCCGCAGCAATTTCGAACCTCGCTGCGATTGACCCCGCAGGGTCCGCTTCTTTCCAACTTCCAGCCGAAACTCGCCTTCTCGTATCCCGGAATCCGACCACGCTTTTCTCCTCTTCGTCTCGTTCCCGAATCAACCAATACAGTTTCGATCGCGATCGCATTTCCACTCGAATTTCCCTCTACCTTTCCAAATTTTCTCCGCTCCTGTACTTACGTATTCCCGTATGGTACGAGCTTCGGCTTAACTAACGATAAATTAGTTGATAATGACGCAAATTACGATTTCGGTAAAATATACATCGACCTATAACCGTCTATAAATAGCAAATAGATCGGATAGACCTTGAGATATATTTTCTCGTATAAAAACGTATAAAAACGTATAAAAACGTGTAAAAGATTACTATTTCGTTCGGAATATTGGACTGTAAGGAATCCATAGATACCACCAATTCTATCACGATCCCTTAAATTTAACAAACAGCGTTAACCATTTTTCCGCTACGATCGACCGTTTTGTCTCAAGTCGTCGATTAATCGACGAACAAGTTTTTCATGCTCGAGAACAGAAAGTTAAAGGCGACCACGATCGACTATGCATCTGTGTTAATGCTTGTTGTTAACCTTGAAACCGAAGCAGAAGAAGAAAGTGATCTAACGAAGAGGTGTCGGCGTTCTCACAGCCTTGCTCTACGTTCCGACCATCTCCATCGCTGACAACAACCGCTGGTGGAGGTGTGCCCGTGGCCGTGTCACGTAGCAAAGCCTGGCCTACCAACGATTCACGAACATTAGTCAACAACTCGGCTTTCGAGTCGTTTCCACGGAATAAAGGAAGCCTTAGACGAGGTCAATCGGGTCTGTTTCTGCCGTGGAAACAGAGCACGAAACAGCAGAGGAGAGAGAAGAACGGAGTAGAAATAAGGATCTCGAGCGATTCGAAAAACCCGTTTCTTGGCCGCGACACCGACCGCTGCCCGATAACTACGTGCCTTGAATGCAGACTCGCGGCATTTTCAAATTTCGCCCAACTAAACGCTCGGCTAGCCGCGTCACGATCTTTTTCCACCATCGAGCGAGAACCTTTGTCTATCTGGAGAAAATACGGAGTCGTTAAAAACGTTCAACCCGGGTTGTCGCATTATCAACGGCGTTGATACGCATCGAAAAGACCGGGCATTCGGACTTTTCGAACATGTTGGCTGGAATTCTTCTCCGGAGGTCCATTACGTGCTTCGAGTACGAGAGTATTAACGTATGTAAAGCGAGTGTAAAGTAACGCGACCAGTTTTGCCTGTCTATTTTACCGAGATATTGAAAATTTGCCTTTTGCTGGTCCATCTCCTCTCGTATAATCGCTTTATCGCGAATAGTCTTGCTCCATACAGAATTACGTATGAAATCCTATTTAAACGTAATTCAAAGGTATACCAGTAATTTATATATAATTTTCGCTAACGATATAGCGTAAATGAAACGTAGATTGAAAAGAATCGAAAGGTAGTAACGATAACACGTCGTATAGTTATTATGCTGTGTGTACAATTATACGTGTGCGTACACGATGCGTAGCACTTTATGGGGAGGGGAGCTAAGGTTAAAGAAAAAAAGAAAATCGATAAAACAACCGTTTAATGGAAAGAAGGTAGAAATTTGTCAGAAACATATAGTAACACGTATCCGTTTGCACCTTGATGCGTATTTCGTCTGAACAAGAGCTGCGTATATCGGCGAGAGAAGTTGAACGCGTGAGATTAATCGTGTAAAACTTGATCGAGCTGTCAAGGTTAAATTCCGTTGCCTTTTTTTACAGTCTTTTTAAAGAATGGATGATGCAAACGAGCTATACGTTTCGTTATTCTCCTTTTTCGAGGACGATCGTGGAAAGCTTAGAAACGTTCTATTTATATAATAACCACGATGCAGGAAAAATGTGCAGCGGACGCTATTAAATAATAATCTACCTATGTAACTCGGATCGGACACAAGCTCGAGTAACAGCTTTCGACGCTGAATCGTTAAAAGAATTTATCGATGATTCGACAAGCTGACTGGCCAACGATCGTTTAATTACCGCTACGGTGCGCGTCAAATCGGTCGCTCTTCCACTATTTATAATCACGCGGAAACGTCGTAGGCGTTGAAGGATAGTCGCTCGATCTACTCGGACTAGCGTAGCAGCAACATCTACGTTCTACGTACAAGATTTTTCAATCGGGCGTGTATGATCTATCGCGTTATTCGCAGTACAATTTTTACGCCATATATAATCCAACACAGTTTCGGAATTGGGCAAATCCCCGTACGAAAATGCACGTAATAGGAATCGTTATGGAATAAATTATGCAATTTTCACATTTTTAATTCGCCTAAAAATACGATCTTTCCGCGCGTTTGTTTGAAACATTCTCAAACACCTCTTTTTTTTATGGATTAGCTCGATAACTGTAACTATAATTGGCTATAATTCGCGCAACACTCTATAGAAACGACGAATACGAGACCAGGTCGCTTTGACTTTTCGCCGACTCGCGGTAAAATTGTGCAAACAGCAAGAATATTCAACGGGGAAGTTTATCGTCGAGAATCGTCTGACGTAACGATTATCGAGCCCAATTCAGTCAATTACGACGGTGGGAAAGCGCCCTGCGCTAGTGTTCCATTAGCCGCGTTAGTCCAACGTTATGCTTCTTATTTTACGCGCGGTGCATCCGTTTACGTCATAACCCCGGACACACAATACCCAACGCGATATTAATTGTTGCTCAAGCGTAACGATTAATCCGGCAAATTAAAAGTTTCGTCAGGTCCGAAACAGCATGGCGAAAGACGACTGTATTTGTCAGAATTGCCAGAATGGTATTTATCGATAGATACGTGGTAATGGACTTGCGATCTATGAAACAAACAGATATAGTCCAAGGATAAATAGTCTGTGCTATACGCGACGGTGCAAATATTTTTCCTTTCTCATACTCGTATTCAGAAATAAAATTATCGTTGAACAAAACGCGTACAAAGTAATTTCAACAAACAAAGACACGAATCCTACTAATAAAATAAGGCCGCTGTGCGAAGCAGTCTCGTTTCTCGTTTCGCGAAATATAACGGAAACGCTGATGTATAATCAATGAGATGATCTAGATCTCAGTTCCATTGGAACAACATCGTGTAGCAGTCCCGTGCGAAAGAAGAACGAGAATGCGCGGGAACCGGGAACCGGGAGCCGGAATATCCTTACGACATCCGTTACGTTTATCGTAACGCGTGGAACATTTTTCCCGCGATTTCCATCCACGTTGGCCATCGTCGCCCATTTGCGTAACGTTCGTAATCGATGAACCCACTTGCCGTCAAGTTGAATTTTCTGTTTCGTCGATCCTCGTACGAGCAACCGGACGAATACTCGACTACCGACAGCTACCGATTCTTTTACGTCTCCCCACTAATTATTTACGAAAGAGTTTGTATTTTGTATCCGATGAAATAAACGATATGGAAAGAGTCGTTTACGATCACCGTTCACGTAGTTGACATTTTCTCTTCTCTCTTTCCTTCCGTGTGCAGCATAAAGCATTCTCGATAATGCCGTAACGTTATAAAGCTGTAACGATGCGAAGCAACGCGCGGTCCAAAGTGGAAGGTTATTATTAGCCGGGAGAATACTTAATATTTCATGCGAGAATGTTTTCATCGATGGACTTAATAGCCTCGTAAAAATGATGGAGAAGGAGCGTCTGAAGAGAGACCTGACCGCTCTCCCGTCCCTCGATCGTTCGTGATTTCAATCTGCCCGCACCGTTCCAATTTCGCATCAATTAAATCGGTGGACCTCGTATAAACGGCTGTTATCAATTTACAACATTACCAACGGTCAAACCGTCGTCTAACGCGCTGTCGTGGTTTCCGTTAAATTCCTCGTCTATCCTTTTTCTTCAGTTTTTTTCCTTTTCTCATTTACACGCCACGATTAAACTTTGCCCATTAAAACAAAGGAGGGGATATCGTATCACTCTTATCGTAAGATATTTTTCCGAACAAGCTGCAACACCTTCGCTGCAGTCCTCCGATTCGCTCGTGTTCCGTTCGTCCTGTCGACACGCGAAATATAACCGGACGTGGCGTCGCGTCGAACCGAACGGCAAAATTATGCCGCGATCAATGGTACGTACGATCGATTCTGCTTGCCAGAGTGCAACAGCCTTCCTGGACTACTTTACCTTCCGAAGGTGTTGCTTGAAACTCCAAGAATCCGCGTAGTAGACGTAAAGATCTTGCCCCTCTTGTTCTCTCCTGGCCTTCCTCTCGTTCGTCCGGGAACGAACACGGAAACCGAACAAAACGACACGAAACAGAAGGTTCGTTGGAAATCGCGTTCTCGATGCTACCGAATCGATCGTGACAAAACGCGACCCACTCGTCCTCTCGATCTAGTCCCATTAGTTTCGCGCATCGGTCCACCTTTTTGCATTTATCGCGCGCGCGCGCGCGAGCAGATTCTTTCTTACTCGCCGGTTTGCTTGCGCGTTGTTTCGAACCGAAATGACTTCATTTTGCAATATAATCGCGCGCGCAGTGCCCGCGACGGAATCGACCCGTCTTGAAATATCATCTCTCGCCGTGGGCAGATCCTCGAGCCACGACTTGCTTCCGGTGTAGATTGGTCTCCTGATTTCTTGGACATATATTTTCTTTTTTCTTTCATCTTTTTCAATTATCGGACGTATCTACAGCGTAACAAGCTACAGTATCGCTTCCAAGTGTCTATATGCACCGTCCAGGTTACCATCGTTACGTAGGGTTACAGTTACGCAATCGCAATCCCCAAGTATTGCTGAGACGTATAAACTAATAATAGATCGACGAATGAAAATAACATTTGCAACTTTTTGTAGCTTTCGTAGCATCGTAAATTCGAAAAATTATAAATTATGTATATAAGAATGAATAGGAACGAATTGTAAAATTATTTGTCAAGAAGAAACGTAGCGATAGGACGTTACGATTAACTGTACGTACGATGAAATATCTGAGAATGATAAAAGTAAAAGAATCTAGTTTATATTTGTTTCTAGTTTATTCTGTACTTTGTATGTGGGCGAGTGTCCTGCGGCGCGATGCTTTCGATCGCCGAAACACGTTCGGTGTTCTTCGGTCGTAGAAACTCTTCGACACTGACGACTTAATTACCAGCAGAATTTAATGCTAATCGCGCGTGCCTAATTAATTGGCAGAGCGAAAAATGTTAGTATAGAAAAAGAAATCGTGATTCGACGATGCCAGGCACGATGTTCTTCTTCTCTTCTTTCTTTGACCAACAGTACGGATGTTGGCAGAAATATTAGGCGATAGAATAACGAGTCGAACGAAAACGAGGGATAAAAATACGATCGAAAACTCGTATAACTTACGATACATGCGTTCACGCATACCTACGCAATTTTTACATTTACATTTTTGTAAGCAGGCGAGTGGTATAAAGCGACAGATAAGATCGACCGGAGGAAAATACATCCGTGTTTTCGACGGTTTTGTGTTTCACTATAAATTTTTGAATTTGTCAAAACGAGGGAAACAAATAGAGAACGGGGTTTGATTCTAGAAACAATTTCCGACGACCTTTCTCTTCTTTAGCTTCTTCCGAATTCTTACTTCTTTTTCTTCACCAACAGCCCCAACTGATTCCCCAATCATTTCTGACCTGGCATATTTTCTTCCTTCGACAGTCAACGGTCGAGGCTCGCCCTGGAACTTGTTCCTGTCGCGTCCAAGCACCCGATACGAATCATAGAACGGGGACGCATAAACATCAACGCGGCCAAGCCCTTCACCGATTCGTCGACTGCGTGCTCGACTAATGGTCGGTCGGGAACCGACACCATTTTACGCGTCTTTCTCGATGCCTACCGAATCGAACAATCGACCGACAACGGACGAGAACACCGATCGGATTCGTAACAATAGCACCGACTGCGATATGGAAATGGTTTATGTTCTTCTCGATCGAGGATCGCGAATTCTCGGATCCAAAGGGTTTACCTCGCCTCTGATCTGCTCGAAATACGTATAAGCGTGTTTCGTAACAAATACAAATTCGAACACGTTGCTTCGCTCTTTGGAACAACGATAACGATCTTTAAGGAACAGCGATAAATTTTGTTAAAGAATCAAAGATAATTACGCAGTTGTCGTATTCGGTCGTATTCGCTTTGATATAAGAAAAAGAGAAGAAAATTCCATTGCGGAAAAAACATTATTAGAAATTTGCGGTGTTTCCGGAAATTTTTCGCGTCAGTGTGAAAGCGCATAAACCGTCGTATTCGTCATAGAGGCGGAAATCTATGGTCGCGAAATATTTGCTGCCGCTACGATATTTCGCGTCGATCTGGCTGGGGGATTCTTTAGTTTTACGACTACGTTGCAAAACCGGGTTTCATAAGCTCTCTGCTAACGTTCGATCGAAATATTCCGAGCAGCGACTGTACGATTTATTCCGATATCAGCTAATACTTGGTCCGCCGATGCTATTTTCCATACAGTAAGTGGAGCGAATGTCACGCTCTCGCTGGAGTATTCGGTATTATATATATATATTATATTATATATATATATATATATATATATATATATATATATATATATAGAGAGAGAGAGAGAGAGAGGACAAAGGAGGATTGTTAGGAGAAATATGAAAGCCCTTGAAAACCTTGTTGTCTGGTTTGCACGGTGCGTGTAATCCATTCGGTTCGAACAATGCGCGTAAACAAGTGGAAATGAAATTTTTCGATTGGCTACCTTCGACTCCGGCACCGGAGATGCTGTTAAGCGTGCCGGTCAACAAGATTTAATCGGAATTTTTGCGCCTCCGGCACGCTTTTGCCTATAGTCTGTTTGCTCGACCGGCGCGGCGCATAAATATTCATACGGGCGGATTAAAGATTCATACGGGCGGATTTTTCGAGCATCGTGTAAATTTACACGAATACAAGAGCGGTGAAATTAACCGTTCCATGATCGGACGAACAAAACAAATATTGGACGAAAAATCGCAATTGTAAGCGTAAAAATCAAAAGTTGATACAATATAGAAGCGTGTATCTTTGGGCTGTGTCAAGAGGTACGCAAACGAAACGTTGACAGGAATGGTAAAAAATGCAAACAATTAGCATGCGGCAAATTTGGCTTCGCGATGTCTCCGCGTATACGCGGAGAGAAATATCGTGTAACTATCGAATTAGCAAAATTCTTGCACACTATCGAGGACGAAGGAGGGAGAGGAAGAGAGAGGAGGTGAGATGCATTCATGCGTGCAATGATTCCGCATCGTTCCTACGACCCAGGGTCCTGGGTGGTAGCTAAAGCGAGAAGATCGGAGCAGACGGCGAGACGGCCATGCGCAAAAGTGGGATAACAGGCTGCATAGTCGAAGACTAACGAAGGATGACGGAACGAGCCGAGGGGACTTTGGAAAAAGACAGACAGCGTCGCTGCATCAGAGGGGAGGTGGGTCGGTCGCGTCGCCACCGCCAGCAGAGAGGGTCACTGACGACGGTGGCGCCCTCTGAACGGCCCAGTCTGGAAAGTAAGGTTAGTCTGTCGCTAGCCGTTTGCGGATGATACACGTTTTACGCGTGTCTCCGCCGAGTTCACTTCCTCGGTTCGCCAACTGTGACTGTGGTAAATACGCGCGAAAACAAGTGGCTACGCAACCTGACAGTACATCGCGTTTCGTAAGCGACTGTGATTTACACGTCGCGACATTTCCTATCGTTCTATATTTCTTCGGTTGTTGCCGCGAGATTTTAAAAGTGGCACGCTCTACTCCGAAAAGCCCGCTAACCGTTGCTCGTAGCGTTTCGATACGCTGCACGAAATTTGGCTGGCGAATTCGGTTCTCTGTAAAATCGTCGTGCACAAGAGTGTTTTGTGGAAAGTTACGCGAAAGAGTGGCTCGTGAAAGAGGAGATAACAGGCAGTTGGAAAAATGCGTTGGAAAACGAGTAGCTTGACGGAAGCACGATGATGAGAGAGACGAGATTTAGCAACGCTACGTACCCCTCCGTTCAACCGTCATGGCCAGCTTCTCGGCGAACCGACACACGTAACACAGGATAGAGGCAATTTGAGCGAATTTAAGGGCGTTTAAAGCACTCGCGGCGTAGTCGCCCGAAACGAATCATCCTCGTCCGTCTTTCGATTCTTTGGTTCGAAGCGAAACGCGCCACGGCGACGAAAAACGACGCGTGAGAAAGAGCGTGAGAAAACAGCGGCTGCTACGACGTTTCTCTCTGGAACGAGGAACGGCCGAGACACACCACGCACACACGCGCACCCCCGTTCCACCGTCATGCTCTCCTGTCTCTCGTTCCTTCGCCTAACCCCCGTCCTAAACTTTCAACCTTCGCGTACAGTTCATTTTGTTATATACCTCGCATAGTTTATTTGATTACCCACTGTTGGCGAAAGTAGCCGTTAGAAAATATACAGTAGCGTCATCGGCGATACTCACCAACCGAAGTTTCCCAGGATTATATCTGGTCGTTGGTTGCCGGACAATCACGTGCAATCGTGTGAAACGCTATGCGACGACGCGACCGCTCGGCCAATTTTCTACTCTTTTTCCGATCTTGCGACTTTTCTCTCGCCGCGCTATAGGAAACGTGACTCGAAGGAAGAAGAAATGGAAAAATGAAAGTATCAAAAGTGGTGTGTACGCGTTACAGCGAGGAGAACACCATATGCCCGTAACGGGATCCAGCCGACGATAAACCACCGTACTGGCTGAAAAAACTAGGTATCCGTTTGCGGTGGAAAACTCGTCATTTCTGCCCTCGTATACGTCTTCCGAAGAAACTGTGTTTGTTGCTTCGGTTGGATAATTATTGCTCAACGACTATACTGTTTGTGATAGGAAACTAGTGCAATCAACGGCGTGTGAACTTGTGAATTTGGTATTATCGCGCATATACCGTGCGACCGTTAGTGTATAAGGTGTACAGGTGGATGTGTTTATTTTTCTATAGTGATATTCTGCTGTTTATGAAAAGAAAGTAGCTGTTTTAACGATGGTGAGCCTTAAAAATGAAGTGAACATCCAACGGATCTTGGTCAAAATATGAGGAGAGCGTCGTCCTGCGACCCGGGGCAATCGATTTCGTGCGAAAATGTATCTTACGCGTGTCTTCTTGGTTCTTCTGCTGGCTACCGGCTCAAGGTGTGTTGTTGTCCCTTTAAACTCTACATTTTCTCCACGTTTTACCTGTACATCACGCACACGCACACCTTGCGTATCAATTATTCGTCGAGTTCACACGTTTTTGCCGATAGATGTGTATAAATATGCGCATAAAAAGTACCGCGTTGAGCGTAAAAAGTTGACGCTACGGCAGAACCGGTATTATAAATATGTATCAGTCCTGCCGATAATTAACGCGGTTTATTGGTCTCCTGTTGGCTGGATGAGAGCGAATGAATGGGGAAAACTGTGAGAAATCGATCGAAACGATTCCGTCCTATGTTTGTTAAAACCATGTTCTTGATTGTTGGCGATACTTACAGAGAGACTCTTATTTTTCGTGCTATTTCAAATGTATCGCTGTTGCTATCGTCAGAGCCGTTACGTCCGTCCATGTTTACATATTTTAGTTATGTTTACGATATTTACATCGTTCGATGTCGCCTCGGTAATCTTTGCCTCAGTAACGCATGTATATATATATATATAAATGACACGTCAGTCCTATCAAATCTATAAAACTTTCTCGCATCCGTTGTCTCAGCTGATAAAATGAAACCTTTCCTCCTATTAACAATCCTCCAATTCGTTGACCAGTATGTCCATGTGTAAGTAACTTTTCTGTGCTCGTCTACTCAAGTATGCGCATTTCAGTAAATGGTACTTTAGTAGGACGTACATGGCTGAAAATGCGACAACTGTATCGTATCGAACACTTTTAAGATCGTAGGCGAATCGCGAGGTTAATAAATCCTGTTCTTCGAAAGTCAGTGATATCGACTCTTATAGGACGGATAAGCAAAAACGTTTCTGTGTCGATAGACAGCAATAGAAACAATTCTGTAAGATATTTACTAGCTACGAGACAAGAACGAAACAAGAAATATTCGTTGCCGCATCGTATTTATTGGTTGCACCGGTGCAGACAATATAAATAATAAATATCTTGCAACGTATATCACGTATATACGTAACTTGGCGTAAGAGACATTTCTTTATAGTTGGTAAATACAACAAAATATAAGTCACATATAACGAAAATATCTGCGATATTTTTGAGAATCTTAAACACGTGATTTTACATCTGATACAATTATGTAAACAAGTCTTGCTCTCTCTCTCTTTAACGAGAAGCTCGTCCGACACACACACACACACACACACACACACACAGAGTGTAATTAGCGCTGCAGGAGTTGATCGAGCGAGCATTAACTGATAATTTATCACCTCGACTAATCGCCGTTTTATCGAACAATCAGTCTCGTTCTCGCGGAACACTTGGAAGATGAACGATTTTAACGAGTCGCGTTTCATTTGCAGATGCATGTGCTCGAGCGGATACACTGGCCAAAATTGCGAGAACGAGTATATTCCCTGCGACCCATCGCCGTGTAAAAATGGAGGCACGTGTCATCAGATCGACGGTTTGGATTACCAGTGCATCTGTCCCGAGGGTGAGTTTTCAAATTGTTTCTGTTTCGATTACTTGCTACCAGGCTGATTCTCGAGTATATGTAATCAAACCACACCGATTGTTCCGAATGGTTAAAGGTACGTAAGTTGGGTGAAACGACTTAATTGGTTTAAAGTCGACGAATTTCGAATATTATTTGTAAACGCGTGAAAAGAAACTTCCAATTCGTATTATCCTTCAATTTCGATAGAGTGGAAAATCGCTGACTACCTTTTGCTTCCTATCGCTTTTATTCTCTCTCTGAGGCCGACCTCGCGATACTCGGCGCCGTTTCTTCGCGGCTCTCCCACGAATCGAAAAGAACGAACGAAAAGAAACAAAGTGCATCGGGGGTCGCTGTACGTCGATCGCTTTGCGAGGGCGATTTAACATTTCGGCATGCGCACGAACGTTGCCTCTCTTCGAACAAGCCACGTTCCACTCTGTTTACGACGCAACGGCAAGACAGTGTCTCGCAAAGGCGGCCCGTTGCGCAACCTTGTCCCATGGCCGGACAAACGAACAGGAGGGTTAGAAGGAGAGGGAGAAAAGGAAGATAAAAGAACGCGTCCGTGAGGCAATGATTAGCTGGTGCAACAGGTACGACTCGAGCCAGGGGATGGTGACCATTTATGCGCGCACCACATACACGTACGGTAGATGGTTAATGTAAAGTTAGGGTCAGCCTAGCGTGGCCTTCTCGCCGGCCGGATCACAATGCGTGGTCCTGTCGTTCCCAGGCGGACCACAACCATGGCGACCGACCCCACCTTCTACGTTCTACGGCTACGTCCCTCCATCCTCTTTTACGCTACTTTGCTTTCGGTCGCGCGCGCCTTTTCCCGTTAAAGAAGCGCCCGGCCTGTTCCACCTTGCTGCTTCTGCTCTCACCGATGAGTTTCCGTCGCTTCGCCGACATTGCTACCACGTTTTCTCGCTTTATCGCATCGGACTGGTTCCGCGATACAACGACCTATATAGCTGTCGAAATGCTGCTTGCTCTCGCGCTTCGTGAGCTTTACGTCGCACCGCGTCGCGTCTCGCTCGCCATTTACGAATTTTAGGTCTACCCGTCGACCGGCGCCACAATTTCTTTCAGATACGTTGCACGCTTCTAGAGTGCGCGACGCCGGAATAAGTGGCGGGAATCGAAACTCGTAAGAAACGTGTCCGGATCGCGTACTCCAAATGGTCGTTGACAGACAGAGCCCGTTGAAGTTGTTCCTTTTATAGAGGAAATGCTTCGGAACAAGGCCATAACTATATCCTCGATGTTACGCGATGTATCTTTGAGTTCCCTTCCTTTGGTCGTCGTTGGCGAGTTTGTTCGCCGATTCTTCTACGTTCCAAGTTATCGCAGCACCATGAAACTTTTTCATTCTACGACGGTGCAGCAGCGGTGTCCCTTTCGCAAAACATCCGTCGCCGCCAGGAATAGTTATTACCTGAACGATCGAAATGTTCTGTTTTGTCGTAATTTTCCCAAAGAATTTCGTTATGCCGCTGCTAATCTTCCTGCCTTTCGTACGAGGAAGAAAATAACCGTAGACAGGCGACGCCCGGCTCTCCAGAGGTACGTACATATTTACGACAAGCTTGTAACCACTCTCTCTAGACCAGGCGCGTTCGAAATAATTTGCTCGTGTAGTTGGTTGTAACGGTTCAATTTGCATCGACCTTACATGCCGTCGGTTCTCCAATTTCTTCCATCCACGAATCGTACTTTCTTTCCTTCTCGCCCCTCTCCTTTTGCTGCTGCCCCTCCGTTTGTTTCTTTACCGTGAAGCTTCGCCAACTCGGACGTTCGTTGGCCGGGCCAGTTACAGCGTTTTTGCCGGACGCTTGCTTTTCACGAAACAGTGGCCGCTCCAGGCACTCGCAAAGAACGAGATTGTAACCATTCCTTGGTTAACTACGGGACTGCAGCTCTTGGGATTGGCTTCTCTTCGACGATTTGGTCGCATAGGTATTAGGTAGTCGTAATGGTTCAATTTGTAGCATTCCGCTTTCTCCGCTTCTTCATCCGCAGCGTTTCTTCTTCGTTTCGTGCCGCGCAGAAGTCACCTTCCTTTCGCCTGTTCCGTACCTGTTCTTCTCTCTCTCTCTCTCTCTCTCTCTCCTCCCTTTTCGTTCCTCCGTTATCGTATCGGCACGTTTTCTATCTTGTGCAAGAGCATCGAGAACGTCGCCCCTTTTGCCGAGAACGACCTCGACCGGCTGCAGATTTTCCTCGTCGACGATCCGATCACGCCTCCTCCATTCCATTCCGCTAATTAGAAACCGCTCTATCGAGCGCCGGTTAAACGATTAACCGCACGCCCATAGATCGATCGTTCGCTTGGCCGAGATAGCGGGTAAAAGGAGTCTCACTCGTTTTCTCTGGCTATCTACAACCAACGTGCTTCTGTTTTTCGTGTTGTCCTCTAAAGGGAAAAGTCGTTAATCGCATCGACGCGACGAACGAAACCACAACCAAAGAGACGTACTACGTTCCTACCTTCCTCGATCGCGATATCGTGTGCCCCGGCGATTAACTCGCTTTTCCCCTCCACGTATCTGCGGCCGCAAATTCCGCGGTTTTATAGAGATGTATCTGTAGGAAACGATAGATGAAACGGTGCTTCCAACGAGTCATCGTGCGTCTTCATTCTCTCGAATCTGTGGATGGAATTCGATCAAGCCGCGCGACGTTGCTCGGTGTCCGAAGATCGCGTAGTACATGGTCAGGCAGAGGCGCGACTCTTGTCACGGAAAACACGAGAACGCGAGAACGCGATTCATGCGAGTGCGTGGAGGCCTGGCCGAGCGGCGAAACGAGCGGAGGAAGAACTTGCTGGACAGTTATACGCGTTCCAGCTGATTTATGCCAACACACGAGCATAAAGTGCGTACCCTGCGTGAACGTGATGGGGAACGCTGGGGTTGTAGGAACGGAAGAGTGGCGCGAGTTGGGGACACGCGTTGCTTTCGCCATTCTGGATCCCTTGCTCGGATGCTGTTGTTACGCAAGTCGCTTTTACGCGTGCGACCGTAGCGTCGCGTGTGTGTAGGGCTTGCCAACGAAATAGATCAGGGTCACGCAGTACGCTATATTCTTTCCTCTTATCGATAACGTGGCCGTTTCTCCACGTCTCTCTACCTTACTTAATTATTAATTATTCATACGCGTGTTTACTTCCCTTTGCGTTAGCGCTAACTAACCTACTTATTTTAGGATATTTTCGGATTTTATACGTACGTGGCGGCGAACTAAACATCTGCTTACCATTGTCACGGCGACACGTAGCTGTACGCGAGATTTCGGTTTTACGGTGCTAGACATCGAAGGTGCTCGTTAATCTCTCAAAAATCCGAAATTCCACGAACGAAGAACCACTCAGGTAAATGCACAAGCGGAAATACACGAGCTAACGGAAAGACAGACATACGACCACGGTTGGATAAACGTGGAGATGGCTGACGCGAAATATTCATCGCTATCTTCGCAACGGTACACGAGTTTTATCACCGAGGTGTATCCTCCCTGCGGCCTACGCGACGATAATTCGCCTCTTCTTTCGTGTTTTCTTTCGCCGATCGACGCGAAGGTTCGTGATTTATCGGCACCTTCGCGTTGCATTGTTCTCGTGGAGCAGTCTCCACCTCGACGTGTTTTAATTAATAAAACCGCGGTCTCTGCATCTCTGACGCGGTTCGAAATCTTTCGCTCTCGGCCCGACCTCGTCTCGTCTCGTCTCGCCGCGTCTTGCCGCGTCGAATAGTTTATAGCCAGGACCATTTGGACACGAAGCCGTTCTCGCACGTTGTCAACGCTCGTCTAACTCTATTTTTGCTTCGTTATCGACACGTTGCTCTTTTGGCTCGTTCGCTCGTTCTTCGTTGCTCGCTGCTTACGCACGTTTTTTTCCTTTCGACCGATCTGAAACTCGTTCTTCCTTAGAGCCTACTTCCGAGTTCTGTCGGAAAACACGGAGAGCGGCGTAAGGTCGCCGCTGTGCCGAAACGGAGTTTTAGCCCTTTCAGCAACTGCTGGAAGGTGCGATCCGAACAGCGGTTGGCGAAGGTGGTCGAGGATACTTGGTTATCTGAACGGACATCTCGCAAGACAACGATCGCTACTTCGACGTCTTCTTCCTTAAAACTGGCGGATAAAATCGGAATGGTTTGATAGTTATGTCTAATTTTCTTTATTAATCGATTTGTAAGCAGGCAAGACATTTCTTCTCCCGCCTCTATTGCTGTAAAAAACGAATAAAAGGATGCGAGGCGATAGAAGAAAAGAGCTTCCGAGGTACGCGTATCGTCTCTCGGTTCACTCGCGGTGATTCGCGACAGTGACAGATACCGGTCGTTGTTGTCCGTGGCTGGTTGCAACCGAGAGGATATCGGTATACCGGTGGCATTTCGTTCTCATAAAAGCTGGCGTGGGCACGATAAATGAGTCCGAGCCACGGAACTAGACAAGCTAGGGCTACCAACTAAAAGTCTCGTGTTTGTTATTCGAGTCCTCCGTGCCCCGACTTTCTCAACGTAATAGAACTATTTCCCGGAGGATCGTATCAAATTTCCGAGTAATCCGTACCCCGTACCTCTCCACTCTACGGTCTACAGTTCTACGGGAATGCCTCCGTATAAACTTGATCCATCCTCTACCCACTTGTTAAATCGGTTACTCGCAAAGAATAATCGAACGTGCTTTCCTCGAAACGTAAAAGAATCTATTTTTCACTCGTTAGCCGAAAACGCTTCTATTCTTTTCCGACAACGAGTCTGTATATTTTGAAACAAAACGAAACTTGTTCCGACTTTCGACGATATTAGACGATTAATAAATAAAGAAACCGTTATCGGTAGTTTTCCATCGCTTACGGTCACTTCTGATCGGTATGTTGAAAAGCAATTGTTAGAGATCATAGAAAATATCGAAGGACAAATTTAACGTAGAGAATTCCTTTCTTTCGATTATCGTTCGCAAAATTTTGAAAGATACTCGTGGACTCTGGATGTTAGCGTTCGATCGAACGGCCTACGTGTCCAACGATACCGCCCTCCGATGCTTCGCGACAAGTTGCGACAAAACTGATTTTCTCACGATTCGTACGAATCGCACAGATGCAACTACGAACCCTTTCGATTCGAGTTCGGGGGTTGCGAGGCGAGCGTTCTCCGGGGAACTAGGCGAGAATCGGGGCGAGCCACGCATAACGCAGGGCTGCAGCCTGCTCGTAAGGCATAAGCGGCTCCATTATGTCGGGTAAGGTGAGTGTCGTGACAGGGCCATATCCACGAGTGCCACTCGACCGGGGTCTCTCGCAACTCTCGGAAGACTCTGGCCCCTCCTTCGCGTCGGGGGGAGGGGACAAGAGGTATCGTGGTCCCTTTTGTTCGGATATCTCTCTCCAGGAGAAAGGAATGATAAATCCACACCCACGCGGTGTAAACCGAGCTCTCTGGACACGATGGAGGAGTAGCCATGGGTAGCAGTCGGTCGAGAATTGACCGCGCCTCGCGCGTTCGTTTCTTCCGTGTGTTCTTCTGTGCGTGTCTTGCTCGGGGATATAAATCTGGATTAATTTAATGCGTCCGTTGAATCTCAATAACGATCGGCGACAGACATGACGTATTTGCATGCGTATTCGAACGGCGGACGAGCCGAGCGGCTTCGATTCGATCCGGACCGACGATAGAGGCGACGCGTTTCGAAAAATAAACCGACAAGAGCGATTGCTTGCCGCGTTGATGCGTTGATGCGTTGATGCGTTGTACCGATTGGCACGAGGCTTGTGGCTAATTTGTCGCTCCTCGTAGATACAGCATCTTTTCGAAATCCTAATTCGCTATTTTAGCTAGTGCGCCACATTACGAAGCGGATAACCAGAAACGTATGTAGGGTTCGCAGTAATTTGTTAACGCGAGAGCAACGTACTTCGCGGTAGAGAATCGATTGAATTAGAAAACTAAAGCTAGTCGGGGAAGAGTCTAGAATAGGTTTATGTAAATCGTAAGAGAATTCTTTCGATCGACCTCGAACACGACGATTCGCTGGGCAGTGATGAAACATTTGGTCGAATCAAGCAGATGCGGAGGATTCCTCCGGCGAAACAATGGGCCCGATCGATACAGCGGGGGTGCTAGGCAGAAGGGGGGGACGATCTGCATAGAAAGGGGACCACACCCCGTAGAAGGAGACCGCGTTTGCTTTAGCGGCCTGCTGAAAGTCGTTTCAGGGGCCCACGAAGACCGTACAGAGTCATTGACTTGCTCGTAAAGCCGCAACGCGGTACGCCAGTATCTTGTTCTTCTTTTTCGTCCTCTTCCTCCCTGCCTTTTCGTCTTCCTCTTCTTTTTCTTCTTCTTCTTCTTCTTCTTCTTCTTCTATATCTTCGTAACCTCCTCCTTTTTCTCGGTCTGCTCTTTTTCCATCGGTTGTTATTCCTCGCTTTCGATACCATCTACGAACTCGCCAGCCCTCTCGTACTCTTCATATTTTACCATTACCATATCAGGTTCTGCTCGATTCTTCTTTCCCTCTCTCTCTCTCTCTCTCTCTCTCTCCCCTCCTCGTGTGCTCTATCCGGTCCCTTATTAAATATAGTTACGTAGATGCGCTCACGTACCGGAGCCACGCACCTTTGATCGCTACCCCGATCATTTCTATACGTTCGCCCTTCCACGTGTCTTTCTTCCTGATCCTGGACGATGAGTCGGTCGGATAGTTCGATTATCTGCCAGATTTAAATCGATGATGGATGAAATCGTCTGAATTTCGATAGTACTTTTTTCTTCTTTTTTTCTCAGAATGAAGTGGTAAAAATGGTACGAGCGTTGCGTTTATCGAGGGTCGAGGGTCATCGACATCGTCGAGAACCAGTTGTGCGCATACCGTTTGTAATTATTTTCGATACGGGGCTGGGCGAAACGAGCCGCCGCTTTCCTTCCGGGTTCCAGATATGCAAATGGCGAGTATTCGCTGGCGCGAACGCAATTTTCTTGACTAGGCCGTAAACATTAACGCACCGAACATGGCTGATGGCACGGGGCTGTGGCGATTATCCACGCGTCGTTCGCGTACCAGTCTATCCGTTAATGCGAATGGCGATTAAATACTAACTGGCTACTGTGTCTCGTCGCGAGGTACATCGCTCGATATACTTCGAGTTAGGTAAGGACAAACCATTCGAGTACGTACGTACATATCCGCCGGTTCTCGTCGAGATCGTCGCTCCTTTCAGCCTTTTATCTCGCCGCGTACTTTCTTACTCGAATAAATATCTTCGAAATGAAAAACTTGCTTTCCCTATTACGATCCACCGCACAATTAAGAACGGCATCCACCGCAAAATTAAGAAGAAGCGGAAACGAAGGAGAAAGAAATGGCGCTGCTATTTGTCGAACTCTTTCGCCAAGATTCGCCGCTCCCTTTCGAGCTGCAAACCGCGTGCGAGCTATGCTCGTTCCCCCGTTTCGGAATATGCATACGCGATATACACGAGATACACGCGTATCTTTCACATGGGCAAGGAAGAAACGTGTACGCGCGTGTATATATACGCGTAACGCGTAAAAGTCGAGCTGGCTCGTGACGATGCGTAGCAAGTGTTATAGAGCGTTGTTTCCGCGAGGTCATCCCCGTAAAAGTCGCTCGACCTTTGCCTCCGGGTGCCTGCGTGTTCCCACAAAGGTGAACACCGTCTAACTTTATGCCCCGCCTTGAACGTGACGCACGTACGCGTTTCGTCCTTCTGTCCCAACTTTTACGCGTCCCTCGAATTTCTCCGTAAATTTGGAAAATCTCTTCTACCTATCCGAACGTACTATGAAATAATATCGTTCACGAAGCATCGATATTACCCATCGACGCTGTAAAAAATGAACGTTAGTCGAAGGAAGATCGGTTCCTGTGAGATTCACCGCAGCGCATTATTCGCGCGTATTGCCCCTAATTAGCGAGCATTCGGCTACTATCCCGTTTCGAAGAAAGATCGTGCCGTGGCGAAACGAGGGATCATTTCCGTTGCCGCGTGGACTCTCTCGGTTGTATTAATCGTAAAAGGATCATAAACCCTGTACAAAGGGAAGCGCTGTTCTCTGTTTTACAGGCCACTGTGATATATCGAAGCGCGTTCGTGGCTCGGTGAAAAGACTTGGCTCGCCATTAGGTCCCGTATCGCAACGTCCACCATCTTTCTTCTCCTTCCGCTCTCAGAAATTATGCTACGCTCGAAACAGCAACTCCAGGTAACTTTCGAGCAGTCCCGGCCGTTGTCGTTACCTCGTTTCTCCTTTCCTTGCCGCGATTATCGGTCTCGTCATCGTGGAATGCGATAATTCTCATCGCGACGACGGTTCCTCGAAAAAAATATTCCTCGCTCTGTCTCTGGTACGTTAGAACGCACGTGCAAAAATTCGTTTCTACCTTAGTAGGCCGCGACATTGCGATTCTCGATAAAATTTTGAAATAACGCGAACGCGCGAAATGATGGAATTTCTGATGAGAAGAGACGTCGGTTTCCTAAATGTCACGGATTCCAGTTACTGGAAACAGGCAACTACGATTAAACGAGTCTCTTCTACCTACGATTTTCCCTTGATATTTCGAACGTACTTGCGTATCTTTTTTATTTTATTGTCATTACTGCCTCCATTCTATTTCGACATTTTTATACGGAACGTTATTACGCTGGAATATTTACGGTCTCGAAGATTAGCTCCAGATAGCGAATTATATTACCTGCAGGGTACTACGCGAGGAACACGCGTTTGCTCCTCGTGCTAGATCTATTTCTATGAACACGGCGTCGTTAACATCCGCCAGCACTGACAAAAAAGCTCGAGAGCGTGGTCCGACGTGGCCAGCCGCGGTCGTCCCTTTTTCGCGTAATTTCATTATTTCGCGATGCCTGAGATAGTGGTCGTTAGCCGGATAGTAAGAGAGTACAAGCAAGAAAAAAGGAGAAGGAGGAGAAATCCAAGGTTCTCTCCGGTGGATCCGTGAGCGTGGAGAGACAGCCCGAGGAAGTCGCGAGTCCCAAAGATTAGAGAGGAACATGTGCAACGTGCACGACCGCATCTCGAACGATCCGCCGTTTCGATATCGTCCTTCAAACGTGACCGCCTTCCACGCTCCTCTCTTTTTTCACTCTGCGAGCCATACGTGGTCCAGTCACCGGCAAATTAATTGCTTAAAGAAAGTTTAATTACCGGTAGTTTGTTCGACGACTCTTTATTTACGAACAGTCTTTCGTTCACAGCGAGAGTATTTTCTATGTCAATTTCGAGCAATCGCTTTACAGTCGCTCGGACAACGTGGGACGAGCCGGCCTATTTCTATTTTTTTACAGTACTTTTCAAAAATCGTCCATCATTTTTCACGTCTCCAAAAACGTCGATAAATACCGATAATATCGACTACTTGCTTGTGTTTATAAGGTCAAAGTGTATTGGATTTCTGAAAGTTGCGAGTTTTAAAATGTTGCTCTGTATCTCCTTAATGAAATCCTACCGTAAAAAGAACCGTAAACTCATAAAATTTCCAATTTTTCTCGTTAAGCTTGTTTGGTAATTTTTCGGACAAAAATAAATCGTATACGATATGTTATGATGTGATATATACGATATATCAAGGATGTATAACATTGTGATTAACGACGTATAAGAACGGGGATTCGAAATGAGAGAAATTCTCGAGCCCCCAAGGCTGGCCAAGACTAGTAGTATTATATCTCTTCCCGATAGGAGAAATCGCACGTAAGTCAGACAGCATTCTTATCCGTCGCATTATCAGCCAATGTTCGAAAGCAGGAATTCTGCGGGATTCCGGAAAACGGCTAACCGCGACTAAATCGAACGGCAGCGATCGCACGTTATAGCAGCCGCGACTGTTAATCACGCCGGTTCTTCCCGAGCAACAAGATTCTCTGGGACGGTTTAACAAATTCTCGTGGCTGAGACACGCGATCCATTCGCACGCGTGTCTACCGGAAGGACCGGAGGAATCGTAATTCTCGTTGATTGCGATTCTCAGCTCGTTACAAATTCGCGTTATTCCGTTCGATCTCAATGTACGCAGTTATAACTCGGCTGGCAGAAATTCCTTTCGGATCAAATGGATGTTTCAAATTGTTGGTTCGATGGCCCGATTCGACGCTCATAAAGGAGAGATAAAGAAGTCTACGTGGCACAATTTACTCCCTGCTCGAGCATTTCCTGTAAGCTGAAACACGCGTACCTCTTTTTAAATCGGCGATGTTCGTTTTCGGAAATTATACGAAGCAGCGTAAACCTCTTCGCTATTAAACCTCTTCCATCGATTTCGTCGCATTTTTTCTGCAAGGAAGCTATATTTTCCTCGCCAATTCTTTATTCTTGCGCAGAATTACGTCGTTTTAATATATCCAATTACGAATTCGTTGTCAGGATAGATGATAATCACGGGTTGATGCATCGCGACTGTTTATCGCGCGTCCCAATCACATGCTATCGTTCCTTACGCAACTCGGGGTTAAGCACGTTCCATCGTGCGTTTCCTCCTCGTAAATTTCATCTCCGCGTCCAAAGACATCTTACCCAGGCAGCTTTCTTTTAACCACTACGAGAAGAATTACAAGACATCTTCGACGATACAACGATATAATATCGATATCGATATCGATTCGTCTTTCCTTCCTCTATCCTTCCTCGTTTCTGCGCTTCCCTTTCCAACGACCAACGATCTCTGCAAGCTTTCTTAGACTCTTAGAGATCGTTGATCGCAATCGACGAACGCTCTCGATTCGTGGATTAGATCGCATCAACGAGCGATTTCCTGTCGCCTGGAAGAGTCTTGGCGTCTAATCGCGTCATGGTCACGGTCGGCGCGGCGATTCGTTAAGCCAGACCATGGCCGAGACGCGAAATAAAGAACATACATAGAAGTCGGTTGAATGGAACGAAGAAAGAGGATTTTCGTTGAATAGAGTCGCTCGTCTTTTCTTACTTCATTTGTTGTTATCGTTCCTGCTTTCCATTGTGACTCGTTCAGGGCCTGTTCTTCTCGGTTAACGCGAGTCCATTTTTCTTCTGCTTTTCATTCGTTACGGACAGTGTTTTCAGTGTTACATCTTTGTCCGCACGTTCTATCAAGTCGTATCGCTCGCGTAACCGTCTATCTTCTACACGTTATGTCCGCTTCTTGCGAGTTTTTCAATTTCATTGTCTGGATGCGTGATTAGCAGCGTGATTAGCAGCGACCTTGTGATAGAAATAAATCATTTGTTTCTATAGATTTATTTACCTCGCGAAAATGGCATAAATAAGTATTCAAATTCCAAAGAGGTCCTTAACAAACCTCCAACGCGGTCGGTTCGGTCAGTGTTAGGCTTCGCGAAGCACCTAAGGATTTCGAGGAGAGACGAGGCACGTAAATTCTCTGCCGCCGGTCTTCCTCTCTTTTTTTCTCTTTTTTCGATCTTCTTTTTTCACGAAGGACCGTAGCTTTCGTTCGTAGTTGGCCGATATTCGATTAATTAGTAAAATAATGGTTACGCGTGTGAAGAGTAAACGAGTTTGAGAACGAGCGAACGATGCCTCTATCGCAATACAGATGTGGGAAGAGGCTTCCCGTGTAATTGGCTGGCAACGTTCGTTCATGAGAAAATGTTCGATGCCGCCGCTAATTGGCGGACCGCGAACGGTGAAAATTGCGTGCGATAATTACCGGCGAGGAAAAAATAGGGCCGAGACAATCGCGACGCCGCGATCCGCAGCGATTTTATTTACTGGTACGTCGATTCCTGAAAGGCGTTTCGCGAAATCGCTCGTCCAACAATGATTATCAGCGGGAAGAGCCATCTATGGGAAAGTCGCTTGACCCGCTTTTTCTTTTATTACCTTTTATTATAATATGTTATTACAATATGCGCGCACACGCACATCGTTATCGTAAACAGAGAATTCGAAACATTCGCGTCCGAATTGGTCTACGGAAAAAGGCGCGGTAAAAGAAAAAATTCGTTTGGCGTGTGAGAAAGCAAAGGGTGGTGGGAACGAGTAATCCGCAAAATATATAGTTTGCGGACGTACGAACGAACGGAAGTGAAGTTAGAATTATGACTCGACTAATTAACGAAATCGTTAGACGTTAGGGAGTCTCGGTTTAACGAACAAGCATCGTCGATCGCGTCTACTTGCGAGAGGATTCTCACACGATCGCTTCAAATTGATATAGTTTGCTTCTTTTTTCAAAAATACCCAGCCTTTCAAAACCGGTGAAACCGAACACGTTAGATCCGTCGTAACGTCGGTCGTCTGCAAATCTCGTTGCAACTACATAAAGAAAAAGTAACAACGGCGGAATTTATTAGAAAATATAATATTTTAACCATTATTATATACATCTAATTTACCTATATAACTGTCGGATGCATAGAAATAGGCGCGAACGTAATTAAAAAAAAAATTTTTTAATTAGAAAAAATATTATTACAGAGAACTTTGGATTTCGTCGAGTACGGGCAATATCTATCCGAAATTCGATATTTTTAATAACGTTCTTGATATCGTGGAAGCCGTTTCAGGGAACATGATTTATAATAATAAAAAAAGCCTTCGAACATCTATAACTTTGATAATTAGAGAAGAAAATCGATTTTCAATGATCCACGGTAGAATATTTCTTCGAGATAGAGTTCGAGTTGATAGATAATGGACTAGTTTCGTCACGACCAGCGTTAATTCTCATCGCGGGTCGATCGCGCCGATAAGCGTGCAAAAATTAATATCGTCGGGCTAATTACATTAGCTGCCCTTTTGTCTTCGTTGTTCGATACGCTGCAAGGGTCAAGCTCGTAGCTGCACGGTTCCGAGGCACGCTCCTAATGACCCTGGCTACCGCTAAAATGCATGCTCACGTATTTACCGCAGGATGCATTATATAACGTATCTGGTTTTATAAGTCGGCGCGATCCGTGCAGCCCCTATTAGAACCTTGGGGACTAGAAGTTGGAGCGCGCTGGCGTTCCTCGCAGGGTCCGAGGGTTGCGAGCTGTGCGACACGACGATAGCCACGGTGGAAGAGGGCGAGGGAAGGTGAACAGGTGAAAAATGCGCAGTCTGGTCGTGGCATCTAATTGGAACACGATTCTGACCCTGAAACCCAAGATAGGGGAATATTCCAGCTTCTCCAGCCTCTCTGCTCCGTTCTCGTTGCTTCTTCCCTCGCTGCTTCTTTACTCGCGCTTTCTCTCTCCTTTCTCTGCGAAAGTTTAGCGAAGAAATAAAAATAAGGCTACGACGACGAGCAACCGTGGTTCCGAGACGACAGGAATCTCGTTAACGGCCCCTCGTGAAATACGTTTCTCTGGGAGCAGACCGGTTGGTCTCGCGCTAGCCGAAACCTCTTTCTGCCCGCGTAATTGACGCATCACCTCGCGTATACGCATCCTCCAGTCGTGCTTCGCGCGCGCCCCTGCGAGCTGCCGATCGTATCCGCGACGGATCTCTCCCCATCAACTTTCTACCCAAGCGTTCGCATTCTCGGCGAAGCTTCGGCCGAGCTTGGTCAAAGGGTAGACCGCATCTGCC
Source organism: Bombus cullumanus (assembly GCA_014737535.1). Taxonomy (NCBI): domain Eukaryota; kingdom Metazoa; phylum Arthropoda; class Insecta; order Hymenoptera; family Apidae; genus Bombus; species Bombus cullumanus. The sequence goes on along the minus strand of JACXIX010000022.1, from coordinate 166,132 downwards.
CGCTGAAATCTCCGATAGTACAACAGAGATACACGTACCTGTTTCCTTTCGCGAATCTTTTATAGTAGCTAGAGGAAAAGAACGAGTAACCAACGCGCATCGGTGTTCTAAATCCAACGGTTTATAATCATATAGCGTGAAATCTTCGATGAAACGAAGAATCTTTAATTTTATAAGCGCGCATTTATTCTACGGTTACCGCTTATAAGAGAAACGCTAGCTATTCGTGATGATATTTCGAGGGAAATATTAGGAGGGATAAGCAAAGATCTGCTCTAAACGAAATACGTTTTAGCTAGTTGAGCTGTATTTCCGAAACCCAAGTACCGATAAATAAATAACTGACAAATAGATAAATAAATGAAATAATCGAGAATTCGCTGAAAAACTGAAACAGCAATTTAGTTGGAAGGTAGCCTTTATAAACTTTGTTATATCAACCGCTCGAATCTTGGAGCGCACGTAGTTGCAATTTTTTCTACCATACCTTCCTCTACCTCCCTTGCAACCTTCCTACCTTCCTTTCCAAATAACACCGTCGAGCTTCGTTCCCCAAACCAATTCCAACTAATGTCCGTCCCGGCTCTCCCAACAACCGTTAAGACCATGGTAAATAAAAGAGGGTCGTCAGGGCTACCGCTCGCAGAGAGGAGACCTTTACGACGAAGCTGCGAGAAGAATAACCTCGTTAGCACCTAGCCTCGGTCGATCAGCATGCAGACGCAGCTGGCAGAAGGCGCTTATTAATTTTAATCGAGCTCATCTCGTACGAGACGAGAGCCGGTGATTCCGCGGACTCTGCAACAGTGCACAGGCATACCGAGAAAGCGTCCAATTTCCGAGTCGAGTACAACTCAACTCGAGCCGCCTCCGGACAGATGGAATTTCTCGGTCGTGTGGTAACGGTGCTTTCTAACCCACGCACATATCGAAGGAGATGCGAACGAGGCGGAGTACCCATCCTATAGTAGTATAGAGTATAGGCTATATTATGTTATAGAGAATAAAGCATAGAGTATAGAGCATAAAGTATAGGGTATAGACGCGCGACTTGTGTACATTGCCGTGCATACAGGACCAGGTACAGACAGGGCCGGCCCTCTCTCTCTCTCTCTCTCTCTCTCTCTCTCTCTTCGCCTCTCTTTGCTCGTATAAAGCATAAAGTAGAAATAAGAGCGGCACAGGGCACAGGCGACGCTCCGTGCGACGATCTGATTTATTTGCCGTATGGGGGACAGGGGCAAGCGCTCGCGAGATGCAGATATCTCTAGCAGTGGCTCGAGTAACCTCGGAGGCGAAGATGCAAGAAGCAGAAGGATGGAAGAAGAGGTTGGGGAAAGAGAAAGGGGCGAAGAAGCAGGTAGTTATCCAGCCAGAGGTTACCCACGGCGGAGGTGGACTCGCGGCGGTTAAGAGCGATTTAAGAGGCGATTCCTATCTTCCTTAATTACCGTACGTTTTTTCGTAGTACCAACGTCCCGAGGGAAGCGAATATGTATAAAGAGAGCGAGAGCAAGAAAGGGGGACGAGACGAGGTAACGGCTGACCGAGGGTTACCGCGTATATGGGCTTCCTCGTGGTGCACAGTCCTTTCTGTTTCTCCATTTGCGATCCGTCCTTTGGTTTACAAGTTCGCGGAATGGCGGCCAATCCGCGCTGATTGCGCTCTCTTTGACTTTCCTCTCTCTCCTCTTCCTACCGTCTCCGCACCAGGATACAATGTCCTGCGTCCTCTCACGCGCGATTCCAAAGTCTCTTTGTATTGGGTCACCGCGTGAATAACGTTCGCGTACTTTCCCGCGGTTGTAAGCGCTTTCAAAACTTACCGGTTGATCGAATCGCACGACGAACCCACGCGCTACTAATACCAATCGCGAGACAAATGGGAAGCTATGGCATCGTATCGCTTCCATGATTTATGATTTCCAATCAGCTTATTAATTTATACACGCGCAAAAGCTGCTCTCCTATCTATTTATCCCCTTTGACGTCGCGTACCTTCCAGATCAGTATTTCTAGATCACATCGTTAATCGATCAGGTTATAGCAAGTACTCGATCGTCGATTTTTACATTCGTCCGAAAATAGTAAAAATTGGACGCTGGTCTTCGTGGGATACACACGAGTAGGAGATGCTTTTAAACTTTCTATAGTTTTATGCGACGCGTATCGAAAGAATTGCTTCGAGTTTCGATCGTAATAAACTCGAAAGAACAAGTCGCGTGCCTCGTCGACGCAACGATCGGTATCTTCGACACAACGACATCGCTAAGAAATTTCAAAGTAAATTCGCGTAGGTAACTTACGAAAAAATAAAAAAAGAACGGTTCGTAACAGATTACCGCGACCATCTCACAGCGAGAATGCCATTAAGCATCTTTATGAGTAGACTCGTATACTTTGTATACTTTGGAATCTTCTTCTACTTTTTTACGTTTTTTCTCCTGGTTTCTTTAATCGAGCGACGTTGGTCAGGACGCGAACCTTCCTTAAATGTCTGGTCGAGCGTATCGAGAGAACAAAGCCTCCTCGAACATTTCACGTTACTCGATCGTGTCCAACGATCATTGATCGCTCTACGCCGCGTATAATTTTAAAACCAACTTAAATTACGACACGTGGCCGATAGGGCTGATTAACTCTTCTTATCTTCGGCATAACGTAACGGTACACCTTTGTACACGACTGACAACGAGAATGCGAAAGGAGGAAACGTGTCCGAACTTCCATCCACTGAATCGTCGTATAACGTTTCATCGATTAGAATCGTTCTCAGACGTTAAACACTTTTATCTCCAGTATTATAAATACATTCGCCTAATTGTTATTTATCGTATGGTCGGTTATCGCGATCGAGGTTCTTAGAAATGAATTCCCGTGGAATAAACTATGTCGCGTACAGTCGATACGGTTATGTACGGTGCTTTTTCGTACAGAGATCCATAAAATTCTAAATCGATCGAGCCGAGAAAAAGGAAACCAGGCGACAGACAGACAAGCGTAATTAACGTTTCGACAACCGCGAAAGAATTCGTGGTCGGATCAAAGGTACCGTGAATTTTGATAAAAAGACCGTAGGGCCTCTCGAGTTGGATATTGGAACGAGACAAATCCACGCCTACCTCGAGTCGTCCGCGCTCCTTATTAAGGGCGGACCGGGTCCCCGACCACGTGCCTCGAAACGTTGCTGCACGAAAAACGAAAAGCGAAAAACGAGAAACACGATGAACCGTCTCGCCACGTTGGCCTGTACGCGTGTGTTCGTTGCGCTCCACAAAGATACGGGAACGTACGCGAAGGGCTGCGGCGGTTCTATGCAAATTTATGCGGGTTCGGGTCTCCGCATCTCGGCAGACGGTGCAAAGAGACGACGACAAGCCACTCGGATATTGGGTTATCGGATACACGAATGTCCCGGGCCGGTTTCCTACAGTAAATCCTGCACGCCAGCTCCGAAAGTGCAACTACTCGTTACATGCACATATATGTATAACAGTATTAACAGGTACGTATGCGTATACCAGGCGCGTTCCGCGTGCAACGGGCATTGTCGAAATTCAAACCGGCTGGAAAGCAGCTTTTCCTTCGCGTTTTCTTTCTTTTTTCTTTTTTTTTGTTTTTTGCTGCGCGAGGCAAGCGAGCGAGGCAGGCAGGATGAACGAGCCGCAGTCTCTGCGCTCGCCGCCCTGTCAAACAAATAGTTAGAACGAGAAGTTGGTAACCGAGTAGGAAAGTTGCGCGATAGTCGGGAAATAGTCCAAGTATATCGCTTCAACAGTCGCGGTGTTTATCGAGAGGTCATTTTTTACTTGAAATTACCGTCCAGGTACGTCGTTTAGCGTTTAAACCGTGCTGCTTTGTCCCAACCTCGACTCGTATTGAAATTAATCGAGCTCGTATTTCATCCGCTCGAACCGAACGTGAATAGTTATGTTTTTGCGCGCCCGACCATTTGCAAAATCCCGAACATGCCATATCGAAGGAAGGTTGCGTTGCTCGATAAATTCGCATCGCGTGTTAGGCATCGGCGCGCGGACACACGCGGCCGATCATTACGAGAGGGACGTAAAAGAAAGATCATTAGGCGAAACAATAATGCCTCCGTCATCATAATTTCAATAAATCCGGTAACGCGAACACCAGCAGCCGGCAATTCTGGTTTTTCGCCTTTGTCGGCTCCTTCGTGTACGATTCACCGCGAACGAATTACCTAGCGCAAATACGTTGCACGCTTTGACGGTGCATATCGAACAGGGCAGGTGGAGGGAGACGGAAGATGGAAAGAAGCGAGAGACGGCAAGAGCGAAGCGAAGAAAAATCAACGTAGACAATTTCCGGCCGATCCGACACGCTTTTTCCCGTATCTTAGTTTAGTGGAAAGACGACGGCGGCGGTGGGACGGCGTTGGCGCGCTCCTATGCTTGGTCCCGTCTCGTTCGTCTTCTTTGTCAGAGCTTGTAGTCTCGAAGGAACGCGCACATACGGGCTAAGGTTGGTTTACCTTAGAACAAAGTGCTTTTTGTTCCGTCCCCGAGCAACTTGTGCAAGTCACGGGGGTTTTGTTGGCGTCGCTGTGAGAAGAAGAAAGAAACGTTGCGGCCGGCCAACAAGAGCAAAGCCTCGCCACGCGTTGCGGGAGAATCACCATCTTCCTCCGCTATCTCTGTCGCGCCTCGTCTTCCTCAATCTCTTGCGGCTCGCCTCTCCTCTCCTCTCCTCTCCTCTCCTCTATGCGTCCTGCGTAACCATCGCGCATGTACACCGTGCATGCTGCACGCTGCACGCTGCACGCGTCAACTCGAAGAAAATCAGACGAGCCGATCGATTCTCCTATCCACGATGCACTCGCGATACAGAGCGAGCCAATTTCGAGATTTCGACCAAAGATTATTCTCGTCGTGGATCGAACTTTCTATCATCGGGCTCTCGGCCAAGCCTGAGTCACCGATAAGCCTGTAAAATTTGAACTCGTACTTCTTCTACCTCGCTTCTTTTCCGTTCTATCCAGTTGCCGGAATCCCTTCGGTTCGGTTTTGTCAGCAGATCGGATTTCTCGTTCGTTGCCAAACCGTTCCCGTTCGATTCTCGCGTACCGTGCAACTGCACCCGTATTGCGCGAAATCCCATCGGATGGCAATTTCCAGGGAAATGGAATTCGCTCGGAGCTGCGACGGCGGAGCTGTCGTTCGGTGCACGAAACCGACTCGACGGGAGAAAAGGTAGATGGAAGGGGACGAAGAAGAAGGTACAGACACGAAGTGGACGGTCCCACCCACTAGCGGCCCTCAGCCTCGGAGTTCAGAACTCGTGACCACCTCGGGCTGATACGTCGAACCGAAACCCTTCGTTTCTTCTTGGCTCACGTCCCTCTCGCTCGGCCTCTCAGCCTCTTTGCCTCTCGTTCATCTCTCTCCACCGCCGATCATCCACGGCCCACGGGAACCGTGGACCCTTCGTGGCCCCTTTCCTCTCCTGGTCCTCGCGGACTCGCCGCGCCGCCGCTTCGTCCCGTGTGGCTCTCACGAATACTCTTCCCATGATTTACTCGCGCGCGTCTCGAAACAGAGAACTATCGTTTTGCCTCGCTCGTTGCTCTCTTCCATCCTCGTAGGTAGTATCGCGTTGCCGGAATCTTTCCCGCTTTCGAATAGGAGATCTAGACTCTAGAGCGTAGAAAAGGCGACGCTCTCAGCTCGTTCTTTCGATTCAGCAAGGCAATCGAACGATCGTCGCCGTCGTCCAATTTCTTTCATTTCCGAGTTATCGTCCAACATCTAACTAGATATCGCATCTTTCTCGATTCCCGATTCGTAATAACGTTACGTCTTGCATAGGAATTTGAAGGAGATTCGCAGGAAATTAGAGTACGAAAAACATCGAAATATAATTCGATTATGAACAAATTTTGAACTCGACCACTCGAGTCTTTCTTTGTTTATCGGTTCGCGCTATTTTGAAATTTAAGTTTCAAATTACGAAGAACCAAGAGAACGATGTAAACTGGAAAAGCATCGATCGGTTGTTCGGTTCCATGAATTTCTAATGGGACGAACACGATCTGTAACTAGGATTTCATCAGAGATTCTCTATATACATAATCGATTCCTTTCTTACGTGTTCGTCTATGCCTACTCGTTGTCTTTCTTCGCTTATTAATAACCGCTCGTGTCAGTCACCGTTTCAATTAAGGACCACTCGACTTAGGAGTTGATTATCTGTAGCCAAAGGTAATTTGTCCTACTGTCATCGTACGGACGTGTACGTCGGACGTGGTAAAAGATAGACGACCGTAATTTTCGACACTCTTTGTCTCTTGCTTCGACCCGACCAGTTTACGACAATTAGCCGAGCACGAGACGATCGTGCGTCTGTGCGTAGACGTATCTCGGAGCTGTCCGGTCTCAGAAAGGCCCGACAGTCGTCAATTATCTTGCAATCATTTTTTACCTGTCCTCCCAGAGTCTCCCTTCTTTTCCAGCCTTTTAAACAACAGCCTCGCAGCTTCGAACGATCTTCAAAGCTGGAAGAATAATTTTTCCGCGTCATTGTCACGGCGATTCGTACGCGATACGAAAATACGTAGCAAAGAGAATTTTCCAAATCTCAGATATACGCACATACGCTTAACGTCTCTTTCGATGAAAGATCGGATATCTATTTACCGTTTTACTTCGATCTTCTGACCTTTCGATTTAATCGATACCACGAAAGAAAATCCTGCGAATTTCAATTGGCCCGGTCACTAGCGAGGCCGACACGACGTCGCCCCGTCGAGAAAACCAGTCGACGCAATTAAGAGGTTAAGGTTATCTGCCTACGTGCGATATTTACGGTACCGGTCGCGCTGTCAGCTCCAGGGCTAATAGGCGAGGAAACGCGTTCCTTTCGCTTTCTGGCGTCCTTTGTTTCTCTCTTTTCTACCTTCGGTATCCGGTCTTGGTTTAGTTAAGTTTAGTACGACCCACACGCGAAGAGATAAAGTGGAGGATGATCGACGCAGTAAATAAGGTATAGAATACGCATATGTAAATCACGAAGGGCGCACCCACGCCCCCTTACTCGGAAACCTCTCTCCATCCTTCTCCTATTCTTCTTCTTCTTCTTCTTCTTCTTCTTCTTCTTCTTCTTCTCCTTCTCCTTCTCCTTCTTTTTCTTCTTCTTTTTCTCTTTCCTTGTTCCCTTACCACTCTGTGGTCCGTGTCTGGTTTCGACTCCATCTCGCTCTTCCTCGCTGATTCTCCATAAACCTCTCGAGAGTCGATGGTTAACCTAGCAAGAGGAGGAGAGGAGGAAGCAGAAGAGGACGAAGGGTGGCAGAAGAAGAGGTAGGTGCGTGCACGAAGGTGGCTCGCCTCTATACACAATGGCCGCTCGGTGTCCATGCGCGCCGAGAGTGCACTTCGACTTCTTTGCAGTCGCCTCAACGTTAAGATAAAGCAACCGTGATACCATGCTCTCTTCTCTCGCTTTTGGTCCCGAGGCTCGTTCGTTCGCCTCCACCCTCGTCGCTCGAATCTTATTCCGTCTTCGTTTTCTACTTTCCACGCTCCACGTTCGCCCATCTTCTCTCGCGAGTTGTTGCAAGGTGGCTGCTGGATTCGCGAAGCAAATATCACAGAAACAACCTTTGCCGGTTCACAATGGCTAGCGTCGATCGATTAATCGTGTATCTCTTAATTACGAGTTACGAATGGCTGGCAAATTTCGTGTCTGATTAGTTCCAGCTTTTTGCGTAATTGTATGTAGGAAAAGGTGGCAGAATAAATTATTATTCGCGCTATAAGTTCATAGGATTTATTTAGGAAAATACACGAGTCGGTTGCGTTTAATCGCGCTGCTGGATCTAAATATTAGAACGCTCTTCGATCGCTAACAAACGGCACGATCCTCGTAATTAATTTCACGGCTCGTAATGAAACCGTAAACGCTTGGTTCTTGGAAAATTGACGTCCGACCGGGCACAAATCGATCGAAAAATCTCTGGTCGTCGTTTAAAGATCGATCGAAGAATCTTTGTCGAAACGACGAACGACTTTCGTCTAGACTCGAGATTTTCGTCGATTTTCGGTGGAAGGAAGTATTTTTTCAAGCACACGGGTGCTTGGTCGTCCGATCTACGTCAACCGCGTGGAGCCCAACCACGCGACGGCGAGGAAGAGCGAAAGAAAGAGAGAAACACAGACGAGAAGGAGAAAGAAGAAGGAGAAAGGGGGAGCTGGTCAAATCGTAAATAAGAAGGCGATTGTCCTTTTAAGCGGTATGGGGCCCGTGTTGCATCGAGTGGGGGCACAGCCTTTCGAGAAAGGGGCTCCACCGATTGTACCGAAAGAATGGTAGTCGTACGACGGCCCCATTGTTCGAGTGCCAAGGTACCTGTATACTCGTAACATGTGCACGTGTGTGCGTACGTTCGCTCACGGGTATAAACAATGCACGCGAGCGCGCATACAGGCCTGCTTTCCTCCTACGTATCGCTCGCGTGAACAAGGACCCACCCGACTTTAAAAACATATTATATATCCACGTATCGTTCGTTCTTTAGCACTTGTTTATTTCGTTTATAGTTACGTCGATCGTACATGTTCATTTACGTACAATCGGCTTTCCACCTATCTCGGTTTTTCGTTCGACGACGTATCGGTGGGAAATCGAAACGCTGAAACTGTTGTAAATTTTCGGGATGCACGATGCCAAGGCATTGATAACGAGACACGATCGTCATAGGAAATAACCTGTTGACCGTCTCTCACCTGTTGCGCTAAAGCAACAAGTGGAAGAATTTACGCGTCGTTCTGGCGTCCACTTTCACTCAGCCCCTCATCGAGCGGACGATTTTTCCACTTTTCGATCGTGTTAGCGCGTTGCACCTTTTATATATTTGAAACGATAGAACGTAGAGCGGTAATCGAAACGCCCAGCAATTACCATCGATCCGAGCTATATACCTGCTACGACAACGACTTTCTATCGGCGACTGTGATTTGAGCCGACGCGCCGGCGGTGGAGCAGGCGCGGCGTACCGCCGCCTGTTGAATGGCAGACACCTGTTGCGCAAGGCGCGTAGTAAGCTTCGCATCCTCACGGGGCATGGGGACGATCGAATTCGGTTTTCCTTGCCCTTGGCTCGTTGTCTCGCGCGTTTTTACGTACCTGCGAGTTTTTCCATGTCACTGACTTACCGAGATGCTGTGCAGCGCGTCGCTGACTAAACCTCGATCGAACAGACGTGATCTTTCATCGTCCGATCTCGCTGGCATCGAAACTCACGAATGCGAACGATAGAGACACTCCGAGACAGTTTGTTCGGGAACGCCTCGCCGATATACGTCCATGCTGTATACGCCGTAAGTCGTTCCATTCCTGTGAATATCCTCGAATTCACTCGACTTCGGTGGCGTTGAAAACCAAGCATTCAAAAGGTAACTGCCCGTGAGAGTGGCGAAAGCTGAACTACCAGTGTCCCTTTGCGATACCTACCGTCCCTACCTTGATCATCAAGGCTTCTTACTTAATGGAGATATTAAAAAGACGGCGAGGCGACAGACGGCGCAATCTTTGCAGAGGAAATTGCCGATTTGCATTCGACACGTAGGGTAATGGGTTTCTCGGTGGACCGTGCTCGCGAGCGGTGGTCCAGACGGAAAAATGGATCCGGTTTGGTAACGATAGAGGGTTGCTTTCGAGCCGGGTATCTCGCGGTTTCGTGCCCCGTACCCGAAAACCAAAACGTCCCCCAATCGCGATCGAGACTGAGAAGAGAGTGCATTAAGGCCCGGGGCGCGCACCATCTCGGCGCCCGGATCTTTTCCTCTCTTTCTCTACCTTCTTTCGTTCTTTCTCTCTTCTCCTTTCCTTTCCTTTCCTTTCCTTTCCTTTCTTCGACCGCCTCTTCCCCTTCCGTTGGACCCGTCATTAACCGGGGACCCTCCTCTTGGTGAAGCCATTACCCATTCAAATTACGCTTATCGGTTGGTCCTTTCTCGAGTAGGTACGTGCGCCTTTTACGGTCCCAGAAAATGGACAAAGAGCGGCAGGCTGATGGAGTGCACGAGAAAAGGGAAAAAAGGCGGGAGCGGCGAAGAAACGGAGTTGTACGTATTAAGGTCCGCGTCACTTCTATCCGGGATAGATCGCTCGCGTACAAGAGGGCTTGCGCCCGTGCAACCAGATAACGTTCCGCTTCGTCCTAGCGGTACTATACTCTGCCATTCGACTCTGTCCCTTGCCAATTATTCGTTTCGCTTTCACGACCGATCTGTCCGATCTATGCCAAACGTCCGACCTTCTCGATGTTTTCCAAATCGTTTCGAGCGGTTTGCGCTCGTGTAAGGGAAAAGAGGAGCGTTCGCGAAAGAAAATTAGAAATTGCTTCCGTAGGTGTAGCGGATGACAGAGTTTTTCGCGTTTACGAGTCGAGAGAATCGAGATCCGAAGGGAAGGAGCGCGCACGATTGTCTTAAAGGCATGGAACGATGCACTCAGCCGGGCTGGGAATCGTTATGACGGCGTACGAGTCACTAAGGGCTCTCTCTAATCGTTACCCTCTTTCGGACTGTCTGGGAATTGTAACGAGCCTGCGAAGCAACTCGAAGACTTCTCTCTCTCTCTCTCTCTCGCACGCGCGCCTCTCAGTTCGTTAGTCGGAGACCAAACGAGGAGCGAATCGCGTTGCAATAATTACTCCTTACAGGGACACGAATGCGCGCCGCGTGTCCCCTCCCCGCCCACCCCCTCGACGCGAACGAATAGCGATCGATGTCAGTTTGCAAAGTCGCGCTAATCCGCTAATAAGCCGCACCCCTGTTTGCCTACGACCGATTTCTCTCTTTGGCAACTTTATTCCCTAAATGTATTTTCCAAAAATTGAACAACTGCCCGCTTCTAGTCCATTATACTCGTCGTATCGTACGAGCAAGGTTTTCTTAAGTAGGCAGACGCGAATTAGTATGTCACTAATTAAATCATAAAGCAAGAGGGTGAAACTAATGTTGGCGACAGGTGTATCCGCGATTCGCCATGGCGCAACCACGTGGCCGGAATAATTACAACGTTCGTAGGGACGGAGAAATAATTTTTCCATGGGCACCCCCGTGGCGTGCTCGTGGCTACCCGGTGCCAGCCGTGCTTTTTGGTGGGGAGGCACGGGCCGCTGTTAGCCTTCCTCTTCGCATCGTGGGCCCCGATGGGATCCAGTGCTTCTCAACCGAATCCCGTCTAACCACCGATTCCGAAATTCCAGGGCAAGGACGACGCCATATGGTGAAACGAGACGCGCCACTTCCGCGTCTTGCGTTTCTTTTTCGTTGCGGGGAAACTCTCCTCCTCTCTATACTGTCTTCTCTCTTCGACCGATCGTCTTTCCTACGCGTCGATTCCTCCCGCTGTTCGAACGAGTAGCAATTATTTCGTTTCTTCCAATTCATCTACAATTCTCTAATCGTAATCGTACTTGGCATAAGCGAGATTATCGCAAACTGTTTCTTGGTTAACTCGATTTAGTCGCAGATAAGGGTGCTACACTACCGAATATGTATGTATGCGTTCGAGACGTGGTCACGCAAGTACACGAATAAATGATTTTCTCGTTGGTCAGTAGATTGTCAGGAGCGGTATTATCGTGAAAGTGCTTTTACCCTCTTACGTCGGCGGTTTAACGAAAACGAACAAACGATGCGTAACTCGTTCGCTACGATTCCACTAATCGATATTCGTAACCTCCTATACAACAGGTAATCTCTTAAGAGAGTTAGTTACACACCGTTCTGTTTATATTTCTCGCTTCGCTTCCTACCTACAACTATTTTATCGATGTTATCGGTATTTCGTTACTATCTGACTGCCATCAAATTGTCCATTTTTACTGGAACGCTGCGCGCTTCCCGCAAAGATAACTCGCTATCGGATCGCAAGATTTTCTCGTGACGTCCCTAATGATACCTTTTTTGCGTGCACGGTGAAACGCTCTTGGAGCGTGAAAGCAGGAAGTCGAGTAAGGTTTCTGGCTGTTTCATCCGTCGTTGGATGAGTACCACTGGTACTGGCACAGTCGGCGGCATGAGAATTTTCCCACAGTCCCCACCATGAATCTTGTGGCCGCACACCCGCTCTCGCGACGTTGCCACACCTTTGCCCGGCTGAGAGGCACTGACGGCACTGTATTGCCCCGTTCGAGTCTCCCTCCGTCCCTGCCTCTCTCTCTCTCTCTCTCTCTCTCTATCTCTATCTCTCTTCCTCCCTCTCGAGAACGAGGGAACGAGAGTTCGGACAGACAGAGACAGGATTATCTTAATGCTGTGACAAGATGCTCGGAGAAAGGTGAAAAGAAGAGAAACACACGGTGTCGATAGTCGGTAGGTTCGATACGCACATAGTTGTTCGTTAGAAAACGATTCAAGTGAAGGAGAATATGGTGGAAACACCATGGCGATTTGGAAAAAGCGAATCCAGCGAGAGAAACTCGAGACGCGAAATCGGTTGGTAACGAAACAGTGGCGTTACGTTACGAATCGGAAGGACGCTTCCTAGTTCCCTTCCTAGCGGAAGAAATAAAACGATACGTTCGTGGTAACGAAGCCACGACAATGCAGCGACACGGGGTCAAAGGGTTTCCAGCGTTTTTTTTTTTTTTTAGTTTGTTTTCCTTTTTTCACGTGAGAATCTCGTGTTTCCGTAGAAACGCGAATCTACCACGCGACGAGTCGCTTCTCCGTGATTCGAAGAGAAAAAGACGCGTTCAGGAAGCGAGTCGAAATCCCTGGATTCCTTGGAAACATTTAGAATTTAGAAGGATCCGTCGGTCGAGCGGAGAAAGGGCGATCCTCTTCTCCTTCTTCTTCTTCTTTCTCCTTCTCTGTTCACCGGGGTGAGCCTGTCGTGTAGCGGCCGCCAGTGAATGAAATCATTTCGAGCAGTTGGCCGAACCTGCGGACTGACTAATCGTCAGTGCTTTACAGGATTCTCGAAATTCCCGTCGAAAGTCTTCGGCCTTGCCATCCTAACCAGATTCTTCTCGAAGCGTCCTCGAATATTCTCCGGCACGATCGTTTCTCCGTAATTGCGTCATCAGACGCGAGACAACGATTTTTTTCGGACGTATTGAAACAAGGACGAAAAGGAACGACGAAAAACAGGACGGAGGGAAAGGGGAGAATAATGATATTATAGAAGCTATTGGAGCGTCGTTCTAGCCGCCAAAGGAGAGCAAACGAAGCGAAGTAGAAGAGGGTAATGCATCTGTAACGAAGTAACGGATGATACACGTATCCTTGGTCGAATAGGGTCCGCACCGCGCTCGACCTAAAGGTTGAAGCTCGTGGACGATGGCGATTATAGGCCTTGGTCGCAGCTTGATTTATAAGCGGTAGAGAACGTTGTTCCCTCCATGTCTAATACGCACCCACGCGTAATCTTCTCGAGCAGTACCACCACCCTTGTTTCTTTTACTTTCACGAATCATCGTCACGCCAGATCGGTCCGCTCGTTTTTCTACTAGCAGCCCGCTTGCTTCGGACCACCTCGCCATTATACGCTCACCAAGAGAACCAGATAGAACTTGCCACGAGGTTTTGGCAGAATTCCGTGAACAAGAGGCTTCTACCTTATGGAAATAAGCTCTGGTTGTTAGCGGGGCGTTCCCCCTCTTTGGGCGTTCGCGACCTCACGAAGGGTGCGATCGGTATTTATACGGATACTTCTGGCCTAGGATATCCGTTACCAGCGTGCGAGCGACGAGTGCGTCTTTTTTCGGGTTCCGACCGTTTCTTCAATTTTCATACGTTCCGATCCGTGTTATCGATTATCGAGATATTTGCGTGTATTCCGATCAAACGAACGCAGTCCGTACATATTGCTCGTTTCCTGGATTTTCAATTAATTTTAATCTTAATACGAATAAATCTTCAGACAAAAGAAGAAAAGAAAGTTCGTTCTAACGTAGGATAAAATAAATAGAAAATTTCAAAATTTACTCTCTGCTCGGTATAAACTCGATCGGATTATCATTAATTATACCATTACTGCCGAATATATCGCCCAATTATATTTATAACTATGACGCGAAGAAACGTTTATTCGTTGGTTTGCCAACTATTGCTTTTAAAAGTATCAATCGTTATATTCCATTTTTATAAATACCGAAATTACTTCAAGTTCAAAATAAAAGACGCGTTTAACCGTATCTGTGGAAATAAATATCAAACTAGAATAATCAAGGAGGAAAATACGCGTGAAACAGTTGGCAATAACGGTATCAAAAAGTCAACGTTATTTTCAAACACCGTACGTGTAGGGTAGTATGGTCGTATCACGGTTAACAGTTTTTAGGATGCATCCCTGCGTTCCTTCGAGGGACGGTTGGCAAAAAGGGAAGAGAAGGGAAGAAAAGCGGTCGCAGTGGATGAAAGGACGCGCGTCGGCTATGAACGTGGAACGAATGGTCCGGCAAATACGTAGATTTTTTAGTGGGTTCCAAGCACGATGGTCCTTCTTTTGTCCGCGTCAGTGTCGATATCAAAGGCAATCGATTCGCCCCGGAACCGTAGCGATACCTCCGTGTCTCTCGTCTCTGCGCTTCTTGCCTCCTCTTTCACCGTCGTACCGACCATCGTACCCAATATATCGACAGTTTTTTCGTTCGCCTTTCGTTCGCTTTTCTTTCTTGCCATCCAGTTCCATCAAATTTCCCCTTTCTCCTGTCCGGATAAGCAGAAATCTCGTAAAGTATCGATCTAACAAGACCGGATGAAAGAAGACGGAGAAACGTTGGATGTCGTCGGTACCTCGAGTCGTACGTTTCCGGTTACGCGCCATTTGCGACGTGCCATTTGTGGCTGCGTAAATGCACGAACTGGAAAGTATTATAATCTGGACTTTACGACGCAAAAGTTTCACGGTAGCGTGTAAACCGGCCAACCAGTCCCCTGTAATCCGGTAACTCAAGAAGGGAAACCTCCTTGAAATTCCAGTTTCGAATCTCTATCGAAATTCAGACCCGAAGCCCCGGCCTGTATAGCGCATAACCATCTGTTGCGCGGAGAAGTAGATTCGCGGCAACGATTTTCGGCTAAACGCGTCTGCTAAACTCGCGTGATATACAGCGAATCGCACAAATTGTCGTATTTATTGGAATCCAAATCTTTTCGTAAAATCTGTCGCGATATTTACGTTTGTCCCACGTTAAACGATACAAAGCGTGCTGAAACTCGAACTTTGCGTCATCGCAAACCTTGTACCCTACGTACTTCTACGTATATCTCATCCGGTTACAAGTTAGCAAGAGAGAATCTTCGAGAGAGAAGCGTTTGTCAATTTTTTTGAAATGGATGTCGTCGACCTTGGCTCCCCTCTTTCGCTTCGTACTTTGTTTAAACAACGTCAACGAAATTACGAAATATGTGACTAAAGATCGGTTCTAAACTATTCTATAATGTATACTTTGAATCGTCGATGACCGTGACACGTACGTCGTATGCATCAAGTACGTATGTATAATGGAAAACGGCAACCTAGTCAAAGATCGTGGCGTCGGGTTCCCTGGCCGAATAATGGTGCACGCGAAACGGCCGATTTACTTTTGCATCGCTTTAATATTAATGTTACGCCCCTGTTCGGAGGTACAACAACGTACGTACGTGTAGGATCGATTGGGAATTTTTTCACTCCGGAACGAAACTTTAACTCGTATCGACCGATACTTACGTATGTATGTCTCTCAAACCGGTGCAGATGCACAGGAAGTTTAGTTAACCGCTCTATCGAGCATAAATTATACCTACCATTACAGTTGATAAACACGCGATTCACGAGTGGATTTGCAACGTTGACCGACTACCGATACCGATAGCAGGATACCACGGTAAGAAAGTGGACGCGTTTTTATCCGCTTCTTCGCGTATAACGTTGCGTGCGAGACAGAGATCATTTTTCTCCACAAACATTTTGAACATTTAAACATTTAAAGAAAATCAAGCCAGAAGACATTACGAGGCACCGGTAGTTTAAAAAGAGAGTTTAGCTTAACAACGATCTTATATGTACATACCGATTACATACATACGTACATACTATGTAGATACTATTTGTCGACGATCAGCCCGATCGCACAGCGATGCAAAATCCCCTCCAAAATCTATTAACCACAGCCTTTAAATTCTAAACGATGTACTCGTGTTGATCGCTCAGGCTCTAGACGAAGCCGTACAAAGAACGCTTTTGCTTCGGCATCGCGCCAATAATCGATCATCACGCTGCTACATCGATCCTATGGATCTTCCACCAGAGCCGTTCTCTTCTTCCTCGTGCCTCCGTTTTTGTCTTTCAAGGTGGTTCACGCCGATTTTCGTTAGAATTAAACAACGCAACTCCTTCTTACCGCTATTTTTACCATACTATCTCTTAATATTCCCTTCGTTAAACAGTCGGCTGGGTCCTTGTTCGTCATCGTGCGTTCATCGTTGTTCGTTGCAACCGTGCAACTTCGTAGTAGAAAAATCGATCGACACAGACAACTATCAGTTTCACGGTTATCGAGCTATATCGCTCTATCTTGGGCGTTGGGCCGACCGATCGTTTCTTCTTCGGTCTTACCTGTCCTTCGTTCTTCCAGGCCACCGTAAGTTCCTGGAACGATAAAAGCCTCGACCGCGTAGCCGTGGCTCTACTTTGACATAAAAATTCCTTTTTTCCTTGCACGAGAACAGCGGATACAACGAGTTCTCCTCTTTACGATCCTCGACATCACGATCGTCGACAGAATTTGTCCGGTTAGTCTCAGGTTAGGGGAATTTATTTCGAACGTGGGTCCGTCATATCTCGATGATCCTTTGTTTGTCCCTTTTTATCCAACGCCGAACATCCTGCCTTGCCTCGTGCAGAATTGTCTGTAAATCGCACGATACCCAGCAACAGCAAAGCAATGCATTATGGCGATAGAAATCGGCTAGACGAAATTTCGTTGACCCTGTAGATCGATAGATTTGACCGAAGGAATAAAGTTAGAGTTTGAAAATTACAGTTACTCTAGTTAACGCCAGAAGAGATGGAAACTTTCGTTTACATTTCGTACGTAAGATTACGACAAGTTTAAGTGGTCGTGACTTGAAAATGTCCAAATACAACGATCAAGAGTCGATAACCGATCGTATTTATAAACTTTGAGTCATATTTACCTGTAACGCGCACCTTTAACATTTCCAATAATCAAATTACCCGCTATAAATCATTCTACTAGCAAGCTTTCAACGGAATCTTTTCTCTGGAATGTTTCAGGTTTCCGCGGAGATCAGTGCGAGGAGAATATCGACGACTGTCCTGGAAATTTGTGCCAAAACGGTGCAACCTGCATGGACAGGGTAAATGAGTACTCGTGCCTATGTCCTCCGTCGTACACAGGCACGCAGTGCGAACTGGACGTGGACGAGTGCTCGGTTCGGCCTTCGTTGTGCCACAACGGTGCCACGTGTACCAATTCACCCGGTAGCTACTCGTGCATATGCGTGAATGGCTGGACCGGGCCTGACTGCAGCGTCAACATCGACGATTGCGCAGGTGCTGCCTGCTTCAACGGGGCTACCTGCATCGATCGTGTTGGCAGCTTTTACTGTCAATGCACCTACGGCAAGACCGGTAAGTTCCAGTATCCATCGACACGCGATTGACCGACAGTTCCACGACTTTGAAAACTTGTTAGCTTGTCTTGCGATGTCGGTTGGTGAGGTGCGTATGGCATGGCACGATAGGGTAGGTCGTCGAAGGATCGGAGAAAGTATTCGAATACGTAGGGACGGTAAAAGGGCGTTTTACCGCTCTACGTGATTTTACAAAAAGGTTGAATAAATACACAAGAAATAACGACACATCGCGTCTATGGTCTACACAGGAAATGTTCGTGTCGTGCGTTAGCTACCTTTTTCGCTGTCAATTCGTTACACAACCCCTAAAATCTTGGAATCTCAATGGCAAAGGTAAACATGGTTGCACGAATCGCCAGAGCTCGCGGAACGAATTCGCGTAGCAAGGTACGGCCGACGAGAGGATTCCGTACGCAGAATCGTGTCGGTGTTATGCATAGCGAGATCATGAGCGGAGCACCGACGGAGCATCAGCGGAACATCAGCGGAGCAGGCAGGTGCAACTGCACGTGCAACAATATGATGCAGCCTCCGAGGGTCCGTTGGAATCCCGGGATTCCGGAGGCTGGTGCGCGGCCTAGCCTTACCGAGCGACGACCTTGAGGACTGAAAACGAGTTTCTGTTCTCTGTTCTTACTCGCCTACCCAAAGCCCGGTGCGGCAAAACGTTTTTCAGATCGATCGTGCGTCGACGCCGATTACCAAATACAGGCATCCTTCTTTTGTTACGGTGCGACCGTGCCCCCTGTAATAGCTGCAATCGACGTCAGGTAATCGCGAAAACGAAAAAAGAATTCGCCCGCCACTTGGACAAACCTATACCTATACATCCCTCCTCTGCTTTAACTTTTACGTTCCGATGTTCGATCGTAGCGGCCATTAGCCGCCATTAGCGGCCACGAATCGATCTTCAGCCGATTCAACGTTTATTCCCCTTCTCTCTTTTCCTTTCCTCTCTTCTCTGTTATCGTGATATTACAAATATTCGGCAACTCGCGCGTTCCTCAACGCTCATGCTTGTTACCTCGCACCCCTTACGCCGAACCATTCCACTTTTAAAGTATCTGTCTAAATTAAGAAATCACGATATTCCGAAAATGGCTTACGCGATACGAACGTGCACCAGCCAACGTACTTGCAATGTCCAATGCCCACTCGCACGCATAACGATGACAGTGTTAAAGCCCAGTGGCTTGGTTTCTTTCACGTACGAACACAGTTACAGTTAGTCGCGGGTGTAATCGTGCATCTGCGTGTGGCGGCTTTGCTTTGCTTTATACGCCAACGTTCTAAACATCCGCGTTCCGTTATCGAGATCTAACGCGTTCCAACGTCATTCGATACCTATACTTCGCACACCATACGTCAAACGATATCTTATACTTTTTTCCTGCTTTTCAATCGCTCGCAGAATGAATAGAACAAAGGTAGTGAAAAAGACTAGAAGTAACGGTCAATAGAACCGTTAACAACTAACTGAAATTTGATTTAGACAGATAGATTTAGAAAAATAAGTATTTCAAGAAATAATCTCTCTCTCTCTTTCTTTGTTTCTCGATTCTTCGAAACTTTAGTTTCGAAATTAAAATAAAAGAAACGATCTATTAGCGAATTCGTAAATTTTTCACGGAAGCTTTTAAAAAGCAAACGTAAGCTCGATTATCATGATCCATAGACGAGCAACGCCGCAATGCCGCTGTAAGATCAAACCCACATCACCGAGTATTCTATGCAGTTGCAATTGAAATTCCTCGAATGTTCTCGCTGTAGGGAGCAATTAGACCAACTTATCGTATAAGCTCGGTATTTCCAGTAATTTACCGAATGCGAGATTCGAGATTCTCTTGCGAGATCCTCGAGTGTAACGTTTCTAGCTAGATTTCTAGCGGACCGAGCAATACAGATCCTAATGATGTCCATGTTTGGCCGTTGCCGCCGTGTTTGGCGCTCGACGATCGACGCTTTTGTCCTAGAAACGCACGCAACAACAACATCCATCGGACTATTCAGGTCCCCTTCAAAATGGCCGACCATCTTCCCCGAGCGATCGGCGAATAATCGGAAGATAAATCGTTACTTTTCCCGTTTCCAGGATTGCTCTGCCATCTCGACGATGCTTGCACCTCAAATCCCTGTCACGAGGGTGCGATCTGCGATACCAGTCCCATCAATGGATCGTTCGCGTGTTCCTGTGCAACCGGATACAAGGGTGTAGACTGCTCGGAGGACATCGACGAGTGCGAGCAAGGTAAGCGATTATTTTCCTTTGTTTTCGTATTCCTATTTTTCGTTTGTTCGTGGATCGGCGCCCCTAACTTTTTACCATGCAAAGTTGGAGAAAATCCCATCTATTCTTACAACGTACAAATTATTAAAGATAATTGTAAAAATATAGGAGGAAATATATATACTCTCACACACACTTGTTGTCAACCGACTCTTTCAAAAGCTACTAACGTCTTCTAACGACTTCTCCTGACTTCCAACCGACTTCTCATCACTTCTGTTTACATTTATTTGCCTTTGAGACGCCGCGCACACACACGTACTTCCACACACCGACACTCACATACAAGCATTATTATTATACATATTATACATTACATACTATAACCTAGTCCAGCACGGAAAATTACACATATCTCAACAATAATAAGCAATCTTTAATATGGAATCTCTAATAAGGAATATTTATTTCCCATGAACTCAACGAATAACGTTGTTGTTAGAACGGCCGTCTCCATTTGTATTTTATCGAGTCGACTGGAAAGATCGACAATCGTTAGACGAGCGCGTATAGTCGTACGCGAAAGCGCCCCTACGGTTCGAATAAATTGAAATCTCGCGCGGATGAAAGCAACAAACGGAGCGACCGATTAATTCGTCGTTGGTTGCGCTCTATTCGTTCCATAGACTTTGCGGGTTTCTTCCTCTCCCGTTATTGCCGTTGTCGTCGATCACCGTTGATCACGAAGGTGGAATTTTCGTTGGCCGTGTCGCGTCCTATCCGAGTACATGTGTCTATCAGGCATCGATCGCAATTTTTATAGGCATCGTGTTCCAATAAAATTCTACCAGGGAAAACGTTTACGGAGGTTAGTCCGTTTATTTTGGATATTTCTGGCTTTAACGACCCGATATCGTACAAGAAATCGATGCTCCTACAATTAGATGCACGTAAGTGGTATCGCGCTCTTTCGAGAAAAATATCTCTCTCGAACTTCCAACAATACAGATATATAGATAACGGAAACGTCGAAATGAAATCTAACGCAGGCAAAAAACCCCATCGCTGGTTTACATCCCTCGGATGCTATCGATAATAATAAACGGGGCGAACGCTCGAGACGAAGATCGAATAATAAAAACGCGATAACCGAAGCTGGAAATTTGTCGAAATTACACGAGCTTATCGCGATAGTGTTATCGACGGAGACGAGTGTGTGCTACGAGTGTAGCCAGCCATATATAAAAGGACGTGCTCCTCTCAAAGATATTTGAGAACGGTTGCGCGTTTCGTTCGTGATCCGATTCTTAAAGCGGCCGTGCGAACACCTGTAGGGTGCAGTGCACCTTAATAAGTATCCTACGAGGGCTTGCATCTCCGTTCTTCTTCTTATTTCCCTTTCATACTTGCCGGCAAGCTTGTCATTCGTCGGCTCTCTTTTCCCCTTCTGTTCCTCTTGAAACGAGTCAGCGGCTTGGCCGCAAGACACCGCAAACCCACTATCGCAGGATCGATGAACCGCTGAGTCTCAGCGTGGCAGCGACGATTATTAATAATTCCTCCGGTATAATCGATGGTCCGGTGGGAATTTATGTTTCAAAGTACACGTTACACGTTGATATCGGTCGATGGACAGTTGTCTCTAAAGCGTTCGGTCGGGCTCCTTTGAATCCTTTCGATCGAATCGACGTTCAACGACTTTTCCTTCCTCCCCGTCGCGAATAACGAAGCATACCTACGTATTTACCGATCCGTGACTCTTCGTCGACTCGTCTACTCGCAACGCAACGCGTTATGTGTAACGCCGAAATTGCGTGCCAGATAAAAGTCAAGTTTCGTTGAATTTTACAGGAACCGTTTTATTCGTTTCCTCCTATGTAAATATATCCGGTCGTTTGCAAAGTTACACGAAATCGTAAGGAGACACCACCGATCCAGGCAACCGCGAAATTCAAGTTTCCGAAATTCCTTGAAATCGTTTTCGAAACTTGATAATTTATTAAATTTTTCAAACCTGTAAGCCGGAGAAAATTGAAAAACGAAAAATGCTACTGGTAGAGTACCGATAAATGGATTCCTAATTAACCGGTGGACAGGCAGTAGTCGCGGTTTAATTAATAGTACGGTGGAGAATCGAAAAGCCAGCATGGGGCCGGCGCTGGGCCCCTCGACGGTTTTCTCGCTGTACCCTACCTACGTACATACGTAAGCCGACTCTGGCTGGCGTGGTTTATCTCGCCACATTATCAGGAATCAGCTGGAATTCGATTTATGATATTGCGCCGCATGGAACGCGCTGTCAATCCCACGGTGGCGTCACGTTGACACGGAAATAAAGAAAAGACGGCCGTGGCCGTGCTCGATCACCCGTAAACCATGAAAAATGGTAATCGTCATGGTAACGAGAGAGGTAAGCATCGCTAACGCGAAAGACGGTCGATCAAACCTGCAGGCTGTACGAAAAAAACGTGGATCGCCTTTTTGTCCTATAACGCTCTATTTTAATATCGGTGGTTAATGTTTTACCTTATTGGGTAATAGAGTTGGAAAAACAGATTGCGTAGAAACTTTTTATCCACCTATACAGCATAGCGCACAGTAGCTGATCGCCTATCGTTTCAATCACTCATTGTGAACGCATTGTCCCATGATATCGAACGTTTTATTAACTTTTCTTTTTTATAGTCAATTAAAACTCACGTCCCATTACGGAGCAGTTGGAACAACTGTTGTTAAGCGAGGCGCGTAAAGACGAGAAAGATCGTACTCGAAAGTTTCGGCAGGTTTCCCATCATTTTTCGAACCATATGTTTTCCCGGTAGAATTTCAATTGCGATCGCAAGTGCGGACAATCCATACCACCGATCTGTCGGAGTTGCCAACAAAGCGAGATCAGCGAACAGACACTTGCATCCGGTCCATCGTCGAAAACCGTAATTCGAATATTCAACGTACGATCGACGAAACGTAGCCGGGAAACGTTGCGATTAAAAAAAAAAAAAGAGAAAATGGAGGCGGGGAAAGAAGAAGAAGTAGAAAAAGCAGTCCAATCGTAAGCAAACCCCTTTTATTCGAAGGGCTCGATAATAAATACGCGCGGTCTGCCCTGCCGTAGGTGAGCGCACCGGTTAATACGTTTCGTTCCAGACAAACACACTTCATTAATAATGAGAAACACTTGCTTCGTATACTCCTCTTGCTTCTCTTCCTTCTTCTTTCTCTTCCCTACTTCGCACAGACATCCGTATCTCTCTGCAAAATGACAGATAGACTGTCTCGCGTTAGTATATAAGGATCCTCGGTCGTGTTTCTCCGGCGCGTTAATCACAACCACACGGCGGAATCAAGTGGATTTCGGGGTTGAACGTTAACAATCGGGCTCGTTTGCCTCGATGGAGAGCCGAGGGGAAGGTGGGGGACATTGTTTATAGGCGTGCCGTCATTACGAAGCCGCGTAACGACCGCGATCACGATTCATTTTCTGTATTTCATTAAACGCGCGAGGAACACGCTTGCGTAGCTCCCTCCAACCTCGGGCAGTAATTTAGCAAACATTCGCGCGGCGTCACGTCCAACCGGGCAATCAATCTGCCGGATCTTTAGTTTCTTGCAGTTTCTCTTTCGTGCACGGTCACTCACGATTCTTGCCTTTTCGTATCTTATTCTTCTGGAACCGAGAGATTGACCAACCGCTGCTACCGAATGAAATAGTCGCGTACATACGTATAGCTCCATAGGGAGAAAGCAGGCCCCTGTCGAGCCGACCGACTACCCTGCACCATATTTCGACCGTTAAAGCCTTTTTGTAGCCGCATAACGAATCAAGGATGCCAGTTTTTCTGGACGAGCCAGCCCTATTCGGAAACCCGTTCGTTTTGGACGGTAGACGGGGAACACATCGTGCGTCTTGCTTCGAACGCGAGGATTGTAATTAGGAAGACGTTACTCAAAGACGCGTCTCCTTGTTCCTTTTTCTTCTGCTATCGTCTCTTTTACTTGTCGTTTTCCTTCTTGTTCTTCTTCGTCGGCCGCGTATCGTGGACCCTCAGACTCGAGCAAGCGGCAAAAGAACCGTACAGCCGGCACGTGTATCCGTATAGTCTCTATAGGCGACGATAGAACTATCGTTCGACCGATTCGAACTATCCAGTTCCTACGCAAAATTGGAACCAAGCTTTTTCTTCGAACCCTTCTTCGAAGATCATCGACACCTTAAAACGTAAAATCAAACTTTTATTATGATACCGAACGTTCGCCAAAACTATCAGAATCTCCGTTACCTCGACTTTCACTATGTCAACCTATTACAGTTACTTAATCGCGCGCTGGTTACGCGTATAACACGTACTACCGTGATTCATTTACTCGCTTTTTTCTTTCACGTCGCTTCGTCCATCTTCGACTCTTTTTTTTTTTTTTTTTACTTTAATACAAAAATTTGCCCACAATGAAACAGTTAACGATTACAAACTTATTTCGGTTAATTGCAATTTTATTCGCGAGAAACCTCGATTCGTCGAAATTTCGCTCTTCTTCCATGATCGCACGGCACGGTATATAGCGAGTTTTTCGTATGCGACTGCCGCAAAGGAAAAGCATCCCCAGCGGGATCGGATAATTTCGAAGAACAAGGCAATTTATTCTGCCGGCGAGATAATTCCGTTTCGCCGCTCATCTTCTTGCAATTCGTCCGGAGAAGATCGGACGAGTCGCGAACGAGAAGAAGAAAGAAGTTCTTTGTCGCGTGTGTATCGTTAAGTAACGCTATAAATATTTACGCCGCATCTCCGAAAATGTCGGCCCGTTTGCAACGAAGGACCACCGCCGCAAACCGGGTTGTTCTTGTCCGGTGTCGAATTACATTGGTCCGGCCATGTTCGCGGCCGCCAAAACCCCGCGCGAACGTGACACCGTCGAGACGTCATAATTCGTGTGACAGCGCAGCGACGCGGCCATGCGAAAGTACCTCGCGTGTCGTGGATCGCGCCACCTCTCCCCTTTTATTCCGCTGTTTTTTCGTTACTCCCTTGCTCGGTTCAGCGTCGATCGAACTCGCATCAGGAGCGAGCGGTCTTAATTTCCAAGCGAGGTGAAGTGGTCTCGAGGATGGCGAAGCGACGGTCAAAGGGAGATGACGAAGTTGCGTGGGTTAGGCAATCCGGTTTGGACAGTCGATTTCGTTTTTACGGTGTAGATGTACGTAGTACGTAAGTAGATACGTAAAGATTCTTGCTGGCTCGAATGGCAATCGAATGTACGTCGAATGGACGGAATACGAGCAATTCCGAGTATCTATCTGATTGTATTTCAGATTGTATTTCGAGTCTAATCGTATTTACTGTACATAGTATTTTATAGCTAGTATCTTACAAATACATAGGATTTTTGCTCCGTCCAAGTTGCCGTAACTACGTAAGTATGGACAGTCGAGCGACTCGCACGTGGAAGTTTGCACGCGCGTCTGTTCGAAGCAAAGAATGAGGCGACGTGCCCGAATCAGGGCAAAAGTCAACGAAGAATCGAGCAGTCGAACGATCCACCATCTTCACCATCTTTTCACGATCGGACGAATATTCGTATTCGTTGGCCGAGTTGACGTAAACGAGCAAAAATTACAAACTAAACTAAACGTTGAAGGAAAAATATTTCGTCGATCGTAATCTAAACGTCCGTCGAACGCGTAATTACTAACACTCGCACGAATTGAAGTGTTTGTTTTGTATAAAAAGCTACTCCGTACAAGTCGTGGCAGATAGTTTCGAGGAGAATTCTCGGAAAAATCGACTCGGCGATCAAATTCCTTCCCTTTTTCTTCGCTTGTATTCGCGTAACGGCCACTTGGCGTGAGTTCCGCGAGTCCGATCATCGCGTGCCAGCGCAAGCAACGCGGTAACCTGCAACGAAATCCCTTTTCCTTCGTGCTGGAAACCCGCTTCCTTACCTTCTTCGTTTTAGAGCCAAAGTCGACTCAGCCGGATCTCTCGGCTCAGAATCAGCAGGAACCAGGCCTCCGTTCGCTACCTGTTCGCTAAACAAAGAGCCATTGTTACACCGAAATTTGGCAACGTTGGCCTGACAATGGGGTAAGCCGATACGAGGCACAAGGAGTTCGTATACCTGACCCGATCGTCAGGAATGCTTGCACCATCTTTCCACCAACCGAATTGGCCTTTAGAATACTCAAAATCGGTGACAATTTACGGAAAACGTTCTTCGCAAGTTGCGAATTGCAAAAATATGAAAGCCGATAAATGGCTGTAGAGTGGCTGTAGAATTGTTCTTCCACGATATCGCTGCGCAGGTTGCAAGACAGAAGGTCGGTAATAACGTTTTACCGGAAATGGAGGCCTGAAAAGAGACATTTCCCGTGATCTGATCTTTTCTCAAGGGAACGTAACGGTGGCGGCGAAGCACCAACCGATCTAATTAAACGCTAAATTGTTATTTTAAGTTTGATAATAACCATAATGACCTCGCGCTCCAGCCTGTGCTCTGTTATTATCTAGATTGCATATTTTCTGGTAGATTAAGTTCCTCGAGAGCAGCTCCTCTCGGAGCCAGCGATCTCATCGTCGCAGACAGATCGGGCAAAAAGCGCTACCGACCAGCGCGCTTCGACCCGTTTCGGCGCGTTTCGGCGCAGCGACTCAACAAAACTCGTAAACTGCGCTTCGACGTCGAGAGTGCAATTGATCGATTATCCGTGATATTGTATTCGAGAACGCGGGCTGGACCTTCTCGTACTCGTCGGCGATCGAGCCTCGTGAAAGGCGAGTTCTTCAAGCAGTCGCGATTAACCGAATCGCTGACCGAAGCATCTCGTCGGTGTTCTCTTTCGGCACTACTTCCGTTCGCTTCCGTCTATCGCGTCTATTTTCCCATATTTCTTCTAACAACCATTCTCTAGAAATGACAAAATATACTTGTCGCGCTTAATTAAAGCTACCTCGAGGACAGAGCCACCGTAGTACCGTGTGCCAGTCATCCACCTACCTCCCTCGCATCGACTCCGTTCAACTTCAAGTATCGTTTTCTTTCATCATCTGTCGACAACACCGATGCCCACCGGCCTTGAAGATTGTTGGTCGCGTCGTCTCGTCCACCTATTCGTCGTCTGTTCGTTTCTCGCGGCTCGCGCTCGATCGCCGACACGACCCAGCAATGCGTTTCTTGCCGCCCCCGGTTACCCGGTAACACGCGTACACCCCTCGCCTTCCGCTTTTTCTTTCCTCTTCCACGTCCCTTCGTGAAACATCGCGCGCGGCGACAGCAATCGCGACGCAGAGTTGGAAAAACCATCGTTGAGTTACACGAGAGCGGCATCCGACCGTGCCGCGAGCGACGATATCGCTTTAGTTGTTCGAAAACCTCATAAATATCACTAGTAATCGTTGCCTTGCGAACGAACCGTAACCGGGTCCCCATGTTTCTTTTCGAATGCCACGCGCCTTGTATGCTAAGGAACGACGTGTAACACGGTATCGAACGATTCACCGAGTGATTCCACCGAGTAGATTTGATATAAAAATGGAAGCTGTTGGAATAATTGCTGGTAAATAATAGCGGTGTAAGTACGGAATAGCGGGAGAGACCTGTATGCAACGTTAAATTTTTTATAAAAATGTCTATGGGATTCCAAAGATTAGAAAACATTGGCGTGCGTACTCTTAGAAGCTTGTAGATTCGTAAAAAATGCTTTTGCTTTAAGCAATTGGTTATCGTTTCTTCCACTCGTCTCGTTTTTATATCTCGACCATTTTTCTTTTCTATCAAACCATCGATCGTACTTTTACAACGCGTTTCCTAAAATTCTAAGATTTTTTTTACGTTTCATTCCATGCGTATTCACTTTAACGATATCGATAATACAAAGCATAGGCTTTATTACAATTTTATTATAACCAAGCCTGTCGAATAAAACTCTGATGAAATTACAGTCGCGAAATATCACGATATAGAAGCAATTTCGCAAAAATAACGAAAAGACTAACTAAATTAAGGCCGATATTTCAAGGAAGAAACGGTAGCGAAACTCAATAAAACACACGAATGACGAAGAAACAGCTGCCAGCGGTAATTATCTTATTGCAATTAGCGCGAACCGCGCAAGTTCAAGAAAACGAGCAGTCCGAATGTATCGTCGTTGACCACTCTCGAGGAACAAGTTTCATTCTCGGGGATGACAGGCATCTTCCTTCTTATGGTCATCTTCGTCGTCGTCGTCGTCGTCGTCGTCGTCCGTCCATCCATCCATCCCTTTTTCTTCTTTCCTCCCTTTTTCTCTGACGGCAGCGCCTTTAAAATCTACGTCGACCTGGCCAATTAAGTGCATTCGTCGCCCATCCCACGGAGCATCCGCCCACGTGCTGCACTTTGACTCCTGCCATGGTTAATAATTAATTATTATGCACCAAGCGTTCCTCAATTCGCGACTGTTACCTAATTACCGGAGCTTTTGAGTGTTAAAATCAACCCAACGCCTTTGTTCCGAGTTTCCGTCTCGAAAATTATACGCTTCGTCTTTCGAACTGTTGCACGTTCGTTGATCTTAAGCGCGAAAAGAACTAATATACTTTCATCGATAAACCAAACGAATCAACAAATTGTTAGCATATTTTTAACTTTTTTCTTGCATTTTTCTAGGATCCCCTTGTGAACACGATGGTATTTGCGTAAACACACCTGGCTCTTTCGCCTGCAACTGTGCACAAGGATTCACGGGACCGAGATGCGAGACAAACGTGAACGAGTGCGAGTCCCATCCCTGTCAGAACGACGGCTCGTGTCTGGACGATCCTGGGACCTTTCGTTGCGTCTGCATGCCTGGTAAGCCAACTCTTCGCTTCTTTCTACCGTTTCTGCCTTTCTCTTTCTAAAACCTGCCATCGAGAGGTGTTCTCGAAACGCGACAGTGACCGCCAATACCGTATAGGAACAAATAGTTCCTAGCTATGGTCCGCACGGTCGTAAGTAAGCCAGATCGCAGATCACAGATTACAGACGAATGTTCGTGTCGATCGGACTCACCGCACGATCCATCCAGCCGCTTCGCTCGTGTTTGCAGAACTAGCAACGTGATTATTTATTAGACGAGTTACGCGACAATAATTTACACGCGCTTTGTATCAGATACTTACGATACAACTGATTTGAGATTTTCGTGCCCGGTCGATGTTATCGAGTCGAAATTCAATTCTGGAAAGCATCGAACTTTACTATGCCAGGCAATTTATTAGGTTGGGTAAAAGATCAAAATCTAAAGATAAAAAACGGTACACGCTAGTTAAAGCGATTGTCATGCGCGTAACGATAATTGCGTGGCGGACGATAATTAGCAGAGAATCTCGAGTTTGTTGGGTCGCAAGGTGGATGTGGATGAGCGATACGAACGAAGCAAAGGCGTTTTCGTGGAAAAGTCGTTGGCGTTGAACCAGACACGCTTTGCCAGCGGTGGAAATCAAGATTTCACCGAGGCGATAGTATATACACTGAGAGATACTGGCTAGCGCGAGCTGTTGCTTGAAAGCCGTGTGCCCCCCGGAGCAGCGATGCCGCGGTGCCGCGGTACCGCGGTGTCGCCGGTAAATTCTTCCGAGATGACAGGGCCTCGGATTGCGTTATCTGATGCGCGGCAAGGACGGTAACTCGTTTAATCTTTTAACACGGTTGGTACGCGCCTCAGCCACGCGTAAGTCAACCTTAATTGTTTGACGCCGCGCTATGGAGGAAGCATGTTTCCGGCTGGCAGAGGAGAAAAGATAGGCTTAAGGGCCTAACATAGAGAGGGCCAATCGAGATTCCGCCGGTCGATAATCGTCGATGTAATCGACAGAGAATGAGCTGTGCACGCTCACCAGATATCTGCAAGATGGGCGAGAACGAAGAATGGCTAGTGGCGGCGTTGATGGTTTGCGATGTCGAGTCAGAGGAATCGGGAAATCGAAATCTATGTATCGGCTATTATTCGAAGGAGTTTCAGGATTTTTAAGGTTCTACGAGGTTGATTATTGCACCAGTGTGCATCGTTTTCGTTTTTCCAGATGCTTCGGTTTCTTTTCGTAGTATTTCGTAGGTAGGTTTCCGTGTTCGAGGAATAGGGTTTAAATTAATTTCAAATACGATAAAACTCCGTTTGTACGAACCTGTCGTTGGGATAGGTCGATTCGTATCGTACGGCCAAATCGTTTGTATAATAGGTGTCTATATCTATTAGTGTCCCTATCGTCTATGATTTTTCGTTCGGTTAATCGGAGTTCAGGGTATTCACGCATCAGCACTGCGCGAAACGTTTCCTCTTATACGTAATAATGTTGCAAACTTGTCAATCAACTGCGAGGCATGAGAGTGTGTCAGACAACGCGTGTCCCTCCTATTTACATCTTATCGTTGCACGCTCGTATTATAAGTAGTGGAGCGACACTAGGCGATGGTAGTTCGTATACGTAATAAGAGGTCGGGTAAGATTCAGATAAGCAGGCCATGAACGATCGATATCGGACGGATATCGAGGAAAGATATCGGACAATTGGACAAACATACCTCGTATCCTTCTACAGAGATTTCTAGCCTTTGAATTTCATCGGGAAAATTCAGTATCTTTGTTGTTTCGGAAAAACTTGAAAAATTGTTAAAACTTTATTAAATTTGTCGGATGCAACTCTTTCTTTTCTTCCTTTTCATCTTGCAAAGTAAACAAAGGCATCGTATAGTTTCTATAATTAACCGAAAAATCGTTTCTTTTTTTATTCCCCTCGCCAAAGACGGATCTATCCGCGCCAGATTTTTCTCCAAAAACCGCACGAGTTTACGCGTTGTTCTTAAAAATGACAGGGATCGTTAATAGGGAAGAAAACACAATTGCAGGAAAATTTCGATCGATTTACCAGATCGAAATTGCGAAGCAGAGCGAAATTCGAACAAGAAGAGACAACGAGTTTCGCTGGTGAAAATAATTTAATCCGGCTCGCGTCCTTCCTTTCGTGTCTGCTTTCCGAAACCGGTTGGATCCTGTCCATCTACCCCCGAGAGATTCGTCTGACGGCGATCAACGGTCGTTGGTCGGGGGTTTTGGTAATGTTTTGTCATGGATCGATTCAACGGCCGCAAATTAATCGACAGCGAATCATAAATACGCGAATGAAAATTTTAAAGAGAAATTTCCGCTCTCCTCCTGCATGACATTTATCGATCGACTGGCGCGATTCTTTCTTCCCTCTTTCTTGTTCGAACTCGGTACGTGTGTATAGCATCCCTTAAAATTGAATGGAACCTGTCGGTGTTTAAACGGAAGTGATTCGATTTCCACTTGAACGCGCAATTATATGTGTACGTGTAATTGCATTTACACGTAATATGAACGCTGCTCTACGACTTATGGACATAACGAGTGAAACCGACGTTCAAACACGGCGGAGCGTCAAGAGACAGAAATGCCCGGGTGCCGTGCACATCGAACGATCGAATCCAATGGACCTGTTTCGACTAGAGCAGCGAACAATCGACGCTGGCTGGAGGTGGGGGGGAGGATTGAGAAGGTAGAACGGAGCTGAACGGTTCCGAAAAGCGAGAGAGCAAAAAATGAGAGACGGGCCGAAGGGGCCGAAGGTGGAAGGGTATGAAAGACGCGAGGGAAGGAAAGAGCCGGGAGGGGGCAACGAGTAAAATATGATAGCAGGATTCGCGAAATATGAGACCGAAACGAGGGGATTCTTTGCCCCAGGCCCCTGTACGAGCACAAAGGCTTATCTTGTCCCTGGATTGGCCATTGGCCGAGCGAACTGCCATTTTGGTACTCCACCTCCGTCGTCTCTTCTTCTTCTCTTTCTTCCGTCTCTGGTTGTACCATGCTCTCATCTCCGTTTCTCTTTCTTAAACCTGGTCTCTTTTTCGTCCCGTTGTTTCGAGGCTTGTTGCGTCGGTCCGTTTGCTGCGCTTTCCTTTCTTGTCGGGTCCTGATGTCCCGTAAAAGGATCCGCTAAATAGCGCTAAGAGGTTCGAGGAAAGAGGATACTCCAGCATTCAGAATCTCTCGCAGACGAGTTGCATACGTGCCACTTGCGTCCACGCTGCACACTCCAACTCTCCAACTCTCCAACTCTCCACGCTTCGTATCGGCTTTTGTAAATTGCTCTGGTATACTACATTTGTGGATCGAAGCGTCGTTCTTGCCAGAGCAAAACGCTGTCGTTCACCGTCGTTCCTTCTTCAGCTCGATGAAACTCTGCCACTACTGGCACGCGGCATCTGTTTTTCGATTCCTCGGCAACAAGTTGTGGAACGATGCGGGAAAGTGTACACGACGAAAGAAAGAATGAAATTATCCATGTAATTTCCGCAAGCAATAGCGAACACGTTGGGTTACAACGCAAAATGCAAGTAGCAACAGCAGTTGCTTGTCACCGACATTCACACTCGCACTCTCGCACAGACGGACGATAGCGATTACAAGACTACAGACCGATCTGATAATGCGATTCGTCTGATAAAGTGGCGTACACGCTGTGTATTTCGTATTGCAGCCTTGAAAAACGAGGATTAATAAATCGGTAGCGTAGGAACAGCCGTGCAACCACGACAATTCGTACAGTGAAAAAGAGATTGCAGCATAGCGTTCGAATTCGATAGTAATCGACGAGATTAGCAACATCGTTCGACAACGATGGTAATATTGAAACACGATTACTTTATAACGTAGGACATTACAATTTTTCGGACCACGTATCACATCGATATCGCGTCGTCGATACCGATCGAATTGTATTCGGTAAGTAATTCTACCGAGGAAGTGTGTAGGTACTAGAATGTAATGTTTCAAGAGCGGCATTTGCCTTGGCAATACGTGACAACAAATTATTGAAATTTGTACAATTTTCAACCTGCAGCAAAGCGTTTTCATTCTAGTCTTCCTTCTATATCGAATATTTTCCTCTCGATAAGAATTGCAATGTAAAAATTATTAACAAACAAAATGAAATTGTCGAAATTAAACATATTCTTGATCGAAATATTTCGTCGCAAAATGAAATACACGAACCAAGGAACCTACGTACGAAAAAATATCTTCGGTGTAGCAGAGTACCAGCTATATCGTTTCACTAAAGTATATAGTAGCTACCTGACCGCGATGATGATGTAAAGGTGGCATCGTGCGAAAGGTGCCATAGATCGTCCGGATGAACAGTCCGACAAAGGCAAGACGATGTTATCCGCGACGCCATCTTCTCAGGTATACGTCCAGGTGTTCACACGGAACCGGGAATTCGCTAGTCACAGTGACCGGCGCTCTTCCTCGGTTATCGCTAAAATACCACCTGATACATCAAATTTCGTGGCGCGCTGAATCTGGAGAAGTTTCGATGTTTCTACATATACGAGTGTACTTTGCGCATCGTACATGAAAATTGTTGGAAAAAGCGATCGGACGTTTTATCGAAATTTATTTCATTTACTTTGATTCGTTCGATATACGCTACTCTTTTTATTCCATACTCTTTACATACCGCGAATACACGCGTTTTCGTTAAAGCATCCACTTTAAATACGCAGAATTCTTTTAACCAAATCGTAGGACGAAGCAGTTCCATCTTTCGTTCGTTTTTCTCCACGATAATACGCACTTGACAGAAAATCTATTTCGAACATATATCTCGACGTACTTTCGATTGGACGCGACAACAAACGCACACCTTGTAATATAAGGTAACTCGATATATAAACGTGTGAGCGGAAGAAGGAGAGGGAGAGAGGGAGGCCGAAAACGATGGAACAAGTTCTGGCGTTGAGAGCCAGGAGATGTTCCATCGGAACACGCGCGCTATGATACATCGTTGAAGATGTAGATTGCTTCCAGCTCCTAGCGCATAATCCAGCAGCCTTGCATTGTCCACGCTGGACAATGGCTGGCGCGTTCTGTTATCTCGCAGCCCTTATTCGACTCGCTTCTTCTTTTCTACGAGTCTCTCTCTCTTTCCTCCAGCCCTTATAGCGGTTCCATTCTTCTGCCCATGGATCGTGCTTAGTAAATCTTGGTTGGAAGGGCCGCAACACAGTTGCCGCACAATTGCGCCGATTGCGAACAGTCAGCTCAAAGTAACTCTCTTTGTTATCTCAATTTGATTTTCCTCCAGGAATTAAGAAGCATTTTCTTCGGAAAAGAAATTCTTACCTTGGTTTCCGTTAAAGGAAACTCGACGCTTAGTTGGTCGATGGCGTACTTTGGACGATGGACGTGCTTTTTAAGCAAGTTCGTTATTCTTCGTTATAACGATAGAATATAATTTATACTTCTATGTATAATGTAACTGAACGACAGTGACAAAGTAGGTTGGAATTTTGAATAAATCTTAATAGAAACGATAGATCGAATAGATTCTCTTCGCATCGCGTTTTGTTCGTTCGTAGCGTTCTCTTGAGATTCCGTCGAACGTACAAGTCGATATACGATTTTTAAATAACGCAACATCTATTTCGCGTAATCTCCCCCACGTCTGTTTCCATCTGTTTTATTCTCGTTCGTGGTTACGAACCCAAGCAGTTACTTATTAACCTAATTGTCAACTCGATGCTACATGTACGTATCATGTATATAATATCACGAACCAAAGTGTCGAACGAGAAAACAGTACCTACAAAAGCTCAGCCTTTGAACTTTGAACGTCTCTAATCACCGTTTAAGAGCACCGCTTTGTGCGATGTTGTTGTCAAGCTGACGTATCGGTGTACACGTCGGAGCTGGATCGAACGTATCGGTCCTATATCAGAGGAATAATTTATCAGAACAATACCGGTATTATTGCCATCGATCAAAGAAGCTCGTTTCGATTGACATATCCCTTCCTGTCCGAGACGTTGCAACGCCGTGGCACGATCCTTGTCGAGCTTCCTTCTTCTTTTTCCCCGATATAAATTATGCTTTTGTTTCTTCATCGGGACGATCCGAGAAACGATCGATCGGTCTGCACAAAGATGGGACGCGACGCGACGCCGCGCCGTCGTCGACGAAAAGGAAGAGGTTGAAGTTGAAGGCGACTGTCGAGAATGACGGCACCCTCCCGAGAGAGAAGACGCGCGCATTTATTGTTCGCGATTCGAACGGGTCCCTTGGTCCATTTCGCGTCTCTCTTCCTTTTTATTTCGTGCCCCTCCTCCCTTTCCCCGTGCGCTGTGCGCCTGTTGCAACATCCTGCATTCCGTTGGCCCGTTAGCCGATCGTCTTTAAAATATCCTTTACGATACATCCAGTTTTTTTACATACATACTTATATTACAAAGGGACTCGAGCTCGATCGACGAAAATTACGCATATTCGTGTTACAATTGCGCATGAAGGAAAAATATAGAGTAAAGCGAACTGCGTTTACCCAACACGGCCGCTAAGTTTTCCAACAGGACTTGTGCTCTTCTTAGGGCTTAGGGCCTAGACCAAATCCCGAAAATGCAGTCGGTTTCAAATTTTTTTTATTGCTCTTTAATTAATTTCGCAATTCGAAAATACACTGTACGAAACGAACAATTCTGCGACTGAATGGAAAAAATGTCCAACCGCGTCTAACGCTTGTTTTTCCGATATCGATCGCTCCTCAAACTAACCAAGTTCTGCGCACTCGCACCACGTTATAAAGTGTTTCGATTCGTCAACTCTTAAGCTTATGTGGTTGGCTTATGTGGTTGATCGAAGGTCGATCGGTAACCGCGACAGAGTCATAACGCACGACTTTCTGCCTTTTTTAAATCCTGTATACGTCTCTTTCTACCAGTTATCGGACATTCGTTATTCTGATATAAAATAGATACAAGTTTTTAGTAAAATCTTGGCCAAGATACATGTACATTCTAATCTTACGCGCGATGCAGCGATTGTTCGTTTCGCTTTCGTCGAGTGTTTGACGTTGGTAGTCATGGATAGTGGGTATCCATTACCGCGTCTGTAAGTGAAGTTGAAGTTGACGCTTATCAATTTATTTTATTAT
This sequence comes from Bombus cullumanus, assembly GCA_014737535.1. Lineage (NCBI taxonomy): Eukaryota > Metazoa > Arthropoda > Insecta > Hymenoptera > Apidae > Bombus > Bombus cullumanus. The sequence goes on along the minus strand of JACXIX010000022.1, from coordinate 130,310 downwards.
TTATCGTTTTTATGCGTTATACAGGGATATAAATTATTTATATCCCTTTGAAGATATCGGTTTGAAGATAATATCTTATAACTATTTTGATAAAAATTACGTTTGAAATTAGCAGGTGTTCAGGATTATCGCATACATTTCGAATAATGTTTTTGACTTGGAATTATGCGCTTTCTTGCCGCAACTATGACTTCCATGAGAGGTCGTAAAAAGAGGCTTTAGTTATCGTTAGTAAGAGGTGTCGTTATCAACCACGGTACCCCCCAATCGAAAACCTAATCCCGATCGAATCCTCATAGCGTGAAACTCAAAAACGTGAAACGTGGTAACGTTGTACCGAGTCTACAAAAACCACTCTACTCTCATTGTCGTTGACCAGGTCTTCGTCTTTCATCTTCGATCCTGTCTTGTGAAACGCAACAGGATCGAACGACGCTCACGCGTTACGTAAACGTTAAACCATTCGCCACGAGGCGACGCGATGCGACGATGCGGTTAGAATTTCCTTTGCGCTCTCTTTCGAGTCGGGTCACCGTCGGTGACCCCTTCTCACCTGGCCGAGAGTCGTAGCTGTAAAGCAGAGGCCGCCGCAAATCCAGAACGAATCGAAAGTGCCTTCGAAGGTTCCTTCGATTTCGTTTCCCGACCGCATGCATTTCAAGTGGCGAACAAGCTCGTGCATGTTTGACAAAGGCTCGTAGACTCCAGTTGTATTTTAAGTTATATATTCTAGAACGATGAAAGGCGATATTTTTAAATTTAGGTTAGCTACATTTCTCTAGAGTAGTTGATTTTATACGATCAGAGAGCAGGCACAACGTCGATCGTTATATTTTCATTTATACGATGCCCGACGAAATATTCTTCAGAAATTCGGAGAATCGGGAAATGTTACATCGTTTTTTCTTTTGTTCGAATTATTTTCACATCGGTATGATAAACGTGGCAATCTCCTCGGTCGATCCTATCAGAGGATTATGTAACCAGACGGGCTGTTAACGGAAGAACGCGGCGCGGCCGTAGCGGCGGACTTCTCGCAAGGAAAAGGTTAACACCGCATCTACTACTTCTTCTGAAGACGCCCTTAAGCTAGAATAGAACGAAGCCGGACACGTTGTTCCGTGTGGAACTGTCGCCGTGTTTCCACGTCCCTTGCGTTCCACAGCTTGCGTATATTCCGCGTACACTCGTATCCCTTATAATCGTTACCGCGACACTTGCACGAGCGAGTCGCGTTCCAAGATGAACAGCCCCGATGATCCGCCAGATCTGCCAGAGCGCTCTGGTCGATGCGTGTCCCTCGTGGAAGGCGATACGTGGACGCGTCCGTAGTTGCCAGGATCGCGGCACGGCGCGGCAGTGTACGTATACCGTTAGGCCACGTCCAACGCGTGACGGCCCCGCAAAAGGCTGCGGACGATCCCTGATCCTCGAAGACGATAGCCGGATGACGAGCGAAGCCCGGTAGAAAAGACCGTTTGACGAATAGACAAGTCGGTATAAACACGAACGCATATACCGGCACAGACCGTTTCGCTACCGTCCTCGGATGGAGATAAGCCTCCGTTGCCATCGACATCGACTCTGCCCGTTCTTCTTCTGCTTCCGCTTCTTTTTATTCTCCTTCCTTTACCATCCTGCTCCTCCCTTTCGTCTTTTTTCTCATACGTTAACTTTAACGTATACCCATTGCGATACGTCCGTATTTGAACGATACGCCCCTTTCAACCTTACTTACACCCTACATACTTGGCCCTGCCGTACGCTCTATCATAAATATATCGAGTGCTTGTAAAAGACTACGAAACGTAATAATCTCCAACTAATAGGTGATAATAAACTAATATTGTACAGCGGCACGCAAGCTGTCGAAGGATATTCGTTTATCTGCTTTTGTAAAATCTTTCTTCCAGCTATTGAAATTTCTACGAGAAATGTTTCATTTCTGTCTCTTATCCCTACTTTCTACGACATAACGTTTACATAACGTAATAACAGTGCAAAAAAACTTTTCACAGTTGCTACTGATTTCATTGGTTTGCTATAATCGACCTTATAGAGATTGTTAATAATTATCATTTGTACGCGCTTACGTTGCTATAGGAAGAGTTGCCGACCCTTTCCGTATACTCGATAATTAAGGTTTCTCTTCACTTATCTAAAATAATTTGTTTCGCATGAATTTTCCGCTGCTGCTCGTCTAGTTTCTTTTCTTTGATGTCTTCGGTTCTGGTTTTCTTCTTCTCCGAAACATTCTGACTATCTTTTCAGAAGCCCTGTATCGGCAGATTTTACCGCAGAATTCGATCTGGAGAAGCAGACGACGATTCGAACGTCGCGACCAAAGTCCCGACAAACACTTATCGACACCGGCAAAACGTTCGTTGCCGCGTGGTGTTGGTTTCTTCGCTGTGGCGCGTACTTGCACGCGTGGTGCTCGGTTTTGCGTGCACGGTATTTATAACTCGATCCTCTTATCTGGCACGATTCGATGACACAGACAAGTTGCCACGGCAACTCGTCTGAAATCTCAATTTGATTTACTGCGCCGTTGAAAGTCGACGGGTTTCGTTCCTGTTAGCAACGTTCTGTCACTGCTGGACTATCTTTCAATATGCGAGTTGCTGCAGGATTCATGGTGAAGGAAGGAAGGTTGGCTCGGCAGATATCGATACAAGGTGAGTGGTGTGATATCGTGAATCGCGTTCGTACAGTGTTTGTCCTTCAGTCGTACAGAGTTTGGTGTACCGCAAATCTGAAACGTAAATTTATTCAAAAGCCATTTATTTATCTGTTTGGATGTTTTCGTTTCTGACAGATTCGTCGACGATCACGATATCAGTTACTTCGTAGAGAACAGGAAATTGTTCGAGGAAAAATGTCGAATAATGCGAAAAGAGAACATTTTCAGGATCGTATCTTCTTCACGGATGCAACGAGGCAAGTACGTTCTACGGTTCTACCAATTTGATCACCTTTTTCGAATGGTAACGCAGATATATTTGCCGTTGTATAAATTCTCTCTTCGTTCTGCTTAATTAAGCGTAACTATTGTTACGTTAACAATTGATATCGATGTCTGAACATGCACGTTCTAAAACCGCGGCTAAACATCGTAAAGAATAACTCGATCGTAGCTAACAGAAATTTCTTCCATCGATAAATCGATATGTCCATTTGACGGATCTGCCTTTCCCGTTAACAAACGTTCAAGTTACAACACGAAAGTTCTCGTCGCTGACAAAATGCGTATCATCGATAATTACGGGTCACACGTTCCATGTCCGTATCGCGAGGAAAGCACGAGCAAACAAAAACGGTCTCCTTCCCCCGCTGCTGTTCGTTAAATTTCGCGAAAGAACCCGCGAAAAAACGATCCGAGTAGCGCTCGATCTGCCGGCGATCGATCAGCGAATCGAACAGGCGGGGAGGCGATGTCGTTATCGCGCGCCGAGGAAATTAATTCGAGCGACGAAACAAGCCGCCGGTTTATCGGTGGGAGTTAATTGCCAGCCCGAAGTCCGAGCCCCGGTGCGATCTGGCGGCCTCTCGAATCCCCATCGTTGCTCCCTCGCTCGTATCGTTTTCCATCGAAGGCGCGCGCGCATAAGCCGCGTTTGTACGTCGCCGGTTGGCTTGATTAAAAAGCAAACGCTCGCGATGGTTATAACGCGAACGGGATCCAACTGTATTTGCGGCTCTTTGGTGGAATTTTTTCCAACGTCCACGCACACGCGCACGATCTGTCGATCGGTGCACATTTCTCTTAATTGAGCAGAATCGATCGACTCGATCGAGATAAATCACCAAACGTACATGCGCCCATCGGAACAACGACAATACCGGCGCAAAAAAGGTAATTTTACTTAATCGCTCGTGGAAGTAAATAACGAAAAAAAGAAAATAAAATAAAATGATCGTTAATACGTAATTCGATTATTTCGATTTAACGAAGGGATCATCGGGTACGTGTTTCGCAGACCCGGGTTATACGGATGTTACAGGTATACCTGAGATCCTTACTTTTACCAGTGTCACCAAAATTTTCGCACGTAAGCGCGCGTCTTACGTCGAAGATCTTTCGATTTCCGTGCAGTCTCCGACTTGTCGTCGTTTTAAGGGTGAACTGGCAGATTGATATCCTCGTTGCAATCACCGCCAACACAACCGATCAATTTCACCGTTCGTTTCACTCCTGTTGCCGACGAATCGTTCGTACATTTCTCCGGTGCGTTCGATCTTATTTCTTGGGAGAGAAGAATGGTGTAGTAACGAGAGCAAAACGCAGAACAAGTAAGGATCGTGTAACGTCGTAATCTTCTTCCCCGAACGATGCTCTTTACTCGGATCTCTACTTCGTTTTTGAACCAACTTCGCCACCTAGAACGTGTTTCATTGCGCGTATCGTTATCGCGAAACATTAAAAAAAGAAGTGAAATCTTGGATAGAAATCAAGTCGTATCTACTAGTCTCGTAGGACGATTAACGAAGGAAGAAAAGGAAAAAAGAAGAATAAAGGAATAAAGGAATAAAGAGTACGATTGCTTTTCTCGTTACTTGCCTTGCTTCGATTTACTTGCCCATATTCCTCGGATACCAGCAATCTGTTTCTCCGGATACAGTATATAACTGTATACAGTATGCGACGCATGCACGTACACAAGCGGTGCCGCTTTGTCCACGTCAACCGAGATCAGCATGGTTCGATCGTGTAGATCTCGATGGACGCTGATCGTATAAGTATACACGCACGTGCACCGTGGTTCGCTTAGAGGAATCGCATAATGCCGACTATGGATCCTTTCGAGTCGTCGCGTCCACGTCGCGTCGTACCTCGCGGTGAATCCATGAATCTTTGAAAACCTGCCGTTCGTAGATCCATGAACGGCCCCGCATACATGTTTGTTTATTGGGTAGGGTTGATCGACGAGAATCGACGAGAATCGACGAGAATCGACGAAAAGAAGGGATGCACGAGACGGGAATATGTCATATATCGAAAGACGGAATATTTTCGATCGAAGAATTTGGCAATGATTCGTTTCTTCTTGAGAGAGAGAGAGAGAGAGAGAGAGAGAGAGAGAGAGAAATGCCGTCTGCCGCAAAAAGAGAAGAAAAGGAAAAAGAAAGAAAAGGAGGGGGAAACGGACAATTTGGTGGGTTGCGTGGATATGTCGGACGTATTTAAAATGCAAATGCAGACCACGTCGCGGTGGTTCTTCCCGGTTTCTTCCCGAGGCAACCGATCGTGGATGTGGCCCACGTAGAACACGGCTTCTTCGTTTCGACTGGTCTTCGAGTTCTCTCATTCAGGCTTCCCTTTTAACGGATCGCGAAGCAGAAAAGGACGATTTAGTTCTTCTCGTCGCGTCTCTCGGGGCATCTTATTAAGAACGCGCATAGCGATCGCAGCGCGAGCGGGAATGCCGAGTCGAGTCGCCTTTAAACGCGTTTCTCCTTTTCGCGAAGAAGAAGAGGCATGGTTGGGAATCGGTGAGCGAGTAAAAAAAGCCGCCGCCCGCGACGCGATGCGACGCGACACGATGAAACCGAATCGAAATCGACCACCGCGCGCCCTCCTCCGTTTTGCCAACCGTTTCTTAAATATCCGACATCGACCGCGTGTTAATAACGCACCAAGTCCGCCCCTGCTTCTCCAACGAATTTATTCGGTCGAAATAGGTAAAAAATTGCCGCTGCCCTTCCAAGCTGCTTGGGTATCTTCGGATAAGATTCTCGGCTGCCGGCGACGTTGTACGCGTTTCGTTTTAACGAGCTTCGTTGACGACGAGGTGCGCGCAAAGAAGGAGACGTTATAGGAGACACGTTTCCAGCAGCTTGAGCCTTTGCGCGTGTGGAGCTGACACGCTGCACGAAACGATCATTTCGATTTTGCACAAGCACGTCAATACGATGGAATTAAAGCGATTCGCGACTTTCTTACTTCGCTGCAAGCCACGACGCCCGACCGGCAAGGATCGTTACCGAGTCCCCTCGATTTGGTAAGGCGTGCATGCAATTCTTCGACGTGCACTCGCATGCAAGAAACGTTGGTTCGCCGTTTCATCGTGAAAAAGGGCTACGTGATGGCAGCGTGACGAAGAACGGCCAGACGATGTTCGTTTCGCGATCGTTCGACGACTTCCGCTTCGCCAAGCTTTCTACAAATTCGACAAAAAGCTGATCGATAAGTCGCTTTGCGTAAGGTGTGATCGTCTCGTTGTAGCTGGATCGTTCGTTTCTTGCGTATCTCTCATCTTACTTTGTAGCGTGGCAAATCGATGAATAAGAAACGATTGGACTTTATTTCACGCGAGCTACAGCCAGAAGCATCGATGGAAAAACGTCGATTCTCCGATGAATATTTTTGGTGATTTTATCGTTTCGTTTCGTCAAATCGCTTCTATGCACTCGATCGATGGTGTTGGTAAAGTTGTTGCTACGTTAAATTAGAATGTACAAGAAAAATGAGTAGTAAGTAAGGCGGGGAAAACAGCGGAATCGTAGATTTCTATCTATGTAGGTGAATGCAATAAATCGAAAAGTCTTTGTAGAATTAATCAAAAATGAAAATAGACACGAAGATCGATCTCTCACGCACTCGTTACATACGTACGTACTTTTTACTTATATATACCTACTTACTTCCAATACTTAGCCCTAAACACGAGACTATCTAATAACCACAAACATAGCGGTAATCGTCGAAACGGTCCGAATTATATATTTATTTTCCAAATATTCCAACTTTTACATTTACATCTACCAAGAAACGAACGTTCCTCGACAATCCCGATATTTTCACCAGCCTCGAATCGTAATTACTCGATCAACTATCGTATAAATCGATTTCGACAATCCATCGTCGCCCAAAAGTATATTCGGTACGCATCGTTCGCATTATCCCCTAGGGACTAGAGACGAATGACGTTGATCGTGAAACCGTGGACGAGTCGGGTCCTTAATAATTACGCCGGCAATAAAATAACGGTAGCGGTCGGTGATTTTCTTCCATCAGGTTCGACGTTATCCGAGAACGTTAAAACGTCAGCTGATCGGTCGCGCGTGTGTTTCGTCGAGAAATTGCTTGCCTACCGACCCGCCGCAAAGTAGAAAAGGTCATGGACACTGCGGGTGCACACGTAAATTTCCATTCCTCTCGTTCCATCGGCTTTCAAACGATTGCGTTACGAGGCGTTTCTTAATTTCACGCAACTTTATTTATAGTTGTCCAATTCCTCGCTTGCTCATACTATGTACGTATTCTCTTATAATCCTGTTGTTTGCGTACCTTCGTCTGCTGCAACACTCTGTCCGTTTCCTCGAGTTTATCAAATTGCAGGATATGTTTTTCCGTACGCGACTATGATCATTCGGAGAAGCGATTTTTCATCAAATCCAATTTCCAACATCTTTTGTCTGTTCGTTCGTTCGATTGAGATTATCGCGATTACTTTTTCCGAGAGTCGCGTATCGCAGGTTTAAATAGATCTTCGACTGCGACACAATAAAATGCAATGGACGCGTAATATCGACTGGAATATTAGTAAAAGAACGGGACGTCTTTCATCGTCATAAACGCTCGTTGAGTTTTACCGTATATTAACGAGCGATTGTTTTTCTTGTGTTTCAGGTAAGTCCGATCTCTCAGTTCGTTCAAGTTTCCTCGTGGGTCTTTGTCTAGCGAGAATCACCGGAGCGGTGACATTTTGCACGGCAAGTCGATCTGTAAGTCGGTGATCGATTTTCATATAATTTCGAATTTGTTAGGTCGCGCACGACCAATCAAACATCTTACGTGCTAATAATTTCCTCCTTAAACTGACCGTTCTAATCTGATGGATAATTTCGCATCGTTGCTCGCTTCGCGACACGGTAGGAACGTAACACGGCAATAAACGGCCGCGTAACAGGCATAATACTCCTCTTACGATTCATTATCGCGATTGTGCGAATACATATCAACCGAGTTTCCCATCCATCCGCAGTAACGCGAGACGAAAAGGGCACCCGAGCCCTGTCGATAATTTTATTTGGTCGGTCTCGTGCGTTTTCGGTCGGTCGTTTCGTCCACCAAAAGCGGAAGCACCTGCGCAAGTCGATTTACAATAGCTCGCCGACACCGCTAAATCACTCCTTTATTTCCTGGAAATATAAATCAGCCAGGATTCACGCCGCGAGATGCTACGAGTATCGGGCCACGATCGGATCCCCGGAGAGTACAGCAACAACGATATTCGATTTCCTTTGCCTATCGTTCTCGGTTCTCGCCTCCGCTTCTCCCGCCTCCTTTTCTCTTCCCTTTTCTTCCCTTTTCTTCTCTTCTCTTCTCTTCTCTTCTCTCCTCTTCACTTCGCTTCACTTCCCTTCCCTTCCCTTCCCTTCCCTTCCCTTCCCTTCCCTTCACATCACATCACTTCTCTTCTCTTCTCTTCTCTCGCATGCACGCGCGGCCTTCGTTTCCTTCGACGCTTCTTTGGCCCATCTTTTTGCGACTCCGCTCGTCCTTCGAAGGCGGAGACGATCTGCGGCGAAACAGTTTTCTCAATGACTAACCCCCTCGATTCGATCCGATACCCCTTTTTTCCCTTTTCATCATCTTTTTGTCGAATTACTCTGGTACAGCGGTTTTATCGCGTTTAACAGCAAACGATTCACTTTGCCGTTACGATTATTTTCACCAGCGAACGATTTTTAGTTTACCCTTTGTCTCCGGGAGAGGTTTTCTACGTAGACGCGTGTCGATTTGTGGTATTTTGGAACGAATTTGTATTCCGGAGATGCGATTCGCGAGGTTGCCTTTCAGGAATATTGATCGATATGAGAGGGAATGGTAGGTTTTGCTTGGACGTGTAGTGATTTGATTCTATCGCGCAAAAGAAAGTATAGACAGTTTCGAATACCGTGATTTCGCGACCTTACGCAATGACGTTTATTTCGCTTCGACAGGGTATCTTGTTACGTTCGACGTGATCACGGAGGACACCTGCTGACCGTATCCTGATTCTAATCCTTGCGTAATACGAACGCCATGCCCGGTTCGCGATGCTTTATGGACGCTATAAAATCGCCTTTAAACCGACCACTTTAATGGTTCACGACTTTTGCCTATGCAGATTTCGTGGCTGATAATCCTGTGCCCCGATGCTCCGACCTCTCGATCCAGGCTATCCTTTTATTAGACAGCCTCTTTGCTCAAGAGTGCAGTCTTTCCACCGACGAATTGTCCTCTTCCTCCTCCGCAAACATTTTCCCGATGTCAAGATAAAATTAATATACCAACGATTAATTGCGTGGAACGGTTAGGATATTGATTTTCGCAGTATGTAACGATAGATTTACGCTTATACAGCAAATAAAATTAGTTTTCTCAACACTTGTAAATATATGCGTGAAATAAATGAACAGTTTTGTACCGAAGAACAAAATTACAGTAGGTACATCGAATATTCGTGGTAAGCTAACCGTGGTAAATTGAATGTTTTTTCAGTGTACATTTATATAATTCCATCGTTATGTTGTTTTGCTAGAATATAGAGCGAGTATGTTCGACGTTCCTTCGTTATGCAGTTTGCCGTTAAAGCAAAAAGATAAAGAAATTTCGCTAACTCCAGATGATTCGTATTACGTGCATTTATAGCTTAACCTTCAGATGGTATCTATATTCTATAATATATAGGTATATATGATTTTATATAACCTCTCGTATAGGTCGGTTTCTTGCACCGAGCATAGCGTCGTGTCTCGTGCAATTTCGTCGCTGTTTAACGAGCACCTTCGTCGAAACCTTTTCAGACCAGAGAACTGGATGCAAAGAAGATCAGGTACACATTCCTACGCTATCTTTTCTCGGTAGCCCGATATAGATAGAAGTTCATGGAAACGAATGTCAAGATGCCGCCTATTATTCGTTTCGTGCGACCGGTATGTCATTGTCCAACCATTTCCAGACGCGCTTTGTCTGCGAATACTCTATCCGCCGTGAGAAAGAAGAAGATAACGATATCTGGTTGGTAAAAGTTAACCGTTCTGTGTTTGATATCGTTCGACTCGTAAAAAAGAAACGTTTTTCTTTAGACTATTATCTAGTCATAACTGTATCACCCTGTGAAACGATTGTTTCAATCTATTCACCTTCTTCGTACATACATATACTACGTATACGTATTTCACTTTATATTTATCGTATTTATTATATCTTAGTTTAGCCGTATCCTCAAACTATCTTAATTCCTTGAAATTAATCGATTAACGCGAAGATTGTGAAACGTAGCTATATCTATGCTTGGATATTTATAAAGCTGGCAAATTTCTGTTGTTTTCCCCCTCGTGTGCTTTTTAAACTCAGCGAGCACACGACTCGTTCGGCCATTAATTTCCGAGAAAATTTTAATTTCCTCGAACGAAGAGAATTCCGATAGCAAACGTTCATTTTTCTGGATATTTTCATAAATCGTGCGTATTATATGTATGTACATAGGGTGAGATTTAGTTAGAAAAGAGCCGGCGTCGATTCATCCTTTAGGCGATCTCGCCTTCTCCATCGAGAATGATCGACAACCAGAGATAAAATCGTGAAATCGCGTTTCGACGCGCCAACTTTTTACCAATTATGGTTTCAACGTGGCTTCGCCACCATACATACTTGTGCAAACACCATGTTACTGTTTGCTGTTCATATGGCAAAAAAATTCAGCGCGTTTTTCCTCTCGTTTCGTTGGTTGTTTGCGTTAAAATCAGCTGGTTTAATCGTCCAGTTGAATATTTTCCATGTCGATTTACAATCACGAAGGAAATACCGATCCTCCGGGCTCCCTCTATATTCTACGAGTATATAAATGTACATACGTACATATGTGTACGTATTTGTACACGTATCGACCCAATCGAGAATAGAATTTACGCAGGTTGCTTCGATTTTTCCACTATTGCCGATTTTTAAAATATGCCGCCACCAATCACGATTAACGTATACACATATTTCGATGGAAATAGAAAGCAAAGTAAATGAAACAGAATATCGTTTCAACGTTATCGAGTAGTATTACTTACAATTAGAGATCGTTTATTGGGAAAAAGCGCTCGATCATTTGCGCCGTGCGTTCAAATATTTTCACGATGTGGAAAAGACTTGGCGGCTTAAAATAACTCACGGTATTTACTCCAGCTGCATTCCTCTGAATCGCAATGCAAAGAATTTCCATCGGTTCCTGAACGGCCAGGTTCCGTCGTTTGCCGTGCAATTCAAGGCGGAACCCGATCTTCCGACGATCTTAATTTGCCTCCGTGTGGACCAAAGATCGTGCAGTCGCTAACTGTATCGAGCCATGTGCTCGTTAGAATGGAAATTTATCTCGACGCCGTTTCTACCGTGAATCGAAACGCAACCGCCAACAATCTTGATCGTATTTCGATTGTATCTATACGAAATGGCATTTTTTTTAATATTTTCGACTAACGAGCGCGATATCGTCCATCGATTGTCAAAAGCGTTCTCGCAAACTTGATTGCCGGAGTCGCGGATAAATCGATCAACCAAACGATCATATATATTCATTGAACGGTACCTAAGCGCATCGTGACGCGTCGTTCGTCTTTCGATGGCTCAAGGAATATCAAATTAGTTCAATTACCATCTAAACCTGGTCGGCTCGCGGAATACTCGCAAGTTACATAATTTCCGAGAATTTCAGCTTTCTAAAGCGCGCCCTCAACGACCCTATTATTCTCACATGGAAATTTCTCGATACTTGTGCTAAATCGATTTGTCTGCTAAATCGCGCGAGCCTATTCGATCGCATTGTATGTTTGATTGGCTGAAACAAGCCGATATTTTCAGGGAATTTCCCAATTTCTTTATATGCTGTATTTAATCAGAATTGTTAATCATCGTGAAATTTTCTATGAGAGAAATTTACTATTGCGATAATATTTTCTGACGATAATATTTCCAGCAAAGAAAGCGAAATATCTCCGGATAAAAAGGCATACGCGATTAATTTCTCTAGTCGAATTTCATGAATCCGAGGGAAAATATAAGGTGGAAGAACGGCGGAGGTGTATCGGTCGATTTACAATTTTAGAGTTAGACGGAAGAAAGAGAAGAAGAGGAGAGGAAAAGAGAGCGTGCTTCTGAGCTCGTGATGTCCCGGGGCTACCGCAAACTCACTGGAATATAACAACGATGGCTAAACAACGCCCATACCGGTCACCGAAGGAATTATTCCCTCGTGACCCCGAGAAAACTAGCCAGTTAAAGTTAACAGGGAATCGGTCGAACGTATCGACTATGCTCGAAATCGGTACCACGCTTGCGGGGAAACGTGGATTTTCGTGATGAACGCGATCCCACGATGTTTCTCGCGGCCCGTAGACGTGCAACTCGAGATTGCTGCCCGAGGCGCCGTAGATCGTAGATCCGGGGGTTGAACGAGCTTGGCAAACTAGCCTGTGACGCGTTATGGGTTTCAGAATTAACAGCCAATGAGTTTTAATGCGGATCCTTTTTCAAAGGAGATCCTTTCGAAACGGAATGCTTTCGACGAAGCAATTGAACGAATAATTTTGTCCTTAGCGACTGTTTCTTAGCGTTTAAGTCTTAAGCGGTTGAAATTACGTGAAATTATTTATATTCTTCGGTCGTAGCTAACTATAACAAATTGATTTCCTCCACAATTGGGTCTTTTCAATTTTTATCAAGCGCAATGCACAACGCAAATTGAAATAAATTACGCAGCGTCGTATTTTGATATCCACACGTTGGTTAAAAATGGACCGTGCTGCTGATTTTTAGAGGAAACGGTTTCCGTCGTAGCCAGAGCTACGAGATATTTTGATCGATCTCGAAACTCCGTAATTAGTAACTTTAGCGTTTCGAACTTTACGATCAGCTATGCAATTTCCTTTTAATTAGCGCATTTAAATAAATGCGATTTGTATTTTTACTACGTATAAAGGATTTTTCATTCTTCTTAAGCTTCTAGTTTTTAAAGTTTACGTAATTTGAACCTTTTTCCATACACTTTGTCACAAATACTACAAAGAAAGACATAATTTAATAGCAAAGTTTCTTTTCCTCGGAAATAAATAAAACGATACTTTATAAACGATCCGTTGCATCGATATACTGGGAACGTTATCGCCCTTACTTTACTCATTGTCGGATCAAATGAAAAAGAGGAAAGGAGGACCGTGATCCGCATAGTACGTTAAAAATATTTTCGAATGTGATAACGATAACGATACTAGTATCTGGTTATAGTAAAAATTACTAGAGTTGAGAAAATTCAATCGTCGCGATCACAGGTTACTGCCACATTCTGCATACATTCGTAGGTAATATATTTTCTTGGATAAATGTTGCCGAAAATACTCGAACGAAACGGAAATAAGATTAAACCGAGCGAAAGGCATTCGAGGAGTAAACATTTGCGTGGACTCTGTATTACACGAGGAACGGAAAGCGTGTTGCTTGGAAGACACCGATCAACGAGATCGCGAACGATCTCGACCGGCTTGCGGTGCACGATATGAATATCGATTGCGTGGTATTCCCACGACGCGACGTAAACGGGACTCGCGATACGAGACGATAATAACGCGCGCGTATGGCGTTCGAAGGAAAAGGAAGCGTTTCAAAAGTCCAGACTAACGAAGCCAGATCACGGTGCATTCGCGCTAATGAGAAGAAGATCGCTACCATTGGACCGCTTGGAAAAAACTGGATCCTCGTTACCGCCAAACTAATTACCTTTTACATTTCTTTCGCCCCTCCCTCAATTTCTCGTCAACTTGCTTGGCGGACTCCCTTTTCTGGAATTCCTCGCCCTCGTTCTCCTTTTTCGCCGACAATTTCCTCGTGGCAAAAAATCCAGTACCGATCGATCGATACGTCGCGTCGCGTCGGTCGCTGCAACTTGCCGGATAATTGAACCCGTCCGTTGGGCAGCGCGTCTCTTCTTCATCGTCACGGGATCAACGAATTTGACGACGTTACTTACGTCCAACTTTCCACCGACATAAACAGAGAAGAACGGTTTGATATTTCGAACTCGCTCTTTCCGACACCGATCAAGTTTCGTGTCGATTGGCAACCGATACCGATTCAAGTCTACTTATGTACCTACCTAACTACAGTTCTTTAAAAACTTTCATCGAACATCATCGAGAAAGCAACTCCTGACAGTCTCCGATTCTGAATCTGTTGATTCGAATCGATCTTTCGGTGGTGATGAATCTCTGTTTCGATGGCGAAGATCAGTCACTATTCATGGGACGAAAGTAAATCAGACTCTCGGCCGTTTAGCCATACGCAGGATTCCTTCTCGTATAGCCCCGAACACTCTTTTTCCTCCTCCGTGGAGGATAGCTCGTGTCGCTTATGTCGGCCGACGACAAAGACGACGTCGCGTCGCGTCGCTTCCTCGTATTGCGCTTGTGATAAATCACCGGCTCTCTACACCATCGTCGCAATCTCGCGGCCATTAATCTCGATAATTGAATCAATATCTGTGATATCTGCTTGCGTATCCGGGCCGGCCTCATGGTAATTAGCCGCCCTCGTCATAAATCATGCCCTCCGGGGGTCGAAGTGCGCTGTCGACGAAAAGACCCGCTGCTTTTGGACCCTCTGCCCTTTGCCTCCTGCCTTTTTCCTCCCCCCTCTCCCCGAGTATGTGCAACAACGACGGTACATCGACGACGCAGCGTTCCATGTGGTTTCGATGAACCGAACGCTTTATAGCGTAGAGATTGGTCTTGCGAGGAAACGCATTGCCAGCCCTTTCCCTTCACCCACAAAATGGTATATATATAGCGTGACTTTAGGCACGTTAGATTTGTTCGAAGCTGGTAAATCATTTTCTAGTAGACGTTTTCTAGGAAAAGGGAAAAACGAGTCGAACGAAACTGAACGTTTAGGAAGGGATTATCGAAATATGACGTTTCATCGTATCGAATGTCGTCACAGTTAGGGAGGATTTAAAACGTTTACCAATTAACGAATCGAAGCTCGAGAAACTTGCGAGATTTAATATCTTACGGGTGTAAATGCGTTTCACACGAGTCTCTGGCGATCGTATCGTTTAAAGTGTATGTACATAGTTGTAGAGCGGGGCTGTATAGGTATACGGTCGAGAGAGCTCCGGTGATTCATAATAAACCGCTCAATGCCAGCAGAGTTCACCGTTCCATCGAGCACGTATGGCGATTCAAGCAACGTGTCGGGCCAACGTAGGGGTCAGGCCGACTTAATCAACCGATCATTATCACGAGTTCGCGACGTAATGACTGAAAGAGCCGGCGTAGTCCTCCCTTTATCGCGGTCCAACGCAACGCAACGCGATTCGAGGTGTGGCCGTTTGCCAGTTGCCAAATATATCGTATCGTATATTGTATCGCGACCTTCGTTACTCGAGGAATCGATTAATTAACGGCCACTGTTTAACTGTTCGTCGAGTGCACGCCAATGCCTGGAGAGACAGACGCAAGACGGTAAGTAGCAGACGATCGATAATATCGATTCGACCTTCATCGCGTCGAAAATCATCGTTTATCTTCCGTTCCTTTCCTATCCATTAGTCCATTTGATATATATTTACATATATCGATATACATACGTATATAGATCGGCGAGCTCAAGTTGGAAAAATAGCGTACATGCGGTAATACAGGATATTAACGTTGTACCGAAAACGAATTCTTAGTACGTTCGATGAAATTTTTAAATTGCATAAATATCAAGTCGGAGAAGCAGACGTGAGAGGCACTTCAATTTTTTAAATTATTCATGCCGATGGGTGTTCACTGATGTTATTAAATACTATGCAGCGCATGCGTACATAACACGTTGGACAAAATTTAAGCGTTAGGAGAAAGAAGCGTAAGAAAAGAATTTCAGTGAGAGACCGTAGAATATCGAGAATTATTAATTAAAAATTTAACATATACGTACCAATTTTTGATAATTCGGATAATTCAGTTTCTGTATGCCAGAAATCACGAGTTACCAAGAAAATCTAAATAAAAATCGCGATTTGTTCGTTACAGTCTGAAATTCTGCTTTCTTACCGGATAGTCGTTGTGTTTTAAACTACTGGCTAGATCCGTTTCCCGTCGGTGGCGTTTCTCTTGAAAACGCATCGAGTCGATCGTGAAACGAGCGGCCGCGCTGCGCCCCGCTTTAAACGAGCCAATTATTTCATTGCGCCCGCGTTCCCCCTACGTTTACACGGACTACGGACTCTTTCAGTCACGTGTTTCTCGAAAAGGCAAAGCGGTCCCGCAGTTGCGCTCGCAAAATTCTTTCGTCGCATATCGTGTCTTTCTCTTTTCTCGTTTGTTGTTCAACCGCGTCTCTGTCGAAAAGACCGATGGAAATAGTCAAGTAACCGTGGTTATTTGCGAGGAGCTCGATCGCTCGTTACGAACAGAGCGACAAATATGTTTTAGCCGTTCGTTGCCTTCTTCGGGAAAACGAAGGCGCAATCGTTTGCTGGCTTCGATTTTAGGCTGATACACGTACGATACACTTGGTCGTAAAAGTTTTCGATTTCATTACGTATATACGTTACACGTGTACAGATATTTGATAGAATTTAGCATTTCTACGACAGTAAAGAAGAAAATAACTAATACAACGCGTCTCTTACTCTAGTTTACAGTGGCAGTCTAATGGCTAGTGAATAAAGTAAAATGTTGAGAAAAGATGAACTAAGATTGCCTATTTCCTAAGAAGAAAGGCCCGAGTAGCGCGATGATGCGCTGGGGGATTTAGATGAACTCATCAAGGATGCGGCTCTGTAGAATCTCAATTAAGGCTGAATTGCCCCCACGCGGCGCAGCCAGAAAATTAAGTGCGAACAGACGTAGCGCATACTAGAGACGAGAAACATCGAGCTTGCCAACAGCGAGCGTTGTACGACAGACAGAACACGGGAGAAGAGAAGCGTAGAGGTTCCCCTCGAGTTCATCCGGCAAATGGGAGGCGAAGACCTCGCAGAGCAAAACGGCATTCCAAACCGTGCTTGATTGGTTTTGGCGAAGGTGTACCGCCTTTCTGGAGGTCGGGTCGGGTCACCACTGCCTCTTACGCTCGTACTCTTACGTGACTCCTTCCTTCGTTCGAACGCGTCGATCCTTCGGATCCGACCGGACCGAACGATCGTCCTTTAACGTCTTACGTAAGACTTTACCCTGCCCCTTTGTCCTTCTTTTATTCCTCTTTCATCCTTCTTCTACCCTTCTTTCACACTTCTTTCACCTTTCTTTCACCTTTCTTTCACCGGAATTCCTTTGAAATATTCGAAGAGAAGTTGGCCCTGAGAAATTTGCAATTCCTTTGCTGTTTGCCATCTAGAAAGGATTCAATTTTCAAAGGTCATCGATCGTCTACAGTCGCAGTATTTTCTGTGTTAATTTGTAAATTGTAATTAATAAAACTAAACTATATGCTATATATAAGGTAGTACGTATAACTATAATATACGAGAGCAATACGTTAGCAAAGTGAACAAAGTATAGAGGAAGTGTTCAGCACATAGTATACGCACATAGATATTCTCATACTCTCGTACTTTCTCTGTCTTTTCGGTATCTATCTCGTTCTGCAAGTCGAAATCCTTTTATCGTCGAATAATCGCGTGCAGGGACTTAACGGGACCTTTTACCACGTGCGAAACAATCGGGCAACTTTCACGCCTTCTTTTGCTCTTTTCTTCCTGTAGAAGCAGCGACATGATAAGAAGATGAAAGTTGGCCTTCACTCTGCGTTTCTAAATATACATGTGTCTATATATTTGAGGCTGTTCCAATTGCGAGTGGAACGTGTTACTGGTTTAGAACTATCAAATCTGTCCAAGTAACGGGATTTAGATTTTTTCTTTTTGCAATTACTATAAACTTACGATTGCTTTCGATTTGATTTGACATTTTCCAAAAGAAAATTCGATAACAGATATCACTGTAAAGGATATTCGATAGATTTGTTTCGCAAGAAGACTCGAGAGAAACGCGGAAAGCAAAATTTGGTCCGCTTAAAATTAGGCAACTAACAACTAATTATCTCGTGTTCCAAGCGTTCTTCGATCTCGTGATACAATCGATACGGTACGATCCCCGTGTTGCTATTTTCACGGTCCGCTACCTAATTACCGTGGCCGGGACGCGGCGATCAGCCGCGTAGCACACACCCTGTTCACGATCCCGTGTTGCGGTATATCAGCGTCGACCATGACTCACGTGTCCGCCAACGGAACCATCCCGTTCCGGGTCCGATTCCAGAGTTAGACGGTTAACTTAATTACCAATCGGTACATATTACGTATATACGTACGACATGGAGAAGAAACGATGGCATCTAGCGATCGATCGATCGATCGATCGATCGATCGAGAGAGGTAAGAGGTAAAAAAGGATAGAAGAGATACGTCTTGCACGTAGATAGGTGCAGCGAGAGGAATCGACCAAGGTAGGTCGTACTCGGGTGTGTTCATGTCCGATGCGACCTTCGGCCTCTCTTACGAAGCTGGTGCTGTTACCGAGGCCGGACTGGATCGTCGGTACCGCTATCCATTGCTCCCTCTGCTACAGACTGTACTGCGATAAAATGGCATTGCTACCCTACATACCACCACGAACCGCCACGAACCGCCACGAACCGTCACGAACCGCCACGAACCGCCACGACCAAAAACATCAAACACTTTAGAAATCAACGTCCTTTTATCTCCACTTAAAAATGAAATTTCAAACCGAACCGATTCTCCAATCCTCTTACGATATACGTAGCTACGATAAAAATTCATTTAACGATAGCTTTGTTTTAATTTCGTCTCATCTGCCAAAGATAATATACTCGAAATAGTTCGATTCAGCGTCGATCGACTCGAACTGTCACAAAGTTGGTCTGCCTCGGAATAGATTTACATTATCTATATATATACCGCGTTCGCAGAAATTTCCACAATGCAAACCTAATAGCAATCCCGTGCAACGTTCCACTTGTCCGGAACCTGTTTCACCAGAAGATATCTCAATTTGTCGCGAAGCTGACCTTTACGCGTTACTCGGACTTATCATCTGATTATCAGAGCGCAAAAGCGTTGTCTATCTAAACGACTAATTTACTCGATCCAGCGGAACAGACCATTATCATCGCATCAAGCAAATTTTCTACGTGATAAATTCCTTACAATTTCTTCCCTCGCATTTTCCATCGACAAGTTCTTTTTAATACGTGAGTCAATCTTACGTCTTTCCACGTTTAAGTCACTTTTGCCAGTTACTGCTGAAAAACTTTCCAAACATACATCGGATTTTCTTTCCCTCTCGCATTGCCCTTTTAAATCACTCGACTCTTCGAGCAAGTTCGATCGTCTCATATTCTATCTCTCTGAATCAGAGTTGCCATCGAAGCTCTTGTTTCAAACAGCCTGTTAGGATACAGCCAATTCTGTTAACCATGCGACTCCGTAGTGGCGAACGAACGAGCAGATTCCGCTCATTTACCGTGCGGCGAGTTGCACGAATTTATGTGGCACGCACGTTGCATCGATCGGTCGCCAACAACTACGCCAATAAACATCTTTATCGGCCCGTCCATCTGACTTGCTGCTCGTTTGCGACGACATTCTTTCCACCATCGGACAGCCGCCGTTTCTAATCGGCGATTAGCAGCACGCTGCCACTGGGTGTACCTCGAGTTACCCATCCTCTACTCTTCTCTTCTCTTTTCTTCTCTTTTACCCGGACTTGGTGGCGAGGGATAACGTATCGTAGGCTCCATGATGTATTTTCCGCTCCACGAGCTTTGTGATTTTCTAATCGCCATGAACTTTGATATAACTCGAAGAGCAAGGTTATCGTAGTACCACGAGCATCAAAATTCGCTTCGAGATGGCATAGGTGGAAGTTGGAAGAAGGAGGTAATTCGAGTAGAAGGACTTTTACGAAGAAATGTTTTACGATCAAGATTATGAATATAGCAAGTAGTTTTCTGCCATGGAAAATGCAACAATTTTGCTCGGAATAATCGTTAGCAAAGGGAGAAGAAATTATTGTTAGAAAGACGCGCTTCGACACGGTTCGCTTTATGCGCAAAACTAACAATAGGGAACGAAGTTTACCAATGAATGGCACAATGCCTAGGCCTAGGCTAAATGCCAAGGACGGTTAAAGTTTCTCCTTCGTTTCACACAGCTTCCTGTGCGCGATGTAATGTCATGTTGCCTTCTGAAGTGGGAAGGTTGATTCTTACGCGAACAAGCTTTACTCGAACTTGCAACGTTATCCTTTCCTTTTCTTGTTACAGGTAAATTTTCGAATTCTTCGAAACGCTAAATTTCACTCGGTTCGTACCACGTTCGCTCGATTTTTCAAAAATCCTTTATTCAGTTATCTTTGTTAAAAATTAGCTAACGATACTATCGAGACTATCCTTTGTCACTGTAAAGATAAACCTCAAAGATTTCAAAATCGCATTGGTTCCATAGAATCGAGCGATTCTCCGCTTGCATGTTGCATCCATCTCCAAGTCCATACGTCAAACCTGTTCTTCCCTCGACTAACGTAACTTACATAAGTCATTAACATCACGTTGACCCGAAGATGCACGCCCAGTACAGCAATCATAGCAGCCGATATAGGCGTCATTCTCGTTCCGTCAAGTTCACCATGACTCACGTTATTCACGAAACGATATACGAAAGAAGCTCTATCGTATAATAAATTCGGTACAATGTTTTACTTTTTTCCAGTATGTGTATACGCGTTAATTTACACTAATACAACATTAATATCGCAAAACTATTCAGTTTAATAGCAACTTTTGTTGCTCCAAATTAAATCATGGAATTTTAAGTTATAGAATCTCATTCTTCGTTTCTCTGAAATATATTAATAAGTGGAACGATAAAGTGCTATCGTTTACAAAGATAATAGTAAACGTTGCAGCCTTAACGTGATGAAATTTTTGAAAATTTTATACTTTAAAGCTTTACTTTTGAAACGTATAGTTGAGTGGTTTCAAAATTGATCGGTTCCATAGCAATCGAATCAAATTAACTGTACGTATTATTTATCGGGCCATGGACGGGCATAAACTATCGAAAATAGTAACCCAAATAAATTAGAAACGAGTGATAAAAAGGTAATGACGATGACCACGAAAAAAGAAAGCTAAGCGCTTCGATTATTGTTATAATTAAATCGCGATCAAGATGGAGTGCGTTCGAACGAAACAATCGTGTTCCTGTACAAAGATCGCATTCGAATCGAAGGTCTTGCTTTTGCTACTTTTGGCGAACGACAAAAGTCGGTTCGATACGGCCGTCGAAATTATCGAAATCACCAGACACGCTCCTTTTATCCCATTTAAAGCGTGAAACGGAACTTTACTTTTTCTTTCGTTCTTCCATTCACCTTGTACCGTGATAATTTTAACGATAAAAAATATTGTAATTGGAAGACATACGTTTTCATAATCCACAGAATAATTAGAAAGCAAGGTTAGCTTCTTTTTCGTTACACCGGTTGCCAATTTTGTAGTTTCAACTGGACGATATAATAGATGGTAGAGCGAGCCACGGTTGTTGCCATATCATTTTGCGAATCGAATTATATCCGCGAAAGTGTTCGCCCCGCCTTTTAATCGCGCTGCTTTGTATCTCGTTTAAAGAGAGTTTGAATTTCGTTGATCGAAGGACGTGGTGCGTTGTTGGCCGTCCGACGTTGTACGTTTCGGCGGCTCGATCGTGATGCAAAGGATAGTGTCAGAACTGGAACTGTGGGGCTAGTACATCACCTTTTGCCCCCGATTTGACTTGATAATCGAGAGATGGACCGAGTGGACGCGTCTCGTCGGCCAATTATACGTATCTACCTACACGAACAGACCACGCAACACTGTGTTCTCTAAGGATTAATTGGTTCAAACTGTTGGTAGTATTGGAGATGTAATTGTAGTATTGAACTTTACATACATATTGAACTTTAACAAGCAAAGTGTGCTTTACAAAGCAAAAGACCAGTACACGAATCGGAGACGAATATGGAGAAAGACATTAAGAAATATTCTTTATCACAGTGCTGTTAAATACTTGAATTCGCTGAAATTTCATCAAATCGTAGAAGAGACAATAGCGACGAGAAAAATGTTGGACAAACCTTTGAAATCGTTTTTCACGACAGCGTTAAAAAGGATGAAACGTGTAAAAATTTACACGTTTCACTGGGGAAAGAAACGATTAATATTCAAGATCGTCGCTAAGATCGTTCCCTTTATCTTCGAAAAAAGCTAAACTAAATAAAATAATAAATGCTAAAATAAAACGCTGTACGATTAAATTGCCATTGCCTGACAATATGGCTGCTGACAATGTAGCTACGACAAACGATCAACGGCGGTACAACCGGCAACAAAATCGACGTGACAAGAATGATTCGTGTTTGTTTACCGGATAGCAGTCGATTATGGTCAGACCATATTGAATTACATGCAGCGTCGATTAAACTCGGAATTCCGATCTAATTTGATTAGCCTCTCTCGTCTCGCTTCTTTTCTTCATAGTCGCCTTGCCTATCTTCTTCTTCGTTGGCGATTCGCGACGCATTCCGCCTGCATTTCTCGAGCGCGTTCGTCAATTCGATTCATCATTTTCATGCTACCTTGGAGGCCAATGTTCCTCAATATTCGCCTTAGTTAGTCATCTTCGCATCAAGTTTATATATATTTTAAATAATGAAAAATATTTGGAAAATATTATAAAAGACGTATTACCTATTATCACAGAGTATCGGGAAATACGTTTGCTTGTGTCGGCAACTACAACGGTTTTTTATATCGTTATGTACACAGAGTAAGGGAACGATAGTCGAAACTATAATAGTTGGATGGATAATAGACGTTGGATTAATTAGCACGGAGTATCGGAAAATTTGGGACCGTTTTCACGGTTAAAAGAATCGTGCAACGATGGAACATGGAGAACTGTACCATTAGATTAGATGGCAGCCGAGAGAAAACACGAGAGAAAATACGATCGCGCCATGTACGGCGTAATTGCTGCTGCATATTTTGTAACCCGATTGTTGTGCGTTGCACGTGGCTCCCGCGAACGACTTAAAATAATATCTCCAGCTATTTATAAAACCGTAGCTGACATTATCTTGGATCTCGTGGCGGTGCAATTACGGGGGGACCAACCGGTCCGCTTTGGAGCCAGTATAATAAATTAATAGCCTCGATGTAGACCGATTAATTCAGGCTGTTTCACCGCGAGCTGTGTGTAAACGTTGCGTTTCTGAAAGCTGGAAAAATGACGCGGGATAACCGGAAAAAAGAGTTTTTTTGTCAGCTTCTGATCGCTGCTCTGCCGTCGAAGCGAAACGGATAAACGTGGAATCGTGCCTTATGCCTTCTCTCGTGTTTCGTGTTATTTCCTGCCTATTTCTCCAATCTAGAAAATGAATGTCCCAAATCTAACCGGAACTT
The DNA here is from genome assembly GCA_014737535.1 of Bombus cullumanus. Classification (NCBI taxonomy): domain Eukaryota; kingdom Metazoa; phylum Arthropoda; class Insecta; order Hymenoptera; family Apidae; genus Bombus; species Bombus cullumanus. The sequence goes on along the minus strand of JACXIX010000022.1, from coordinate 106,822 downwards.
GTTGAGCGGCAATCAGTAGCGAATGAGAACGAAGATTCGGTCGGAGAGCACTTGACAAGCTTATCGTCGGATGAGAATAAGACTCGTTACAGATTTCTCTTGCCAGAGAGGAGACTACCGTACGATCAAAGTACCGTGTATCGTGATTAGATCGTTGAACGAAGGGGAGGTCAGTCATCGAGGAAAGATCGCATAACATACGTTCGTACTTTCTCGTTGAATCTCTTAAGATAATGAATCAGAATTCCGCCTACTTAGTTTCGTAATGGGAAAACGTTAGACGTTAGACGTTTCTAGCGTAGAACGCTTGCTAGAAAAATCATTTACGATACAAATAGGTACGTATTATCGAGATAGACGTATCGTTCGAAAGGAGTAGTCGATTCGCCTCAGTCGTCGAGTGCACTCAATTATAGCGACAAAGGCGCAATCTCAAATACTACGTATCGTTCGTTTCACGCAACAGTGTAGAAATCGTGTCAAAATAATTGTCCATTATTCGTAAGTTATTGGTAAGCAAGGAATTCGTAAGGGAACAGTTGCGTCGACGTCATTAAGCCGGGACAGTGAGCAAGGCGTCGGGGCTCGATCAGCGTTGGTACATGGTCGGCCACACGCGGTCAATCGGGAACGCAGATGGCCGAGCTGCGCGGCTGTGCGCCGTGCAGCCACAGAGAAAAGATGCACCGTTATCCTGGCTCCTAGAAGAAGGAGCAAAAGGTCTGTAAGTGTGGCGCGGCGTGCCTCGAGCCTTCTATAGAGGTTACGAAGCGCACTCGCAATGCACTCTGCTGCATCCATGCGCGCGATATCGTTGACCACACCCACCTTCTCTCGCTCTCCGTCTCAGAACGGTGAGAGGAACGCCGGCAGGAGGACAGCCAGAGGAGAGCCAGAGGAGAGAGAAACAGCTCGAGTTCTCAGGTATCGTGGCATCGATCGTGTGCATTTGCATCCACGATCCACAGTTGCTCCACTTGCCCGCGAAACACCCGTCTGCATGGGGGAGAAAAATGTGACTCGAGCCGCACGATGCGGTTTCCTCTCGTTGTTTTCACGTTCTTTCATTTCCACTGTTTGTGGTTTGTTTCATCGCGCCACGTACTTACCCGCTTCCCCCCCTCCATCCATTTTTATCATATATATATTTAGAATATATTTATAAATGCAGATTTCACAGCTCGAAAGCATCGCCGTTCCGTTGCGTGCCGATACATACTCCTATTTCTATCGATTCCTTCGTCTCGATATCCAACCCTTGCAAATTGCTTTTCTTGCAAATTATATTCGCCACTGTCGGCTTGTACGATTTCGTCTATCTTTTATCTATCATCGCCTATACCATGTGCTATATGTATATAAAATATATATTAAAGTAGAATATACCACATGTTGGAATTATTCGTTGGGCAGGATTCGATCGCGCGAGGTATTCTTTGCTCCACAGAGATGCAACAAGATTGGAAACTGCGAGTTGCGTGAAAGTGAAGAGAGAGAGTGGTTCGCGAGCAGGAGGACAAAGTGGCGAGGACACGAATCGAATTCTATTAATATGGAACGCAATTACCATGTTTTGCAATTCATTTTCTTCTAATATATCTTATAATTATAACGAGGGAGCAAAGTCGTCGTTACTACTTTGACGTTTCGTCGATTTGCAAATCGTAGAACGCACTTTTCGCTAGTTAGATAGAATAGCGGCGAACTCGCAGAGATTGCTCAGCAGGAAACACCGTTAGGCCGTTTAGCATTTTCCAATGGCCAACGATTAATGGTAAAAGAAATGAAAGGACAAGGACGCATAGATTTCGCGATACAATCGTATAGATTTACGCGTGTTATCGTAAATCGTGGTGAGAAAAACACGCCCATCCTTCCTCGTCGTGAAAGGATAAGGAGTGTATCCTAGCCGGAACGTTGGATCGGATAGGAACGTCGATTCTCTGATATCCTTGTTTCGTCTGTCTTCGTTTATTACGTTATTACGTTTATAAGCGTCGTTTATTACGTTGTATTATAACTTAACGATTAACGAGTCGTTTCTAGCCACCTCGAAACTGTTTCGTTCTCGCTAATAGACCGTACGAAAGGGGCCAGGACGTTCTATATATGAAACGGCGACGAAACACGCAATCGCGTTTTCTTTCTGCTCGATGTGTGAAACGTGCGCGTCGAAATGCTAGAGCCGTGGTAAAGTTTATCCTTCGCTTGCAAAACAACTATTTACGGCCGACTATTGGCGAGAAAGTTCCGGCGATTCGCGCGAAATGCATATGTAGATAACGTCGATCGCGATTCCTATCCGTTTAACTTTCTAAAACGAAGGGTGACGACGAAGGGAAACGATGTATATAACAAAAGCCTTGTATTTTTCTTCTTTTTCTTCTCTGCTCCCTCCTCTTATTCGCACTTTCAGAGTTGAACATTTCAGAGATTCTCTTATTAGTTTCTCTTTCGTTGGTTCGCCTCGCTTTTTGGTAAGCTCGCTTCCCGTAACTTAACCTAAGACGCCAAGTATTACAATACAAATCTCGCAATGCAAATGTACGCGTGTTACATATTTGTTTATTGGACTGCGTTCGAAATTCCGTTGGTGATAAAGAAATTCGCTGACATTCTCACGCCCATGCTTTTACATTCTCGATTCTAGATTCTCGATTCTAGATCGTTGCGTAACATCGTGTTATATTAGTCGTCAAAGACAGAGCAGCTTCAACCAGTGAATGGCGGAAAACATATACACTTTCAGCTCTGCTAGCTCTCCAATTCAAACTCGCTGTTTCGTACTTGAACTTTGACGATCTCGCATTGAACTCTGGAGTTTTTGTAAATTTATTTCGCGAAATTATTTATCGACAAACACATTGAAACGTCGATTTCACGTCGATTTCACGTCGATTTCACATCGATTGCGTGTCGATTGAAATTTATTGATTTTCTATTAGATAAATAGAATTGTTAAAGACATCTTTTGACATCTTTTTAAATTACACGCTAGAAATTTATATACGCAGAAGGAATATAAATTATTGACAGATCGTTGAGAAATAGAATCAGAACAATTATAATAGAATAAAGCATGTAGCCCATGAGAAATTAGTATAAAACGTATAAGCGATGATAATTAAGCAATTGTCTAGAGATAAAAACGGTGGCAAAAGTAGTCGCTTATAGAACGATCAGATGAATTAAAACAAAAAGAAAAATTTCCATCCATCTTCTGCGGTCTAGAAATCTCTATAGAGTGACTAGTGACAATCGGAAAGGTCGCAACCTCCCACGACGACCAACTCATTCAAGAATTCGTCGAGATTGCTCGTGAGATCGCACTCTCAAACTTTTCCCACTGTCTGGTGCACTCTTTTCCGCGATACAGCTAAATATTTTCTATGCTCTCGCGGCGCCTTCTTATTTCGTGGCTCAGCGTGATTCGTGCGGCCGCGAGCGTGACTCCCTGTTTATCGAAACGAAGCGGGCATTTTGTCGGGATCTCCGGCGACTCCACGTCCAATACGCCATAGATATATTATCGATAAGTCGACGGCATTCGCGCGTGGGAGATGGCCGCGGTGCGGGTAACACACGCGGGTCTGCCACGCCCCGAACAATTACTAAGAAGTCGAGACGGTAAATCAGTCGCCAGACTACGAAACTATGAGACCGGGACGCGTATTATCCCAGGAAAGCCGATTCCTCGTGGAAATCCTTCATTTACTCGGATGCCGCGCCGCGTTCAATTGCTTCCACACGATTCTTTGCTATTAGTCGGTTACCCTTTTCCAAATTTCCCAAATGATAAATAAGAGACACTGCGATTTATCCATCTTATGTGAAATTTATTTGGGAACAGATGAAACAATTTATTTCGCTTTCGATAACAATTTCTAACGTAGATTTATGACAGCAGGTTTACAAGGAATCATCAGGTTCAACCGAACCTTCGAACCCGACTAAAAGCTTGCGATATCCTGACAGGCGTAGTCAGAATCGAATCAATGCAACAAAAAAGATAGAAAATGAAACTTTTCTTTTTACATAAAATTCTTTTATCACACGTTTCGAAACATTTTTCTACCGAAAAACGAAGCTAGAAATATGAAATTGTACGTGTCGATAATTTCTTTGCCTAATAAACAGGAACAACTCATAGGGGATCGTATACGATCGAAAAACCGCATCTCGTAAAAACACGCTAAATTAAAAATTCGGTCGCTGAAAAACTGTTCAATCGGTTAATGCGAACGACTAAAAGGCAAACGACTCGGAGAGAAGCGAACTCGTGCAGCTTCCCAGGACCGACAAGATGGTGGTGGGCGCGAGCAGCCAGCGGAGATAGCGTATCAGGAGCCGGCGACGGTGAAAAACGCCTGAGCACCGTGCACCGTGCACCGTGCACCGTGCACCGTGCACCGCGCGTTGCGCACCGAGCACCGAGCACCGAGCACCGAGCATCGAACACTCGAGCAGTGACGGTGTTGTGACCTGGGTGTGGCGCGGCCGCCGCGACTCGCGGAGATCTCTCGCATATGTGTAACCGTTGGAACGGCCCGCGAGAACGCTCTCCTCTCCCCTTCGTGTGTCCGGGAGTGTGGAGTGTGGAACCGGGCGAAAGCATAGGCTATGCCCCTTATATCCATGAGAAATACGAATAGACGTTGTGCAATCACCTTGTATGCCTGTGCTTTCTTTTTTCTCAGCCAAAACGTTTCGGTGAACTGTACGCGCGCATGTGTGTGTATATTATGCACACGATTAATACACGGTACTATTTATAACGGATAAACGCGTAACCAAGTTTCACGCGTACGCGAAGGCAAACGGGATATTACGAGCGGTAATTAAAACCGTTTCGTCGAAAACGCTCGATCCAACGCCGATTATTTCTATTCTTTCACGCGTCTAATCGATCTTTGCTCTTATTTACGATTTACCAGAGATCGCGTGAACATCCTGTGCAGCATTGGTTAGGTGGTTGGGAACGCGGCTTTTTCGTTTCGATGGAGGCTCGTGGAGAGGCATCTTCGTTTGCACCTTCCTCGGTTTTCAAGAAAATAGATCTGTAAAGGTTCCAGAGTGGCCAGTAAAACCTCTACGACTACACACAGCCGTTTCACCAAAAATCATTCTTTTCTCATACCAATCCTACTTATCGATTCCTTCGTTACTTCCAAACTTTCTTACTTTGCTAAAAGAAAAACCATTATACTCGACGATTTAAAAATCTCCCTCTCACTCGTCCATTTGTTTCTCCCTTTTCTGTTTTCGTACTCTCCTCAAAGCCAATAAATCCTCGATAAGAAAACGCCTTCCGATTTTCTCGTTCATCGTAATCGGTTTCTTCTTCCTTTGGATCTTTGGTGGAAAAAGGTCGGTCTTCTCGTTTCTTTCGACCGTTGGGCGTTCGTGGTAGCCGGCTCGTCGGCTTCCTGGCGAGAGACGGCACATTTTTAACGAATATTACGCACGCACGCACGCGATATCCTGTTCGACGTCCGAATCGCTCGCGTTGAACGTTTGTGATCGCGATCGCGATCGATAATTCATCGTTGGTCAAAGGATTCTGCTCGATCCTCGCACGATACATATACATACATACACGTATACGTACATACGTACATATACGTACGAAAAAAGGTTCCGAACGATGCGTCGCGTCCTTTCGTTAATTGAATACTCCACGGTGATCATCGCGCCTTTTTCTTATTTTTCGCTATCTTTCCTTAATTTTTTCTCTGTCTTCGCTCTTTACGCGCTGGTAAATTGTAAATTGTCTCGATTTTCGTTCATAATTACCCGTAAATCGAACGGGCAAAATCGATTATATCGTTTGCGTAACAATGATAAATCGTGAAATTGCAGACATAAATTAACTTAAATTAATTACGCTGTTGCGTAGTCGGTGTCGCGCAACAGCGCGTAATGTAACATTATAAATTGATTTTTCAAACGATATGCCTGACATGCCTGGCGTCCCTCGCTACTCGAACCAACAAGTCACGACGGTTACGTTCGAAGATTTCTTCCGTTCAGTCTTCATTTCGAAATATAGTACAAGATGCTGTTCAACTCGACGTATCCGTCGTGTATCAATTGCCGTCAAAATTTTGCAAGCCGCACACAATATGAAACGAACGTTTACGTTACACGTTTTACAAAACTTTTTTTACGCGCAGTCCAAACATAGTTGTTGATTCGTTCGTTTTCCCGATGGATGCAACTGGTCGGCAACGTGTAATATCTTACCGGAATGGTTCGAGTTTAAGGTCGATTATGCGGCAGGAAAAAGTTGCTAGCAGGTTCGCGACGTTTCACAACGAGTAATTCATGCGTGTTTAAGGGTTTCACGATTTGCGATTTCTGACGACAGCGATCGACCGACGCCGACTGTCGGAAAACTTGCCTCGAAATAATGCAAATGTTGTTCCGTTAGTTGAAAGATCTTTTCGACTAAAGGTCGATCGTAGCGACTCGTACGAGAAACGCGCGTCTCTCGCGTCTTCCGCTGCGTCTCGCGGCTAGCGCGAACCGGAAAAACCACGATTCAGAGAGGGCAGTTTTCTTCGGCCGCGTCCTTTCCCGTCACGCAACTGGGTTGGCCAATTACCAGCGATTAATCGAGTCGGCCGGCGGAAAAAACGCGAGCTAAGGAACCCGTCTTTGATGGCGAACCTCCGTCTTGGGAATCGCGAGATAGCTTCGCGGGTTTCGTTTTACGTCGACTAGTTCTCCACCTTATTCAGAGTTTCAGGAAGTTTAAAGACGCGGTACGCAGAACGGATAAGAAACAAATATAATTAATCATTTTCATCGGCTACGTAATATCGAGCAGTAACAACGATAGACGTCTGTCCTAGTTTATATTTCTTCCTTTTTTCGCCTTTTTATTCTGTAACTTTGGAAATTAGTACGTAAGGTCTATTGTATAAAAACTGTTCGAGTCAACCGAACCATAAAACAACCTAATAAATATATCTCGTCGATTCTCCCAATTCGTCTTACGAACGCCACTGCCATTCCGGCCATCGACCATTACCCGCGAATAAATTTTCCGCAAAGTGGAATCGGCAATGATCGGTGATCAGAGAGAAGCGCGCCGTTCCGTTCTAAGAAAAGCATTTCGTATCCTATAGCGTCGCGTCGCAGGCGTCGCAGCCAATCAACGGCGAGAATTCAACAGAGTATTTCAACCACGTTGGCAGAAACGCAATCAGCTTTACGAGCGCGTCGGGTTTCCGGATTTTTTCTATCCCTTCCGGCGAATCATACTTGATTCCGCCCCGCCTTCTCCTATCCACGAATTTACAGTTATCCGTGAGATGTACGCGTCAGGGTGGGGTACTCCTTCTCCTCCTTCTTCCTCTTCTTCTGCAAGTCCGACGCTCTTACGAACCAGAGTTTTCCGATTGCTGCGGATTTTTCTTCGAAGGCGAAAAAAAGAAGCGAAAGGAAAGGCGCGGTTCGAAGAGACGTCCGAGTCATCGGATTTTCGTCGTCGATCTCTTGCGTGAAATTAGCTGTTTATATGACCGTTAGCTCGGCCTCGGCCAACATCGGTCGTATCAGCGTGTCTAGATCCCACGTGTACATACGATGCAAGCTTGCATCAGAATAGGAGAAACAGAGATTCTTAGGGAAATTAGAAAATGTTGGAGAGGATTTACGGTTAACTTTGCCGGATATACGACAGACTGGAGGGCTTGTTTTCATAGAAAAAGAGGTACGGCGGCTAATGCCGTCATTTTCCTCTGCGATACTCCACGTGTGGTACATCTGTGTAGGCGTCGGCGTCGCGTTCCGATACGCCAGGCATTAGGCAAATAGCAAATGAAAAACACGAATGCGTATACGTTGCGCGTACTCGGAGCTTGCTTTCCACCGTTTCTTCTACAGTTATTCCGCAAAATTTCTTACATATGTACGAACGAAAAAGGAATTCCAAAACAATTACCACAGCAGCACCATCCGAGATTGCGATTCGAAGGAAAATTTATTACAGCACGTTCCGTTCGCTTAACCTTAACCAAGTCCTCCGACGAGGAAACAGCTATCCTCGCGCATCTTCTTCTCTCATTCCCTTGATGAGATATCCGATGAGATCTTCTTTTCATTCGATTCGGTGAATAACAACGCAGTCACCGGCGGCGATTCACCTGCCCTGCGACTCATCGTTACGTCGCGTCGCCTGCATTAACGTCATCGCCGAGGACGATCGAAGCGGACAGCTCTTATTCTCTCTCCCTCTTTCTATCTCTCTCTTTCTCTCTCTCTCTGTCTCTCTCGCTCAGGTAGCTGAGAGACTGCTGCAGCCGCGACCGTTAATCGCGAAAATCATCTGGCCTCTCGCAGGTGCTCGCCGTCTCTCGCTTCTTTTCTTCCGTGCAACTCAACCTTCGACCCTAAGATGCTTGCCAGGCCAGCCACTTTGATCACTCGAAACTCGAAACTCGAAACACAGCGCATGATCGTTTGAGAAAACAAACCTTTCGTACACGTTCCGTTGCGAGTAATAGAAATGGATTGAGCGACTACTCGCCGAAATTTCTTTTTATTCGACGCGCGACAATAAAAATACTAAAATGATGGATTTTTTGTCTATGGAAAGTATGTCTCTTTGCCTAAATAATTCAGGCCTAACCTCGATTTTCTCTGCAGAAAATAACGTTAAGATGTTAAATTACCGGAGCGTCCGAAACAAAATTCCGTTATCTTTCCTATCGACTTGCCTTCATTTCCTCTCAAACGTTATTTATCTCGTTAAAATCTTCGGAGGAACATTTTCTGTTTGTACGTCGATCTTGGAGAAACGCGAGAAATTCTTGCGAATTTTCGCAAACGAGGCAAGGAACGAGGTTGATTGGTACCGAGAGAAGAATTTCTCTTTAACGCGTGGATTCCGTGACGCGGACTCTCTTCCATAATTAAACCAAACATGGATCAGGCTCGTTCTCGAGCCAGGTCGTCAGATCGCCGTGCCATCGTCCAAGGGTTCGTCGCAAACCAGCGTTTTCAACGTTTCCACCATTTTCTTGATTATTCGCCCAAACTTGAACGTTCGAATGAATTTGCTCTTGCCGTCTGCTCTCGATATGGATCGACAAGAGGCGAGGATCTTCAAAGGATTCCGCGACCGCACGGTAATGCCAACGATGTGTTTTATGGGCGTCGTCGATCTCGCCAGCATCGCAGTGTACAAGTACATATCTCGAGCAACAGCAAATTGCCTTTTTTTTCTCCTCTCTCTCTCTTTCTCTCTCTCTCTCTCTCTCTCTCTCTCTATCTATCTATCTATCTATCTATCTTTCTCTTTCTGCGAAAACACCTACGCATTCTACCAAATATACCAGTGTCGCTGATTTTTACGATATCAACTGTATTGTTTGAAAAGTCGACTCTTAGCATACTCTTGTTACACATTCTAAAATCTAAGATACGATTGCAAAATACCTGTGTAACATAATAATCGTGGAAACGTGCTTCCTTCAACGTTATGCGATCCAAGGCATCGATGAGTTTTCGTCTCGTATCACGGATTGCCAATAACAATGACTTTCAATACACATTAACATTATAACCATTAAGCCTATTAACCGAATGCAAAGCGGCATCTTTGAAGCTGCTGTTTGTTCGCTTGCTCGATGTTCATAATCAACCGATACTAGGCTCGGTACAGCGATACATATTCAGCGTGACTCGGAACACGTACAAATACATACGGAACAAATACATACATACGTGCATGTATGTAAATAGGAAGCAGAGAAACGAAGCAACGCGCATTTAAATTAGAAAATCATCGATAGCTCGTTGGAAAAGGATTCGCGAGCCATTTCGTAGCGATATTCGATGGTGGTAAAAGGTAAAAGCGTTTCGCGTAGGACGCGAACGCACGCTCGATGGGTGGTGGCGGCTGTTGTTGATTAATAACGTGCACGATGCACTTTGTTACCTCACGCATCGATTACGTCCCACGTGGAATTCGCGCATCATCGAAGACGACTGTTAACGATATTACGTATAACGTATACGACATCGAGATCCAGTTGCACGAATCCCCTGTGTCGCGTAGGTGAACGCGCGATTAAAGCGAATGGCTAACGTAGAATATGTACTCAGGTAACTAGGATCGTGTAAAGGTAGAAAGTTGTTGATACTCGTTGATTTGGCTTAAAATAACAGTTTTCTCCCCGTTGTTTTGGAAAACAAGTTGGAAATAACGAAAGCTTCGTTTATCGTATCCGACGTATTTGTCGGAGAAAATCTTATTCCGCAGATTATTCGTTGCATCGTATCGTTGGTTAATTTTTCTTTTTCGTTACGGTTTATAAAGCAAACATTTTATTTCTAGACAAGCCCAAATAAAATCTATCATGTAGAAAAGTATCCGATCGATGGTCCCCCTAATTTTAAGCGAATTCGAAATCCAATCGAATAGGATAAAACGCTGAACTCGCTTTCCACTATACGCTATTAAGACGGTATACTTCGTTGTCCGTAGATTCGTATTCACGTTCGTTAAGCGTTCGTTCGAAGCTATACGTAAAAGCATATAGATGCAGAAGGAAAAAGGACGAAAGAGAAGGACGAAGAGAGAGGTGAGAGGCGCTCTCGATGCTGAACGAAGGGATTGGAAGAGGATGGATCGTGGATAGTGGATCCGCGAGCCGTGTGTTGGGTTTCGCATAGTTTATCAATGCGCGTAGGCTGGTTCGAGAACAGCGGCGCGGCACGGCGCGACGCGGCGAGGCAATAGATTACAATTATCCGAACACGCCTGGCTAAACGTGGGAGTTGCCAGCACGGACACGAACGACCGCGAACGGCGCGGATCCGCTTCTCGCCAAACCCAAATTGCATTCGACCACTTCTATCATCGTTGTACGCCTTTTTCCCTTTCCAGGCAGACGGACGAACGAACGAACGAACGAACCGAGCGATGGAAAATTGGTTTATTCTCTTCGAGTCTTTAAATTCTTGTCCCGTTGCGCACGGGTGCGAAAATCACAGAGAAAAGCCGATCGTATTGATAGTAATAAGTTCTTTAAAACAAGATTAAAAGAAACAAACGTAGTGCGATACGAGAATGCTCCAAGAAGAAAAATCAGTGCACGCTGCTTAATGATTCATGATGCGCGTAAATTCGTTGCCTACTTGTATTAGTGCTAAAGATTCGAGAGGAAACGACGAGGATATGCCACCGTGTACAGCGTACGTGCGTTCACAGCTGAATTAGCCGCATCATTGTCCGAATGGAAAAACAGACAGAGAAATATTAATGCGAATACGATAAAAATCCGTGCGTCATCCGGTTGACGAACGGCAGCGACGTTTCCGCGAACAACCGATGGAATTTACAACGTCGTATTCGTATTCAAGGTGCTATAATCATATAGCCTTTTTTTATTTCTACAATACCAATATACATATGTATATACATACTTTAGTTTACTTTGACGACACAAGATGATAAATTTACGTCTAACTATGGATTAGACGCGTATTTCAGAAATATTCCTGCTAATCTTTAACGGCCATTCATCGGACAGTGGCAAATTTTGATATCCTTTTGTTTTTCAATAAACTGAAAACGTTGCGTAGAACGTCAGGTAGCTTTCTCCTCCTTGGCATATATGGCGAAAATAGATTCGTTCGCAGCAGCGATTCTGATCAGTTTTGTCTGACGCAGCATTTGCGCTCTGTTCGATCGAATCCTTGTAACGCGGAAGGCCAAGCATCTCGAACGATAACTTTCTCCCATTGAGAAGTCATCGCTAGTCAGCCGTATACGGCCAAAGAATTTCTCGATAGTCGCGCTTACGATTCGTTACTCAATTCCCTGGCTTATTCTTCTAAATGAATTCTGCGCCAATTAAGCGGCCAGACCATTTGGATCGCGTCTGAAATCAGCGGAAATTGTATTACAGTAGACGTCGTCAACTTTCTTTCTTCTTCTATACAGACTTCTTTTATAAAAGATATCAAAAGATCATCGTAAGATTATCGGAAGATTTCGTACCTTTTGCATCTTGCTGCTTGTATTTCAGCGTCGTCGTATTTTTTTCACCTGACATTTCATCCCAATCGGTTGCTTTAAATATTTTCATTCAATTACGTTAGAACGCAAAAGAGTATCTTCGATGCAGCAACGTTAAAGCTAAGTTGACGTTAAAGCTGAAGAAAATGAATGAACGAGATGGCTGAGTTATTCGTTGTTGAAACTTGTTAATCGTCGGTCAGTCGTTATTACCGTCGATAATTGACACGATTATCGACATCATCGGCGTTAGACGGCGGATGAGAAGGCGAGAGGAAAAAAGCGTAAAGAGTCGATCGATCATAGACGCAATTAGCGGTGGACGTTTATCTGGTTGATCCGGGTTCGGTGCCCCTTGCCTCGATTGCCGCGTCTAATCGAAGATGTATCGAAGGTAAAATCGAAAAGCTGATCCTGTCTGTCTTACGACTCGGTTCGTCTGCTCCACGATATTCGTAATTTCGTGAGTCGCGCTCCATACGAAAATATCGTTATCGGCTTCATCGTCAGATGTATATATACACGTATATGTGGACGTATATTACTTTCAATTATACTCATATAAAGATGAAAGCGATAGGGTTATGTGAAAGCACTCAAAGTCCCGAACCTTTGAGAAGCAGCAACTTTACACGCAGCTTACAAGCCTCCACTTTCCTTATACTAATGATAATGCACTTCATAACCGAACAATTTGACAAAAGTTCGTACCTTATACAGAGGTATTATATCTAATTTAGCTCATATCGGGAGAATAATTTCGTTTGCCGTTGTTTCAGGTTTCACTGGCACTCAATGCGAGATCGACATCGACGAATGCGCGGCAAAGCCATGCCTGAACAGAGGCGTCTGCACCGACCTGATCAATTCCTTTAAATGCAACTGTGCCAACGGATTTGCTGGTTCTCACTGTCAAATCAATATAGACGACTGCGCCTCGTCACCGTGCAAGAACGGCGGTATCTGTCAGGATTCTATAGCCAAGTACACGTGCGACTGTCCGCCAGGATTCACTGGAGCATCCTGCGAAACCAACATCAACGACTGCCAATCCAATCCTTGCCACAGCGGCACTTGCATCGATGGCGAGAACAGCTTCAGCTGCAATTGCTTCCCAGGATTCACCGGCAAACTGTGTCAGACGCAGATCGACGAGTGCGAGAGCAATCCTTGCCAATTTGGAGGAAGGTGCGAAGACCGTATTAATGGTTACCAATGTATTTGTAGACCTGGCACGTCTGGAACAAACTGCGAGGTGAACGTGAACGAATGTTATAGCAATCCATGTAGAAACGGAGCCAAGTGTATCGACGGGATCAATAGGTGAGCCCATGGTTCGTTAGTTATGGGGATCGTTTATCGGGTGTTGGCGGCTTACCGCAATCAAATCCATTTGAAACGCACGATTCTACGTTTTGCCCATTTTAACCGCAACTTCAATACAACATTGACAACTCTCGTTTTAGCGATCCGTTAATTCTTGCCTACTTTTAATTTCGATGGGCGATGCACGTTTCAAAGTATCTTCGCGAAACGTGTCGACGTTGCGTGTTTCAGAATTTCTAGCGAAATAAACGGTGGACGGTAAGAGTTAATCGTATCCTCAATGGACACGGTATGTTTTCTTTCAGATACTCGTGCGAGTGCGAGCCGGGATTCACCGGTCAACACTGTGAAACGGATATCAACGAGTGCGCCAGCAATCCCTGCGCCAACGGCGGACGGTGCATAGATTTGATAAATGGCTTCCGGTGCGATTGTCCTCGCGGTTACTACGACGCTAGATGTTTAAGCGACGTGGACGAGTGCGCCAGTAATCCTTGCGTGAACGGTGGCACTTGCGAGGACGGTGTCAACCAGTTTATCTGCCACTGTTTACCCGGTTATGGGGGCAAAAGATGCGAGGCAGACATCGACGAATGCGGCTCGAATCCTTGCCAACACGGCGGCACTTGCAACGACCATCTGAATGGATACAGCTGCAAGTGCCTAGCTGGATACGCTGGTACTAATTGCGAGACAAATATCGACGATTGCGCGGACAATCCTTGCCAGAACGGCGGTTCTTGCATCGATCTCGTCAACGATTATAAATGCGTTTGCGAATTGCCACACACGGGGAGAAACTGCGAGGACAAGCTAGATCCTTGTTCACCTAACAAGTACGAATTTCACTGTTTCGCTTCACTAAATGTTCCCACCTTCTTTTCTTCAAACGACACGAGATTCTTCTTTGCATAACGGTAGCAACCTCCTTGTCTAAAGGTAGCCAATTTTCATGAACTATGATTTTTCAAGAAATAACTGGTATAAAAGTGTAGAGTCGAACGATTATCCGACGCGTATATTTGAACAAAAAAAAGAAATGTTTTATAATCTATTATCCTATTATTCTATTATCCTATTACCGTATTATCCTCTTATCATTATAACTTACCATCTGTTATCTTTGCTTTCGAATCACAGATGTCTTCATGGCGCCAAGTGTTCACCGTCCTCAAATTTCCTCGATTTCGCCTGCACTTGCACGGTCGGTTACACTGGCAGACTCTGCGACGAGGACGTCGACGAATGTGTAATGACCTCTCCATGCAGAAACGGCGCCACCTGCAGAAATACCAATGGCTCGTACCAGTGCCTTTGTGCAAAGGGCTACGAAGGTCGGGATTGTATCATTAACACCGATGACTGCGCTTCCTGTAAGTATCAAGCATTAACCTATATCATTACATAGGTTATAGTACTATAATTTACTAGTATTTATAATACTATTATATATATATAATATATACACATATATAATAAGTACACGCGAATCTAAGCAATGTCAATTTATCATTTGCAGTTCCTTGTCAGAATGGCGGCACTTGTTTGGACGGTATCGGCGACTATACCTGTCTCTGCGTAGATGGTTTCAGTGGCAAACACTGCGAGATCGATGTAGACGAATGTTTGTCACAACCGTGTCAAAACGGTGCAATCTGCAAAGAATACGTAAACTCGTACACTTGTCAATGTCAACTCGGATTCTCCGGTATTAATTGTCAAACCAACGACGAAGATTGCACCGACAGTAGCTGCATGAATGGCGGTAAATGTATCGACGGCATCAACAACTATACCTGTGTCTGCAAACCTGGTTACACCGGTTCAAACTGCCAGTATCGTATCAACGAATGCGACAGTTTGCCCTGTCTGAATGGAGCCACCTGTCACGACCACGTTCAGTATTACACTTGCCACTGCCCTTACGGATATACCGGAGCCAGATGCGATCAGTATGTGGATTGGTGTGCGGATAATCCTTGCGAGAACCAGGCCACCTGCGTCCAGCACAAAAATAAGTACCAATGTAATTGTTCTCCTGGCTGGACCGGTAAAGTGTGCGACGTTGAGATGGTTTCTTGCAAAGACGCGGCTATAAGGAAAGGAGTGCCGGAGAAAAACCTGTGTAATAACGGTACTTGCGAGGACATAGGTAATAGTCACCGTTGTCACTGCCTAGAAGGATACACAGGTTCTTATTGTCAAGAAGAAGTGAACGAGTGTGACTCTGCCCCGTGTCAAAACGGTGCTACTTGCAAGGATCTCGTTGGATCTTATCAGTGTCAGTGTACGAAAGGTTTCCAAGGGCAGAACTGCGAGCTTAACGTGGACGATTGTAGGCCTAATCCGTGCCAGAACGGCGGCACGTGTCACGATCTGATCAGTAACTTCAGTTGTTCCTGTCCTCCTGGTACTTTAGGCTTCATATGCGAGCTGAACGTGGACGACTGTGCTGTCGGCACGTGCCACAACAACGGTACCTGTACCGACAAAGTCGGCGGATTCGAATGCAAATGTCCTCCTGGCTTCGTGGGACCTAGATGCGAGGGTGACATCAACGAGTGTTTGTCCAATCCTTGTTCTTCGCCGGGCACTCAGGATTGTGTGCAATTAGTCAACAACTATCACTGCAACTGCAAACCTGGCTACATGGGACGCCACTGCGAGGTGAAAGTGAACTTCTGCGACAGCTCACCGTGTCAAAATGGAGGCGTTTGCACCGCGAAGCAAGCTGGACACACTTGTCTCTGCCCTAGTGACTATTACGGAAACAATTGCGAATTCGCCGGCTCCTATTGCGACAGAGAGCCTTGCTTGAATGGCGGTACTTGCAGAGTGGCCGAAACTGACGTTGGATACAGATGTTATTGTCCCCCTGGAACGACCGGAACACACTGCGAGATAGACGCCAGAGACGAATGCGCCAGTAATCCGTGCCAACAATCCAATGCCGTTTGCAAAAACCTTCTTGGCGATTACGCTTGCGATTGCCCACCCAAGTGGACCGGTAAGAACTGCGAAATTTACGATCCTAACTACGGAGGAGGTATCTTTGGCAGTCCGAGCTCGAACATCCCGAAAACCATGAACGCGTATGATCTTGATTTGGAATTGGAGAGAAAGAAATGCATTGAGAACAGATGCGAAGAGAAGTCTGGTAACCACCATTGTGACGAGGAATGTAACAGATACGCTTGCAACTTTGACGGAAATGACTGTTCCTTGGGTATTAATCCGTGGCGTAATTGCACTGCTCCTATCAACTGTTGGGACGTTTTCATGAACGACGTTTGCGACGAGGTTTGCAACAATGCCCAGTGTTTGTTCGATGGAAGGGACTGCGAAAGGAAATTGGCACCGTGCAAGTAAGTATTGCAATATCATTCAGATACGCGTACGTATCGTAATAATAATATAATAATCTTGTTCCATCGCTTTTCTCATTTCTACAGTCCTATCTATGACGCTTACTGTCGCAAACACTACGCCAACGGGCACTGCGATTATGGCTGCAACAACGAGGAATGTAACTGGGACGGTCTGGATTGTGACAGGGAACCGCCATCATTGGCAGAAGGTGTGATTTCAGTAGTGGTAAGGATGGACATGCAGACATTCCGCTCCAACGTGGTCGCATTTCTCAGAGACATCGGTCACGAATTAAGAACCACTTTAAGAGTAAAGCAAGACGAACTCGGCAACGATATGATATATCCCTGGAAGAGAGAAAGAGACCCCGGTATGCACACCAACTTCTTTGGTCGACCGACCACCATCTACACGAACACGCAAAGTGGTGTAATCGCCTATTTGGAGATCGACAACAGAAAATGTACCGTTACTCAAGGAGCAGTGTGTTTCCCATCAGCCAACGAGGCGGCAGAATATCTGGCAGCCACCGCGTCCAAACATTCCTTATCTCGCAACTTCCCGATCGAACAAGTCCGAGGGGTCGTGGGGCCACAGGGTCCAGAGTACCCGGACACTCCAACCAACTACAAGTACGTTTTCATCGGTATCGTGATCGTGGTACTTGGAGGATTGTTGGTCGGCGTGCTGGTCACGGCGCAAAGGAAACGAGCAGTGGGCGTCACTTGGTTCCCAGAAGGTTTTTTACGCACCAACAGCGGAAGCGGACAGCGTCGTAGATCGAGAAGACGAGGTCCAGATGGCCAAGAAATGAGAAACTTGAACAAACAACCATCGGTGAATTGCATGGACCTCGATGTAGGGACTGGACGGGCGCAACAATGGTCGGACGACGAGTCAGATTTACCACCTTCGAAGAGGATGAGGGCGATAGAACCCGGATACTCCAGCGATCACACCGCCATTACCGATTACGAGGAAACGGAGCCTCGAATGTGGACTCAACAGCATTTGGACGCCGCGGAGATTCGTAGACCGGACGCCGGTGTTTTGACACCGCCTAGTCTCGAACATGGCCAAGACGTGGACGCCAGAGGACCTTGTGGGATGACACCGTTGATGGTCGCTGCTGTACGAGGCGGAGGATTAGATACCGGGGAAGAGGAGGACGAGAGTGACGGAACGGCGGCCGTGATTGCCGATCTAGTTGCACAGGGGGCAGATTTGAACGCCACCACGGATAAGAGTGGCGAAACGTCTCTTCACCTGGCGGCAAGGTACGCCAGAGCTGACGCGGCCAAGAGGCTTCTTGACGCTGGCGCGGATGCCAACTCTCAGGACAATACCGGTAGAACGCCACTTCATTCTGCCGTCGCTGCCGATGCGATGGGAGTCTTCCAAATACTGTTAAGGAACAGAGCAACGAATCTGAACGCTCGTATGCACGATGGAACCACGCCACTGATTCTGGCCGCTCGTCTCGCCACCGAGGGAATGGTGGAAGATCTCATTAACGCCGACGCCGATATCAACGCAGCCGACAACAGTGGCAAAACGGCGCTCCATTGGGCCGCAGCTGTTAACAACGTGGACGCTGTCAACATACTTCTGGTCCACGGCGCGAATAGGGACGCGCAAGACGACAAGGACGAAACGCCGTTGTTCCTTGCCGCCAGGGAAGGCAGCTTCGAGGCGTGTAAAGCGTTGCTCGATACTTTCGCCAATAGGGAGATAACCGATCACATGGATCGATTGCCGAGAGATGTGGCCAGCGAGAGATTACATCACGATATCGTTAGATTACTGGACGAGCATGTACCGAGGTCGCCACAGATGGTGAATGTGATACCAAACGGCCCTCTCATGGGTAAGCTATTTTCTTTCATTTCTCAACAACCACTTAGTTGTACCTTCGGTGTATTCGTTTGCGGTTTATTTTTACGCATACCAAATTCAACGCGATATTCAAATTGTCAATGATTCGATCCTGTGTTGTAGGCTCGCCAAATCACCCACAACTGATAACGCATCCAACAGTGATCGGCTCCGCTCCGAAGCAAGCCAAATCGAAGAAGCGGCCAAAAGTTGGTACCACGGGGAATCCAAACAGTCCGGAGTCGGAGGGCGGTGTAGTGGTGGTAAGGCGAAAACCATCGGTGAAGAAGCCACCGGCAAAACGCGGCGCCCAACCCCCAAACCAGGAGATTCCCCAGGGAGCTGAGGGAGCAGAGGGAAATTTACCGAGTCCTTACGACAGCGCGAGTTTGTACAGCAACGCGCTTCCGTTAGTGAGTCACACGGCCACGGCCAAGCAACCGCCACCGTACGAAGACTGTATAAAAGGCCAGTCCATGCAGGGCCTTCAACAGTTGGGCCTCGACACGTTCACGACCAATTACGGGTTACCTAATTTTCACGACCAACTGTTAGCGTCGCACCAACGACAAGCGCAAGGAATGGTGAACACGCTGTCGCCGCCATACAGCAATCAGTCACCGCCGCACTCGGTGCAATCGAACATGACACTGTCGCCACAGGCGAGCTACATGGGCTCGCCGTCTCCGGCAAAGAGTAGGCCGTCATTGCCTACTTCACCAACTCACATCGCCGCTATGAGACAAGCGACGCATCAAAAGCACGGTGGCATGCCACCGGTGGGATTCGACTTTGAGAATCTTCCCTATTCGTCGAGTCAACAACAGCAACAGCAACAACAGCAAATGCAACAAACACAGCAACAGATCCAGCAGCAGCAGCAGCAGCAACAACAACAGCAGCAGCAGCAGCAGCAGCAGCAACAACAACAGAGCACGCAGCAGCAGCAGCAGCAGCAACAGCAGCAGCAACAGCAACAGCAGCAACAACAAACTCAACAATACTACCAGTACTTGACGCCCCCTTCCCATCATTCTGGACCAGACGTAACACCGCAGCATTTAATGCAAGCGCCTGAGAGCTTCCCCACCCCTTCGCCGGATAGTCCGGGTCACTGGTCTTCCAGTTCGCCGCACTCTAACAGTGACTGGTCTGAATGCATGGCGTCGCCAAACGCGTACGGTGCTGGAGCCACCCACCAAAGTAACAAGGGCTCCGAGGCGATCTACATATGAAGGAGGGAGAGGCGGCGTTCTCAAACTCGGGCGAGTAAGTCATAAGTTACGACGACGACGACGACGACGACGAGTTTGAGAGCGATTAGCGCTGATATCTTTTTCTAAATGGTACCTCCACTGCAGACGAATCGGTGCGACGAACGCTCTCTCGTAAGGTCGACAGTGTGGATCGTTTTACGTGCTCCAACCGGGCAGGCGTTAGCAAATGCGTACAACACCATTACTACTACCACTACCACCACTATCACTATCACTGCTACTACCACTGCTGCTACTATTGCTGCTACTACTACTGCTACCACTACTTACTACCACTACCACTGCTACTGCTATTGCTGCTGCTGCGGTTGCTGTTGCTGCTGCTGTTTCTGCTGTTTCTGCTGTTTCTGCTGCTACTTCTGCTGCTGCTGATACTACTACTACTACTGTTACTACTACTACTACTACTGTTACTACTACTACTACTACTATTACTACTACTACTACTACTACTACTACTACTACTATGACTACTACTACTGCTACTACTATTGCTACTACTGCTGCTGCTACAACTACTACACTACTACACTCACTACTACACTACTACACTACTACTACTGCTACCACTACAGGTCTTTATATATAAATATTTATAAATATAAATATAGATGAATAATTATATATGTATATGTATGCAAGAGAATATTTCTGTTCTTTGGATGGAGAACATATATACACAAATGGACATTGTTTATATAAATCGTTCAACGATCGTGCCTTTTCTCGAAGGATTAGATAATTTAGAAGTAACGATGCGTGATCAAGATATACTACTCTGTAACCTACTCGTGCATCATGGCTCAAAGAACAACAATGGTGCCTTGGACTTGCCACAGTGTGAAGATCCGATAGACAATTTTCTTTTTTTTTTTTTTTTTTTTTTTTTTTAATGGAACGAAACCTTGCTATCTACAATAGTATTGTACATAGAACAACATGGAACATAGAGAATCGTCCGCGCTATCAGGAATGTGTTCGACAGGGACCACTATAGAGTGTAATATGTAATATTCTATTTAATTATATAACGCATAATATTTTCAATGAACGTGAGAGAAAATGTATGGATCGTCGTGCGTTTACACGCTTCGATCGTCTCACCTGTAACACGCGATACAACGGATAGAAGCAAAGGAGGAACTCGTAGAGAAAAAAATTAGTAGGCGTTAGAAAGAAAATGGAGAATCGTGCCTTCGAATAATCGTAGGGTATAAGAGGGGCTCTTGCGTAGATAGATCTAATTAAATTATGTATCTTGATGAAACGCAGCGTTTCCAAATGGCCCTTAACACCGATTTTATTTTACCGATTAACACGAGACATGCTGTAAAACGTAAGATGCAAAATGCAAAAAAGCAACGTGACCTTTGCACGGTCGACGGGAGCCTCAGAGAAATCGTCTTCACCCCACGAACGGATCGTTCCATACGCAGACATTCCATTCGAACGACGCTATTTTTCTCTCTTTTTTCTCCTATCCTTTTTTTTTTCTTTCTTTCTTTCCGATATATCTTATTCTCTTCCAAACGATTTCTCAATCACGAGGTATATCCGCGCGGATCGCAAAGTCCCCGAGCACATAAAGACTTTGTTCGAACGAAGGAAGATTGGTGAACCTTGCGGGTATGCCTTGTACTTGCTATCTCTGTCGAATCGTTTGTTATTGTAATAACGGGCACTAGCATAATCGTTAACGTTTAATTATTTTAAAAGCGGTACGCGTAAATAGATTGCTGTATTAAATTAAATTAAATTAAATTAAATTAAATTAAGCCAGCAGACGGGCGGTAAGACGATTCGCTGATCTCTCATCTGCCAAAGCCAAAACGAGAGAGTTTTTCTTCTAGATGAAAGAATGCGTGATCAGATCTGGTGGTATGTACGCATAATAGAATTAGGTATTAATACTAAATTGTTACGAGAGAAAAGAAGCAATTATCGACGATACCTCGAGGAAAATGGAACTTGTTCTATGCTTTTGCAATATATCCATCCACCAGTGATGCGAATTCATACAGAATTCAGAATAATCACGTTTTTCCCGAACCTTTAATCCTCTTTGCTTCTTCTCTAATCAGGAAATTTGTAAATATTCCTATACATGTTTTGTTTCTATCCACGTTCTGCTTATCACCATCCTACTTCACTCATCTAACATACTACCATCGAGTACTTTTTATATAATTCTCTTTTCTCTCGATTTTGTACAAAACTGTTTTTATATATATTTTTTTATATTACGTAAGGTAGATTATATCGGTAGTATCGTAAGACGATTTCCCTTCCCAGATATACAATAATAACGTTTCCTTTTTATCGTATTACGTTAGAAATCATAGAATAGAGGGAAAAATATAAATATATACACATGTGTGTGTGTGTGTGTGTGTGTTTTCTGCGTATATAATTGACTGTTGCAAAGAGGATCGACATTCCTCTTACCCCTTAATACTATGCAATTCTGTATTACGTATAACGGTGCGATAGAGATTTGCTGAACATTAGAAGACATGGGGGTGCAACGCAATTTCTACGATGTATTTTCGCGAACCTGTAATTTTTTTAACAGAGACATTTTTTATTTATATATAAAAAAAAGGTATACACGCGCACACGCACACACGCTCACAAGCGCGCGCGCGCACACACACACACACACACACGTGTGTGTGTATGTATGTAAACATAGAATCTTTTTAACGAATTAAATGTATCTTCACACGACTGCCTTTGTATTTGTTAAAGCCACGAAATATCTGCCAAATAGCGAATGACGAAAATATCAAGAAACGTTCAAATGTAATATTTTCTTCCTTCTTCCTTTTATATCAGTATACCGTAAAAGATTCGATGCGAACTCAGACAATAATAACGCGCGATAGAATTTTCTATTCGATTTTTAAGTAATATTGCGCATAAACGAATGGATATTTTCGCTCGGAATAAACTATCGAACGTCGAGAATCGTACGCAACGTAAACGGTGTAATACGCAAAAAGAGATTATAAGGAAACCGGACATTGTTAAACGAACGTGTAATCATTGTGTTCAAAATTAAACGATATCCGCTCTGCGACTCAGCGATTTTTCACTATGTATTAAGCGAGAGGAAGAGAAACGCGACAGACGAATAGATAAGTTACACGCTCCAATTTACAGTTATCTACGACAAGTTAGAGAAACTCCCAATTACTACGATAGAACTTGTTATTCTTTTATATCTTGTAAAAAGTACTGAGTTTTATTAGTATTAACTATTCCATAAAATGAGAATTTGTTCGATCCTATCATATCCTGCCTTTTCTCCTTCCTAATCATCCCTTTACTTCCTATACCCTGATCCTCATATTTTTTATAAATAAGTTATGTCTTTTTAAAACAAATGTAATAATAAAGATAATCTAACATCCACAATAGGGTTGTTGTTCTGTTCTATCGTGCTATGCTTCCGTATTTCATTCCTTGATGTTGTAATGATGTAAACATAGATACCATCTTTTTGTTTAGTACGTTGCAACAGATTTTACACAACAATCAAATTGTATTATAGCAATAAAAAATAAAAAAATGTGGAAATTT
This sequence comes from Bombus cullumanus, assembly GCA_014737535.1. Lineage (NCBI taxonomy): Eukaryota > Metazoa > Arthropoda > Insecta > Hymenoptera > Apidae > Bombus > Bombus cullumanus. The sequence goes on along the minus strand of JACXIX010000022.1, from coordinate 83,362 downwards.
CTCCGACCTATTTCTTTGGCTCTTCTTCGTTTGCGTTTCAATCGTATTTTTTAGTCTTAGCCTGCATGCCAACTTATGGTCTAAATTAAATACTACTAGAAATATTGGAACATACTAGAAATATTAGAACAGTCGATGATTACGATTTAGATTGGCATTCGCATCGCATTCGCGAATGAAGAATGTAAAAACGTAGAAAAACATGGAAGAAGAGAGGGATCCGAAAGGGATGTTTCGAATTACATTCACCACCACGAATTGAAGAGGTCATGAAGAATTCACTTTATTAAACGACGAAAGTAAACAAAAAGATCGCTGAACAACGACGATCGCGATATTCGTACAAAGTGCAGACGGTGTATATACAAACTTTCACTCTCACTCTCACTCTCACTCTCTCTCTCTATCTCTATCAATCTCACCATAGAAGTAACCTCAAGAATGGGAATATACGCAGAAACGTAATCAAGGAATCCTCGAACGAAGCAATTCGATCATCAGACGGAAGATTATTTTCTCTCTTTCGAAGCTTCGGAAATACATACACAGGGTGGAACCTTCGAATTCGAGAAACCCGCTCACGCACGTCCAATTTTTCTAATTCCGCTTCCTCTTGATCGATCGACCGACGAAACCGTAATATGTGTCGGAGGATCGCTCGTTTACGTTTTTCCCCTTTTCTCCGATTCTTCTCACAGGTTACGATCGAAACATACACTCTTTCGTTCCGTCTCTTTGATTTCCTATTCATTTACTCATAGTCCTCACTCTTCGCAAAAATCATACAAGAATTTCGTTTCATCTTTTTAGTCGCGAATCGCAAGTTTCGCGATAAATCGGAATATTCGTTAAAGAAAGTTAGAAAGAGAATCGAGTGTCGCAGAAAAATTATTAGCAATTCGTTGGCACCTATTTCGAGCGAGCCTTCGTTGTTTCAGATATTTGATGTAGGACGACTTGATTAACGAGTACGGGACGCAAAGAAATCGTATCCGAGAAAGTTAAAAACACGGGATATTCGCTGAAATAATTTTTGTTTCAGTACGTATAAAAGTGCCCTTCAGGATACATGGTATACATCTACATAGACTACAATGACTACAAATAAATAATCCTACGACTCGAAGAAATTTTAGAAATTCTAGAAATTGTTATTCTATTAGTAGACTTCTATCGGTATAAAGTGTTATTCTTTTAAGTAAACTGTTATAGACAGATAAAGTATAATTTATATTACAATAAATAATTTGCAAACTGCAATACGATCTAAACGACCAGAAACGAATAAAAGGTTTCTTCGCTCGAGCGCACATTTTTTAATGGGTAAAATTCGTTCAGAAGAAAGCTTCAAACCGAATTGAAAAAAAAGAATTAAAGAATTACACTCCGTGCATCTTTCAATAATTGAAATAATTAGCCGTACTCTTAGATTTGTCGCCAGAGTGGTTAAATAAAATCAGTGGAATTGCTTCAAGTTTAAATTAAATTTTAGGAACATAAAATCACAATGTACGGTGTCAAAATGTGATCTTTAGAGTCGATCCTTAATCTTATTCTTCCTTGCGGTGAAAATTTGTTGTCTACTTTAGCGAATATCTCCTATGCATCCTGTATACTTAACGTCGAGTAAAAAATCATATATGAACGTTTGCTATAAATCACGTATATATATACGTTCAGTAGCTATGAACAATTTTCTCGTACAAAAATTCTTTAAACGGTGCGTATTTACATGGATCATCCCAAGTACCCTTGGTTCAAAGTGTGTATTAGCTGCTAATAATTTTTCTTTCATCACAATTTTCTTTTGCATCTTGCTTTCCACCGCGAAACACGCGGTAAAATTCGCGCGCTTCGCCACGAAAAGATCGTTACTTGTATCGTTTCTTTCTTTTCTTCTCTTTTCGATTCAATCTATCGACGAAGGCAAATTATTCGGGCAACCAGCACTCGAATTTCTTAATTTCATCGGAGAGAAACAGAGCGTCGAACGATCATTACACGATTGGTTGTCGATGCGTGCATACGGAATCGAACAAAGAAAAAAGCATCATGTTCATCGAACGTTACTCGCGTGTCGAGAAAAAACATTTTATTGCGTTTATTAAATAGGCGGCCATCGACGATCCATTATATGTAATCGAACAAACGACGGAAATCTATCCTAAAAAAAAACCAATATGAGAGATTGCCGACCTATTTAATCCTTAAATGTATCGCAATTGAATTTTCTACCGTACTACGGACTACGATACAAATTTATAGCTAACGTATCACCACATAACAACTGTAACGCAACTAAATACGTAAACGGAAACTTCCTGTAAACGTGCGTCCGCAGTCTATGCACGATACAAATAACGTTATGCTCCCTGTCACATTTAATCTCATATTTAAGCTAAAGTAATTTGGTAATTGCGTTATTCGAACCGAAATTCTATTCTCACGATAATTCTGTGCGTCTTCCTCGTATACATGCCGCGATTGCTCGTCCACAATAAACTCTTTTCCTAATTTTAAGAATAAACGAGATACGAACAATTAATCTCTTGTCTCGAACAACGTTGAACGCGGCAACGATATATTTAAATAATCGTGACCGCCTGTTTAGTAAATACAATCGAATCTCTTTTCTCTCGCGTTAGAAGAATACATTTTGCGGCGAAAGAGCGGTGTCTAACGGAACCACGCACACGAAAACGACACACGTCGGATACATTCACCGGAAGTGAGTCCAATCATAAGAGGAACGAGGCACGTTTCTCCTCGACGCGATCGTCTCTCTCTATAATCGCGTACAAACCTTTACGCAACCTTTACGTACATTAGGGCTATGAGTATTCCTCGCGCATTTGCATTAAAAAATGGGGGATGGTGGGACAATTGTTGTATCAGAAAGGGGATAGCAAGGAATATATTTACATCGATACTGGCAGTACATCTTCTCGTTCCGTTATGTTGCTTCACCGTGGAAACGCCAAGTCCAACTTTCGATAGTCTTTTCCTCTGTTATATCGCGTGTAGAGGAGCTCCGCGGCAGGGTAGCTCCCTCTTCTTCCCTTCATTCTTCGATTCATCTTGAAGCGGCTAACGCTTGATTTTTCTACTGGAGATGATGATGATTGTTGTTTCTACGTAAATGCACTTTGATCGCAGTTCTCTGACGTTTTCTTTCTGTCGCTTCGTCGCCTTTTAACCGCTCGCTCGTCTTGTGCCGCAGCTCTCCGATCAAATAGACGTATGCGTGAAACGAGAGCGAATTTTATTTTTTCTAATTTTCAAATTGCAAACAATTCGGCACTAACTTTCCTACTAATTCTTATGCTGAAATCCCTCGTTCATTTTCAATTCAATTTTTCCTAATAAAAGTCAAAGTGGAGATTATGTGCCAAAATTTGTTTATTTTCGGCGACACTATAGCTTTCTTCCAAGCTTCGCAGTGGATATCGGAGAATTATACCTTCGATCTTACAAGAGCAGTTAAAACGATGACACCACTTTCGACGATCGATCCTTTTTAAAATTTTCCTTTTCGCATTCGTCGATTCGATCTCGTATTGGCACACTTAAGGTGATTTTAACGTAGCGAATCGTAGCGGATCACACTGACACGAAAAACTGTCGCTTCCGTAAAACTTACAAGATAGATCGCGCAAACGTAACAAAATGAGAAAGAGCAAAGGAAGAAATTGTCTAACGATACAACGTGATCAAGGTTAAAGCAACGGCCGCAACAAATTAATCAATTTGATTAACATTTGTTTGTCCACCGATGCAAGCTTCCATCCTAAATCGTTTTCTCGTGAGTGATCGTGAGTAATCTACTTCGATGACGCTGATCGAAGAGAGAAAAGAAAATGAAATTTTGATCACGAGTTGGATCATTCGTGTGAAAAGTCCACGAGTATACATAACTTGCGTCTTATTTTCTCTTTAATAGCCTAAGCAAGAAAAAGGGGAAAAAGAGATAAACAGCTCTACGTGTGCACGAGAACGGCTCAAGTTGTATTTAGGTTCAGCAGCTCGTGTCTAGTTCCTCGAGCATGATGGTGAACTTGGAAAAGAGGAAAAAAAGAAAAAAGAAAAGAAAAGAGAAAAAAGAAAGAAAAAGAAGAAGAAACAAACGGGAGAACAAAAGAAACTATAAACGCAACAACGTTCGTTTAATTAAGAAGTTGACGTATCATAGCGCAGTATTGTCTAACGTTGTTTATTAAATTATAACTTAGAGATGTTTGGCAGTGTCTTCGTCCAACATATACTTATATATATATATAATACGCTTCCTTTAGAGAGTATAACGTTTCGCGCAAGATTGTTGTACAATTAGAAATAAGATATCCGTGCTATTTGAGTATCCTTTATACAAAATTGTTACGAAAATTGTATCTTGTAACGTGTATAATACGATTACGATTACAGTCTGAACACACTTGAACACATATTTTTCTAACGCACGAATAAGACAATAAAAATATGAACTAACTCTCTCTCTCTCTTTCCCTCACTCCCTTCCTCCCTCTGTCCCTCTTTGAGGGAAAAAAGAACCGATACAAGAAAACCGAAAAAGAAGAGAAAAGAGGAGAAGATAAAGCAATATAGAAACGTATAAAAAACGAATGTGTATGTAATGTGTGTGTAATTGGCAGAAAATCGTATATACCTTGACTTGATTCAAGATTGCCATCGCTAAAACTAATCGGTCGCGACTTTACAAAACCTCTCTAAAGGAATTACAATGCAAAGAAAGATGATCGTTACGTACAGTAGATTAAATAAATAGCACTTAAAAATACCTATCTTAGGTAAATCTGTTTAAACACGACTGACCCGCGATCTTTTTCGTATCCAGATGTTCAGGGAAAATTTATACGATTCTTACTTTAAACAAAATATCGAAATTCATCGAACGAACAAACGTAAATTCGCTTGATTATGTATAGTGAAACATGATCTTTTTCTCTCGATTCCTCTTTAGTGTCTGAAGAAAGACTGATTACCGAACGACTTTAGTAAGGTTTTTCGTTCTTACTTCCTAATGTCGTAATCGGTCGGGACAAATTAAGAACTAAAAATAGACTCGAATTTTGTACAACTAAAAATAATCGTATAAGAAATGCAATTTCTCCGACTTTTCTTTTTTTTCAGTAAGCTCTTTCGATACAAGAGCTTAATTGGAAATTAGTTCGACGTTTTAATCCTCCTTTATAAGTATGCGTGTATGCTACTATTCAGTAAGTTCTCTGACCACAGATCCTGTGTTTATCGATCGGAACACGAATGAGACAAAAAATCCTGATACAAACGATTTTGTACGAATATTCACCGTTAATTGTATCTCAATCCAGGTTGTATCAGCGTTTTCTTTTAAATTCACCTTACGAAACTTCAAAAACTTTCTTCTTCTTCTTCAAAAGGTGAAAAAATGTTGCCTACGCGTGTGTCTCTATTACATGCGAACGAATACTTTCACATGCCCTACATTTTTTTCTTTCTTTTAACTTTTTTTCTGTAACAACAACACTTTTATAAAGATTCGCTACGTCTCGAGTCTTCAGATTGGTTTTTCTCTAACCCGGAAAAACGCATGGAGAAAATTTACAACGTTATCTATCGTATAGATAACTTTGGCCAACCACTTACGTACTCAGCTATGCGACGACTCCTTAAATTGTACGTTATTATGAAATAGGTAAGTTCTTTCCCCCTAGTCTTGTATAATAATGAGCAATGCTAGAACTGCATCTTCATCATCTTGAACCGTGTATAAAGAATAAAAGTTGCTCACGATAATTCGTACAATTCGAGCAATTGCACCGTTATGTTAGCCACTATATAATTATCAAATACTACAACAAGTCGAACGCATAATTATACGTAGTTATACGCAGAAGACAAACTGCAGTGTGACAGATGTGTTTTGCGGCAGTATGATCGCGTGTTATGATTTTGATTTTAGTCATATTGTCGTATGAGTAAATGGTAGGCGTAACAGTTCAAGAAGATCAAGTTACAGAAGCCGATGTCTATCTCTACGATTGTATTGAAAAATAACCTTTGCAGGATGTCTACTTTTCTTTTTACTCCATATTTTTTTTCATTCATTTACTCTTTAAACACACTAACTGCTAACGGTCGCTAGTATGTTAGCTCAAGTGAGAGGAACAACTGTCAGTTTTTCAATTCGCATCTTTTTCTTTTTTCTTTCTCGTCGGGATCATGGTGCACGCTCCGCAACTTATAAAAACGAGCGATTGGCCAATTTCTAATGAACGCAAAATCCGCCGCAAATGATTCCTTTCTCCTTTTACATTTGCTTTACATTCTTCGATTTTTTCCTGTCAAACTACTATGCTACAATATATACAATTCATAAAGCAATGTATCTGATTGTTCTTGTAAATGTTTCCCTCGCGCGTGCTTCTCTTATTACCTCACTTTATATTAAAATAGATGTAGAAACGTTAATTGAATTTTATGCATCGAAGGTAATCATGGACGGTACATTTTGAATGTAGAATTTGAATCAAACAAAAAGGAGAACATTCATGTTTTCCAGTATATGAAACGAAACAAATCGATAAATCGGCCTTTTACTTTAAATACAAATTAAATTCAAAGCAAATTCATTGTCCAGCAATGAATTTATATTTACTATTGTTTGCAATCTGCTTCTTCTCTTCGTAAGACTCGCAGTTTCTTCATCGAATGAAATAAAATTTACATTTGCAAGAACAGTCACACATCGTACACCAATTAATATATACTTATTACATAAACATATGTAACGAATGGCAGTGCATGTGACTTGCATCAATTTGTCACTAATCATCTCTTTTACGCGTCGAGATTTGAAACTGATCGAGCAACCATTTAATAACATCGCTCTTGCTCGATTCGTTAACGGAAATTTTATACGATTGCAATGCATTTTTATAATCATAAAGAAATGATTTATTGTTAAGTATTAAGTCCCTCCCACTCGATTAGGTATTGAGTCTGACCGTTTGGTCCTATCCTCTTTGCTCTGATGACAAACTTTTCACCAGCAGCGATTCTATTAGCTGCTCCAAAATATATGTTCACCGATGATTTTAGATCATCCAGAGATATGTCGGGCGCACTTTGTTTAACAGGCGAACACTTTGGGGATGAAGGTATGCTACCTTTCTTTTGCGGTTGTGGATCTGGAGGCGGTAATTTGTCATTGTTTTGACGTTGTCTTAGTCTCCTCCCGTTTAAGGCATAATCGACACAATTTCCAATTTGACTACTAGCACTGCTCGAGGCACCGTTAAACGAACTTCTTAAATTCCTTGCAAATTCACTTTTAATTTCGTTATTACGTGCCGGTAAGATGGTTGCCGTTTTACTCGCAGTATGCTGATACTGCTGTTGTATCTGCTGTTGCGATGGACGCCCTCTCCGATGTTGACGTCTACGTTTAACTTGCCCGTTTCTGTCTATAATAATGTCTTTTTCCGATAATTGTCTTTTGGCTGGCCGCAATACCGGCGGTTGTGATATAACAGGAGTAAGCGGTAGAGGTAATGTAATTGGACATTGATTGTACGGTGACGGGGTACTTGAATTTGTTTGAGTGAGATGATTGCCAGGTGTACCCAATAAATCACTGAGATTTCTAAAAGGATTATTCTTGCCTTCAAAGTCTTTGGGTGGTGGAATGAAGGAGTCCAAGGTTCCTCTTGAACTGGTTTCATCCCCACTTGTATCCGCAGGCGTAGATGGTGGTAAAGGATGCATCAATTCCACAGAACTAGGCACAGATAGTTCAGATATACCCGAAGTTGTCGCTGGCGGCGTAGGTGGGCCAGAAACTGAAGTTGGAGGTGTCGGTGGTAGATCAGATGTTTCCGAGTTACGGGACTTACTCTGCAATATATAACGAGCAATTGGTTCGAACCCCAATTATACGGAGCCCAATAGTAATCATACCTGGTGCTGCTGTTTTTTCTTATCTATTACCTTAGCTATAGCATTCTTCAATAATTTCCTTGCTTTCCTATATCTAGCTTCACGAACGCCCTGAGCTTTGCTTAAAACACCGTCGCTCTTTTCTCTTTTCTTGTGTTTACGTAACATTCTTTCACGAGAACTCCCTAATGCCATTAAGCGTCTCCTTCTTTGCAAACTAAGTTTGGGAAACGGGAATGATTTCTTTACAAAGCCACCTCCAATATACCTATAACAAATAAACAGATAACAACGATCAAATGTGTTTTCGCCGTTACAGTGTTACAGTGTTATGTTACAGTGAATCAGAGAGCCCTACCTTTCCCTCAGGGACTGCGTCGATTGACTCGGCGGGCTTGGACTCGGACATGAACTTTGTTCTGCTTCCGAGTTCTGATAAATTGTTCCACGCATTACCACGTCCGATGGATTTACTGGAATTTCCAAGTTTTCTGCTGTACTTTGTTTTAATGCAGTTAATTGTTTTGTACTTTCTGGTAATGATATCGGTCTGCAACAAAACGATATTTCTTTTAAGGTCGTTGAAAAGAAGAAAAAAAGGAAAGAAAAAAAAAAAGAAAAGGAAGAAAATAATAACAATTAAAGTACGTATTTTAAACAACAATATCGCGGTAACTAACCCTGTAGGCGGAGGAAGATATTGCAGTCTTTTATTAGCACCCCAGCATCTACGTAACACAGAATCATCTATTACACCAGTTGCTGGAAGATTAACAATTGGACACGGTGGTGGTAACCTAACTCTAAGACCCCATATCGTAGTACGTTTCTTTATTTCTCTGCCACATTTGAATCTGTTCCTATTATTTGTCAATATTGCTAGTATAGATTCTCTGCGTATTTGAGCACTCACATCCCTGATCTAACAATAACAAATACATACGCATATTTTTTAAGTGTCTAATTTGTGCACATTTTTAACCAAGTAAAAACATCTTGAACTTAAATGTTCGAAAAATTCTATAAAACATCTCACCCGTGGAGGAAGCTGCAAAGTATTCCAGTTATCATTGGCATAAGGTACAATAACAGTGTCCAAATCATAATACTTTTTAGCATTGTAAACAGTTAAATTGTACAACATCAGGTGCACCAGATCTACCCATTTCAATTCCAGTCGCCGTACGAATTCTTTGCCATAATTGCACATTGAACAAACAAACACATAAAACCTATAAATAATATCAATGATTAAAGCCAACCGGAATAGGAATAAGGAAAGAAACCGTTTCATCATTCATCAAGATTTCATCATTTTCACCTACCTATCTCCACTGTATAAAGGATAAGTTAAGCAACTGACACATTTTTCATGAAACCATTGCTTGCAACGAGCACATTGCAACATTTGCGTATACCATTCGCCATTGAGTCCGCAATAACAATAAATTTGTTCCGCATTTACTCTATGATGCGCATCCCAATTTAACATATTGGGCTGTAACAAACATTAACTATTGATTCTATCAGTATTCTAATATATTTTTCAACAAAATAATGTATTTAAAAATATAAGTAAAGGACTAAATATTGTTCAGTTGTTATTATTATTATTATTATTATTATTATCGATTTGCTATTCAAATTAACATTACAAAAGATTGTCTTGGATACTTACATCGTACGGCAACTTTGTCATATCATCTGGTGGCGGCTGAGGTTGGTCCCTACCACTGCAAACTTTTCTGATACTTGCCTTTACCATAGAAGTTTTCGGTTCTACAACTTCACGCGCACGCGGTTGACTATCTATACATCTTTTACACATCCAATGCGCCTCTGCTGCAGTTTCTTCTTTTAATATTTGAGGCTGCAAGTACATACGCTTTGAAAGTCTATCTCATAACGTGTTGACACGATTACATATAAACTATCGATCTCCCTTTCAAATATATATATATATATATTTTCCTGTTACCTGATGACAAAGTTGGTGATAACCACGACCACATTTGTCACAAACGATAATGTCGTTATCAGTCTTGGGCTGAGATTTTTTACAAAGAACGCACATAACATCAGAATCTGGCATTGATAGCTTTGTCAACTCCTTAACAGAGGACCATGCGGAGGTGTTGTCCATAAATTTGACAAGGCATTTCTCCCTTGCCAAATCCACCTGTATAGACAGTATTTAATAGAGTTTCTTCCAACTATATTAAATACCTGTAGTCTTATCTAACTATTTTGGGAAATCCTGACTATGTTAAATTCCGATAGAAAAACATAATGTAACTATGTTTCATTGGAAAATGTGGAATATCAGCTACGTTTGAGAAATATTATACAAATGTACCTCAACAACCGTTCCAAGATAATATTTTCCATCTTTGTGCTGAAGAAGAACGTCGTCCCCATGAGAGAAACCCAATTTCTGTTCCCTCGTAGTGCTATCCGGCGCTGCCAGACTTTCTTCTGGCTCTGACATTTTCTACCCTGTTTCTACGGTCACATGGAACGAGAACGATATAACTTGACACACATAAAATTAAGGATTGAATCATATCTAAATAATGTAATAAAATAGCTGTTATTTAACTTTAGATTCAAATGTTACAAAGGGAATTTCATTAAAGACATTTTAAAGGCATTGTCTTAAATTTAACATTGTTTAATTTCTGAAAAAAAGCTGATATTAATGTTTATCTGTATAAAATGTACAGATCATAAAAAAATGATTAGATACTATAGAAGAAACATGTTATAATTTGATAGTAAATAATAACATCAACATGATAAGGTTTCTATGTTATTAGTTACACCAATACTACACCGTATATGTATTCACGTTATAAATTGCTGTTCAATGTTATTAAACGATTATAAAACAAACTCGATATATGTGGAAGTTAGCCTTTTATGAAATAAATAGCATCCTATAGAAGTAAAATTGAACATGTTTCGAGGTAGAATTACGATAATTACGTTAGGAAAGTGGTTAACATTTCGAATGAAAGGCCATGTTAATATACAATCTTCTTGTAAAATGTTTGTTGAAATCCGAAAGGAATGCAAATCTTACATGCACGTACACATAATGCTTGGTCCACGCAAATGTGCAAAATAGATGGTCGTCCGCCAAATCATTCATTTATGTACGTGTCCATTACAAGCGGCGATAAGTACGTTACAAGAATGAAAAAAGTATCGCGTATACCTGCGAAAGAAATAACGACCATATGATCGGCATCTCATTAAAAACCAGTCCGCGCGCTCTCGCTCTCGTTAACGAACGAGAGCACCTACAAATGCTGTTCTAAACAAGACGAAACGTCGCGCACGAGCGGCTACACTTTCGAGAACATTTTTATCGTTGACGACAAGTATGTCGAATGAAATCAAATTCTCTGCCGATTAAGGGAACAGAAGAGACCTTAAAACCGATTAATTGACAAAGACACTGGCGATACGATAGACAGGAACAACCCCCGGGACGTCTCCTAACACCGGGCGGTGCTTGGACCGGTGGTGGTGTTTATGGGACAGAAGACCGTGCGAATATCGTTCGATCTCCAAACACCATTTCTATGTCGTACCTCAGCGTCTTGGCCGTCGAATCACGCGCGACGTTCGGCCCTCATTTTCCGATTCCCGTCAGCCATTTACAAGCATGGGGGCCCCGCCACGGTCGGTCGCTCTCAGACACAGAATCGCGGCGCGGCAAAACCCTATCCCGTGAAGTCAGGATGGCGACACGCCGGCACGCATGCAACCGTTACGATCACGGCGGCGCCCGGGTATCTACGTCAGCCACCCTCAGGATCACCACACGCCCTTAGACACGGACATCACCGCCGCGAACTCGGTGCACTTTCATTGTGTCCCTTGAAAATTCGAATAACCACCGTCCGCCATATTCGGGGAAACACTTGCTAGGGACTACGCTGCTCAACTAACCTACCGTGGTGCCAGTGCTCCCCGTAGGGATGTCTAACGAAACAGGGATGCCCATTTCTCTTCGCTTTACACTTACATTTACACTTTTGCCTAGAAAGTATAACACCGCTTTCTCGAAACTCGTCAAATAGGATCAGAGATAGTTGGTCAACGTTCCGAGTATGCTTTTCACAATTGTATTTCATGAATATTATAGCCTTAAGTTATAACCTTTGTACGTTTGTTTGATCGACAAATGTTCATATGGAACAATCTCTCCAACCCTACGTTGTTTCCAAGCACAAGAAAATAACTAAACGAACTATTAACAAAAGTTCTAAATTATACATCGTATATCATGTTTTGGTATACGTGTAAAGATTCGTGAACAGCATGGCGCAGGGCATATAAATCTTGATGTACGGCCATGGTCGTTAGTTGGACGTTCTATTGTGGTACAGGTACAATATAAACAATTGATGACAGCGTATCTAAAGACTCTGTTATATTATGATAATTACAAGGGATTACCGTAATTATTTAAAATGTAAAAGATTTCGGGATTGGAACGATATATAGAATATAGAAATCTTGCAATCTTTCAACAATTAGAGTGGTACATCTTTCATACACAACATTCTCGTCACCTATACTCTAAACCTGTATAAATTTTGTTACACTTTAAATAATCCAAAACAGACCTTAATGTACTATTAAATAAGATACGATGGTCAATAAATGTAATGATTTGTTTAAAAAAGCAACATATTCATATGTCGCATCTGATTTTATCAAGCTTTGAGAAATAATAATTTCAATAGCTTTTTGTAATTAACTTGTATGCAAAATATGAATTCGTAGATCAATCTTATATTACGTTTATGTATAAATAACGATTTTGCCACTCTAATCTTAAGCAGTTGCACGAAGTATAAGCGCCGCAAGAGATAGATAACATTTTGGCTATTGGTTATTCACATATTAGCTGATCATTGGATATTGAATGCGCTCTAAAATTAGCTGTAATTGTCCAATCGGCAGAAGACTGGAATACGAATCTCTTATGCCTAACGAAGTAATACTTAAGCTACTCACGTATTCGCAAGTGAAGGGTTGCTAACTTGGAAGTTGAAGCATGTAAGTAACTTTTTTTCTGCCCGTAACTCACCTGCCGATTTTTTTTTTCATTTAATTTCAGCAGCTCTTCCTGTTCAGAAAGCAAAGACCAGACACGCCATTTTGGGACGCAGAACATCATTTGTTTTTCATTCGCAATAGTAAAATAATTTTGCCTGCATATTTATACTTGTAAATACTATAATTATACGCGACAAAAATTGATTAGGAAACGTAGTAAATGTTACAAGTTCAAAATAAGAGCACAATTTATTTTTACGAAACTTAATTTATGAAGTAATTAGATTACACATACGCAATATCATGTACACAATGACAAAGTTTTGCGTACATTTACATATTATAACTGGTTATAATAATTTCAGAAATGTCTGCTTCAAACATATTTTTGATTGTATCTAATAAAGCTTAGTTTGCAGCGTATAGAAATATGTATAGATATTTTAAAAAATGGGGAACATTTTGGGATTAAAAATGGCGTTTCTGCTTATTTGAAACATGAACGAAAAAAATGCAAGAATTTTTCGCAAAATATATTATTATTATTATTGTATGTTTTACTAACGTTCCATAAATTACGTGTATATATGATCATTTCTGTAAGAACTATACCGCAACACGAAATATATATATCAAGACATCGTTTTATAATCCATGTAATAAAAACTGAAATCCTGAATGTTATACCAGATCAAGGGTTTATATGGTATGTACATTATTTGTGTATATAATTTTTATATTGTACATCGAGCTCATCATCTACTAATGAATGCATTTCTCTCTCTCTCTCTCTCTCTCTCTCTCTCTCTCTCTTTAAGTATAAAAACGCTTTTCCGTAGAAGTATTCATCAATTTATTAAAAACGTTCTTATCTCACGAATAATTTAAGAATTTTATTTTTATGATTACTCTATCGCAGATACCGAGTGTAATACAATTGCACGAACACGATGCGGCTTGTTTTCAACGTTATAATTTTCAACGTTATGTAATTATTATTATTATCTATAACAAATTTCGTAATAAATATTCTATAGAATAACTCTCAAAACAGTTTCTTTTTTACCGCAGTATACCTTTCCATGTAGTTATCATAACCATCGAGATTAGCAAATTGTTTCATTTCGAATAAATTTCCTTCGACAGAGATAACGGAAATCTTGGAGTCTTTCAAAATTTTGGCAGGTATCGCGCTCAGTTGTAGACAATTTTCTTCGAGTCTTAACGTCTTTAGGCGGGAACATTCCGCCAATTTGTCAGATATAGTCGATATTTGATTTTGATTGAGGTTAAGTTCAACCACATGTAACGCCGCAGCCGTGTCGGGAATTACGGTAATTCGATTCTTCGATAAATCCAATACGTCCAGAAATTTTAACTCGCAAAACATGGGGGGAAATTCGGTTATACGATTGTCAGATAAGTTGACCTGTTTCAAACGTATTAGTTTAGATAAAGACCAAGGGATACTTTTTATTTGGTTCGAACTTGCGTTTAAACATTCTAATTTGGTCAATGCTCCAAGTGCTTCGGGCAAAGTGGTCAATTTGTTATGATTAAGATTCAACTGCTTTAATAATGTGAAATTCCCAATTTCATCGGGAATATGACCAAATTTGTTCTCCGATAGATCCAATGTTCGTAACAGTGGCGACAAAGCTAGTAGATTTTGGGGAAATTCGTCGAGTTTCCTCTCTGACAATTTTAACGTTCCGGTTTTCTTTGCAGTTTCGTAATGCTGCTTCAAGCCAGAGTTCCCCATTTTACTTTAACATCGGCAAAAATAAACCCGTATACTTGTTCCCAATTTGTCGATATCAGAGGTATTACACGGGTTTATGTAAATAATAACTTTCTACCAATCTTCGAGAGGCATAAACAGGAAATATGGTTTTCGCCCAACTCACTTTATTTTCTTAACAAATGATTGTTCAACTTATAAGAAATTCACGCAATGTCTCGTTATACATTCTCGTTGGTTGCACGGTACTCACTCCTCATCACGGTTAAACCGTGAAGCCATTGAAATATATTTTGCTACAGACTGTATTCGATCACATCGGTGCGGTGGACGATGATTTTTGCGAGCCACTGTACCAACGTAGCAGAGTCAGTCGTTGCGCCGCCACTCCTCCGATTAATTTTCACACGGCGATACTTATGAAGCGAATCGTCGCTGCGGGTTAACCAGTGTCGCGGTTTCTATTCTCGCGCGAGTGTAGTCGCGGAACATGCTGCGCTTGTAAGAATCAGTCGTTCGAAAACATGCTTCCGAGATCGAAAATAGAGTGAAATGTCACCCGAATGACAGTCGGCCGGCCATATTGCTCTGGATAGTGGTCGTGTTCGAATCGTGACCGCACGATGGCGGTTCGCGCGCTCGCGCCCCGAAACATGGCTGACAAACGAAGATGTAGCGGTGCACGTCGGGTTTACATTAGACTGAAAACGCCGCGGCAGTTACTGGTGTGTAGTTTACGATGCGATCATTCGTAGAAATGGTGAGATAGTGTCGTGGCTCGAGAGGACATACTATCGGCTAGCGATGGCCTCCACGCCGAAGTCGGAGAAGCACGCAGGTGAGTGATATACTGTGTAAGTACTATGACCTACGATCAAAGAGAACGTATGTAAGTATGTAAGTATAGGATGTTCTGCGACAACGACGGAACCCGGCCGTCGTCGCCGTTCTTCTTTTTCTCCCTTGTCAGTCAAATTCTTACTGGTTTACGTGCGTATCACAAGAATTTCTCACAGCTTAACATCCTCGAGCGCCGCTATAGTCACTGCCGCGTTAATCTAAATATTAGCAATGCAATCGTTCACGGACGCTACCGGACGCGAAACGTCAAAAGCATATGCGTTAGCACGCTTCTACTATCGTTTCTCTTTCTCCCTTCTTTCTTTCTTTCTTCTCCACGTTGCGTGTCACATTGCTACAGGTGCCCGTTTCATTACAATTGGCGATTACAACGGGCATCTCTCTGAAACGTGGGTAATGTACCTTTCGACAAACATCATGCTCAGCGAATGTCACTTATAAACGAAGGCAGGGTAAATGCGCCCGGTAAACGCGTTTACAACCTCGCTTTTCGTTCGACTCGTCAAGATCGCATCGCTCTAATCTCAAAGATTCCAATTTTCATACGAAACTAACGAAATTTGTTGCTCGCGTTCGAATCTATAAATGGAAATTGCATATCGTATCGTCGTTCGAAGGAATATGGTA
This sequence comes from Bombus cullumanus, assembly GCA_014737535.1. Taxonomy (NCBI): domain Eukaryota; kingdom Metazoa; phylum Arthropoda; class Insecta; order Hymenoptera; family Apidae; genus Bombus; species Bombus cullumanus. The sequence continues at coordinate 67,125 of JACXIX010000022.1, read as the reverse complement.
CACATTTTTGAAACTGCATCTGAAAGGACTAATGTTACCCGATGATGCGAAAGCGAGGGAAGAACCGCACGAAGAGTGGGAAGAATGGCACGAGAGGTGGAAGCATTGTTGATTTTCTTCCTCTCCTAGTCCATAGGGCCGAGATTCATCCCGATGCTAGGACAATCGTTTCCTTTCTTGAAAAACGTTACGCGGCGGATGCACGACACTGGTAATAATACGCGGTCGCCTGGAGAGTGTGTCAATAAACCGTCCACGCGCCAGGGGCGAGCCCAATGTAATCCGAACAGCTGCCCGTGTCGCGAGTTTTTTTAGTTCGCGTTCGCACGCTTCAAACAAAGAGTTACATACTTACTTACATATACGTAGGTCGGCATCGAATGCGACGATATTAACATGTTCGTCGCGTACGTCTCACATTTCCGTTGGCACGCGTATCAAAAGCACATATCAATTTCGATGTCAAACTCAAATTATAGGTTTTCTCTAGGAAAACTACATACGTGCATCCATATGTGTCGTGATTCGATCCGATCGGCGGTGAACGTGTTAAAGCCTCGAGAAGTCAAAGTCGTAAGTTTGTTTACGTTGTTTAAAAATTACACGGAACGCGTCGCGTTGCATCGTGCATGCGGCTTTTCATTTCGATCGCTCTCTGCGTGCAATTGATAGCAGTAACTATGTTGTTACGTTGTCTTTTACTATATGCACATGTTGCACGCGAATTTAATAGAAAATGGTGTGGTCAGATAATTTAAATAGGACACGTAATATATAATACGTCGTATTTATTAGAGATGGAGGTCTATTAGAGGTTTTAGATGTTTTGAAATATTTTCAAGTACCCTGTAAAATTTCCGCACTATCTTGAAGGTATATTTTTATCTAAATGTCGAACAATATTCCACGGATGAAAGATATTCTTGTAACGATGAGAATATAAGTGCATATTGCGTACATATTGTAAAAGTAATTAAAATAATTAATATAACTATTGGCACGAATGTTGATAACTTTTGAAACTGTAACTGTAACACGGTATGCATATATCGTATATAAAGGGCGAACAAGTCACAGACATTACTATTAACTTGCTTATTATCACTCGTATGACACAGATTCGTTTTCTCCATCCTTTTAATACTCCATCGAATCACGTACATCGGACAAAATTTATACTGTACAAGATAAAATACACGCACAAATTATTAACGAAATGTACACACTATTATCTATTGGACGTAATTTAGGCAGCAATTCGAGACTTTACATTATCATGAAATGGAGATGTAAATTTCTTTCTTTCTCTTTTTAATTGTAAATCGAACGTAATAGAATAGGCCTCAGAATATCTAACGCTTTTATTTTATTATTATAATAAGCGCTACTTATCGGAATTGATATGTTCGACCACGTAGGACTGGTGACGGGTAGATATTCTTCAAGTAAAGGCAGTTTGATCAATTCGCCGGATAGCTAGTAGTAGCAACTAACTCTTTATATACCCTACGTCATCTGTCGCTGGGTAATTGCGTTTAATGCGAGTTGATTTGTTCCCGGTTGAAATCGTGGTGTGTCTGTCATGTTCTGGCATGGTCTCTCGCATCTGAAAAATAAATCCGCCGGATCCTATTCACGGGTTACAAACGTTACGCGGTGAGAAAGTCGTCAACAAAGTTACAGTTATTATCGATTAACAAACATTTAATAGACTTTTACCATCGCGTCAAGTCGTCGAAAGTAACAACAACTATTTTTCCAGCTGATCTATTACATTAGAATTTTGTACATTATATGCATTCCTTTTCTACGTATTTTAAATGTTTTTATCATAAATCAACTCGAACAACAATTTGACAACGAAACAAGAACAAACGTAAAAATATAGAGAAATATATTTTTCAAGAATTTGATGACGAAGAATTTCGTCTTGAATCGTATCAATTACTTGAGATTTGACTGAAATCGTGGGAAACAAAATACAATTGTGTCACGATAGAACAGCCTTTTTTATTAAAAATATCATTACGTTATCGTATAAGCACATTTTTCGGAAAAGTTCTATCTTTCTAGTTACTTTTTGGTAAAGGATCGAACAATGAAACTGGTCCAACCGGAAGATCATACGAAGAATGACGACGAATAATCTTTCTTAAGACTTATATATAATATAAGAGATTAGTCTCTCTAAGAAACGAACTACAATTCATTCTATAATTCATCGCGTATTTCACCCAGCTACTACGATACTTACATCGAGAAAGAGTCACCAAGAAATGCACCGCGGACCATCGAGTCTCTTCTCGGCGAAACATCGCAAGCTCGCATTTCGCGAGGAATAAATACTCTCGTAGAACAATTGCCATGGCCATAAACAGAAGAACGCTGGAGAGGAGGAGATATTGTACCCTCTCGGTTATACGAACTGGACACTGCGAACTCGGTCAATAATAAATCCACGGTTTTGCCAGGGAATTCCTGATGAAAAGCGTACTCTCGTTAAATTTCCAGCTAGACCGGCTGGTTCGTTGAAATAATTGTATGGTGTGTCGCGTAAATGCCCGCCGCAGCCGGCGATCCTTGAGCAGATTAAACGACTTTGTCTTTGTCTGGAAAAAGAAAGGGAGGAAGGCGAGAGTGAACAAGGAAAGGTAAGAACGTGCGTTAGATCGAAGTGCGATTAAATTCTACGCGTTCTCTGGCCTTTCTCCTTTCTGCTCTGTTGACATTGTATATGCGAGGTCCCCAGCCGTTTCGTCAGTTACGCTCTCCTGCTGGATCTTCTCGGTGAAAACAGAACACGGGGAAATATAGGGTACGTACGTACTCCTGACATGTAAAAGTGCGTGTCTTACGGTTGGAAAGATGAAATTTCGGCGGAATAGTTTCCTCTTCTTTCTTCCTTTTTCTTTCCTTTGTCCGTTTCTTTTCTTTCTTTCTCCTTTGTCACAGAGGCACGTTGTTCATAGAATAACGATAAAAATGAGACTTGTTACGTTAGATTTGTTCGATACATATCGATTCCATTTTTTCAAATGTTTCAAATGTCCAATATTCAAACGTTTGATTATTCTGAATTTCAACTTTAGTCCGCGATATCCAACAACATAGCGGACCACTGACTTTACGAAGTAAGTAATTCATTAAAGAGTGACCCCTCGACAATATCGATTATATTTCTCGAGTAAAGATAGTCGAGAAGCAAATACCGCGCATACATTATACCATAAACAGCGTCAGGAATAGGAAACAAATCCTATACGTTATATTAGACGCGTACACACGTATGCATAGGCAGTTGGTCATCGACGATCGTACACAACGATGATAGGGTTTAGGATTAGATTCTTAGATGCTGGTGTTTCTCGATTCTCGATCCCATCGGTAGTTATCCTCGACGCGAGGCCACAGGGGCAAATGTTGTGGGTTTCGTGTACCAAGCTGCATCTGTATATCAAGCACCGATGCGATGCAGCGTGAGGAAGAGAACGGGTATGGTACATTCACCGGCGATTCATGAATATGCATCTGTTTTCACGTTTCGTCGAGCAAACGTGATCTCGGTGCACGGATTAGAGGGGAACGTGCACGTGCGAAAACCAGTCGACGTACGTGTTACGCTTGATCCTAATTTAGGTTCTGATCCAACGGATCCCATGCGTCTCATTCTTCCGTAGGCTCTTGTTGCACGCACATAACGCACACGTTGCGTCGCATCGAGGCTACTAACTGAGTTCGATACGACACCTCTCTCGTCTTCCTTCGGAAATTAATCGTCGTCATTATCGTTTCCTTATCGTTCAATATCTCCACGTATACAGATAATCGCGAGCCTTTAAGGTAATCGTCATGGCGAAACGAACCTGAGCCAAAGAGTCTTCTTGTTTCGTGATACAACGTGTCTACGACGAAGGATCGAGCAGGTTGAAAAGAAATTTTCCTAGCGGTAGGAAGCTTGCTGGACGCGTCACAATGGTTGTGGGATTCGTTTATAGAGGACGTAAGTTTTGCAGACGTTTTGTTGCTTTATATTGCACACGAGATTTTTTACCGACATTAATCGTTTCGTGAAACTATAATCGATTCGGCCTCGTTAGAGCCATAGAAAAGCGCATACAGAGAATTCCATCAAAAAATTATTGCGTTTAGTCGACGATAGATCCAATGTGTTTAATAGGTAGTAGCGTGTATCGGGACTAAATAGTATCTGAATTTAATTTGATTTTTCCTTCTTATTATTTCAGAGTTATTAGGATATTATTAGGTGACAAAATGCGAAGAAGTTGAACGACGTTCGGGACGATAAAATATCGAGATTAAGATATCAAAGAGTATTTGGAAAGTTGTTTGACGATAAGCATTCGAGGACTTACAACTTGACAATTTATTGAAAATTTGTACGAGTATTGAGAAAGTGACATTAGCATCTGCAAATTACAATATTTTTCTTAAATCGTTATATATTTAATACTACGTTTCCGGAATTAGAAAGTCAGTTAAAACGTAGGCTATTCTTATTTAACCGTAATGTACTATTAAAGTAAGGTACAAGTACTACCATCGAATTATGGTAAGGAACGAGTTTTTGATAAGTTATTAGCCATTTAAATTTACGTTTATATGACAAAATCCTAGTTTTTACTGATTTGACACGTCACGTATACAAATATTGCCCTCCAGTTATTCATTTCATTCGATTTTCTTGCATGTTACACGCACATATGTAAGTATGTACCTGTACAATAGATTTAAATAGTAAATAGATTTAAAAGTCAAAAATGTAAATCAATTAAATACAACACCGTTAAGGAATTCATCGATATTGTCATATATTTCTTTCAATCGTTCTCTTATCTTGCTTTTTTTTTCATTCCGTGATAGTACCATAAAAGATCATTGTCGCATTACGTGTAATGTATTACTAGGATTACGGATAAATACTATTTATGATTAGTAGTAGATTTTCTCCATTTCTTTGAAACGATCGGGCAGCAAACATTTCACATAACTAGAGATCGTGCAATACAAGTCTGTTAATTCGGCTATAATTCCGAGGCGATCCGATATGAAATTTGAGAGTGGCGGGGAGCGTGGCAAGGGAAAGGTGGCTGCAGGCTACAAATAAAAAATTCAAGCTTCGAGTGTTTATTAATTTTCCTCAGATATTAATAAAAAAATATTTCGCTAGCATATATCGAATTCTGCCTATACACGCGTCGCTATACAACCGTCCTCGCTGTAGTAGTTGTCGATTGTCAAACAGCCGATGACTGATGACGCAGTGGCGATATCGGCTTCAGTAGCTATATCGCACCTACAATTAGGCCGCTTCTTTCTAAGCTACGTTACGTTTTAATTTCAGTTCAGGCCGAAAAATGTTAGTTTACAATATATCGTATGCATCTGTTATACATATATATGTATATATTTATATTTATACAGATAATATAACACATAACCGGCGATCGGCCTCAGTTTTCAAGCTGGATTGGATTAGCCGGCCGCAAAATGATCAAGCATTTGATTGTTTGATCACTTTAGAGAATGTTTAAATAGAACATGAAACGTGTGTCTTTGGGCGACCAAAGTTACAGTAACCTGTTTTACGTGAAATATCCTACAGGTACTGAGGTCGATATCGTTATTGTATTATATCGTATCACCGGCTATTCGACGAGTCGCCGAGATAACTGTTAACTATAGCGGGGACGTTTGTATCAGTGACGTTCGTATAGGCAAAATTCCATGTATAACGCTAACAATTTTTTACGAACATCTCGGAAATTAACGAGTACCTGAAATCATAATTTTATACGTGGGGTTCGCCACTTCTTTCTCTCTAGCTCCATCAACCCTCACAAATTTCGTGTCGATTGGCCACTGGGAGGAGGGGAGGATGGGGTTTCGGGACTTTATCCGTTAATTCTTTTAATCACCTGCAACTTTTTGTCGATGAAACTGTAGAAAAATTAATAATGCAATATAATCTTTAAGAGCGACAACCAAAAAAAAAAAAAAAAAAAAAGAAAAAAGAAGTGATTAGCCATAAGCCAGAGATCTTTGTTCGAAGGTAAGTGACCGATCGTTCGAAGCATGACACATAATCAAGAGGAAAGGAAAGCTTTGACTGGAGGAAAATTATAATCTGCACGGTCGTTTTCTTACGCGAGCTAAATCAATTTATGGTGCAATGGCAATGACAATGTCCATTGCATCGTCGACGAAGACGGGAAGCAAAGAACGACGAGCGAGATGAAACGAGAAAAAGAGGAGGAAGAAAAGTAGTTCTATCCATCGCACGCTGACACAGTGCTGCAGGGGTCCGCAAATAAATTGTGCCGCCTCCTTCTCTGCTTCTCAATTCCTCGTCTCCTCTCCTCGCTCTTTCTTCTCTTTTTCTTCTCTTCCTCTTGCCTTTCTCTTGCCTTTCTCTTCTCTTTCTCCTTTCTTTCTCTTCTCTTTCTCTTCTCTTTCTCTCCTCGTACCTGCTCGGCGAAATAAAGAACGAGCGTAAGAACGGCTGCCTATGTGCGTGGCCTTTTGTCTCGTCTCCTCTTTGTATTTTCTTGTGTCTCACTCTACCGCGCAGACCTTTGCGAGGCTAGATTGTGTACGTTCGCGCGCGCGCGCGCTCCTCTCTCTCTCTTTCTCTCTCTCTCTCTCTCTCTCTCTCTGTCTCTCTGACCCGTTAAAATAGACAAGCCTTCTTTCCCGGCCAAAGTCACAGATATTACTGGGCGATCTTGCTAGTGGACGGTCCACGAGTATTAGCCGCGGTTCACCTCCGGATTCGCGTGCGACTTGCCTCTCTTTGACTCTGTCGTTTAAACTCGGACGGACCTGTTTGGAATCCGATCCGCGGACCAGATTTACGCTCGGTGCTCTTTCGTAGACGTCTCTAACGCACTCGTCTAAACGTCGAACACAACGAAACGACGACGTCGGGCAACAGTCAGTGAAGTTTTTCGGTGAGATTTTCAAGATCCTGACGAATTTCAACGGATTGATCAATTCGGATCAGTTTTCTGTGACCGATCGCGTCAGCGCACGGTGGAAACTCAGGAACACTACGGTGCACAGATTGGAGAATCGTGTCGGCTTGGTGTGAAAATTCGTTTCACACTGATTACGTTTGCCTAAGGATAATAATATAGTGCTGAAGGTAAAAGTTCCCGACCGTTGATTTGCGTTAATCGTAGAAGATGGATTACTGTTGTAAAAATGAGTTGCGTTAAACAAATCTAGAAGCTGGTGTAGAAACTTGGTTGTAAGAATCGTGGCGAATCCGTTTTACCTAGGTATATCGGTTTTATGTAATTGTTCGCGCTTTGGAGAAAGTGTATGGACTATTACCTCGAAAGTAAAGATTCTAATCTTCCAGAAAATACACAATGAGGAAATTTATGGAAGATGAATCGACGCGAGCAACAATACGTGTTCAAGATAGATGCAGAGTGTCTCTAACGAGTGATTAGTTTTTTAGTGGATATATATTTGCCGTGGTGAAGTGTATCGATTCTTACCTTTTCTACGATCGTACGACTGCGTGGAAATTGATAGTTTTTGGACCGATGGAAAGTGGATAAACCGAGATTCGTGTTATCTTGCTAAAACTTTGTAGATTTACAAATGATTTGAAAAATGATAGAAATCAACATCGAGATTCGTACGAAACTTAGATCAACTTTCCGTTCCCACGACTGACAAGATGGATTCGGTTATTCAGTTACTCACTAGACGTAAAAATTCCTCATCTTTAATTCGTTGATGGAAAATATAATCAGTCAATCGTTATACTAATCGCCAATATCACAAACATAATTCATTTAGGAATCTTTTCGCCTCTTAATGCAACATCAAAGTCCTATTAAAAAATACATTATGTTACATCGTCCACTATCGTCTACTACTACTATTTATTGTTAAAAGCTTTGGAGGATTCGCCGCAATTTTAAGATTAATAGATTAATTTGTATTCGAAGATAGAGACGATACATCTAGCAGCAATGATCAGCGGTTTAACAAAGTTTTGCAATATGAAGGTTAGGGAAAGATTAGCAAATTCGATACGAGCGCGACGAGTTTACTACGAGTTTACATCGAATACGGTTGAGAGCAATGTTTTTCAATCATTCGCCATACTAAAGCTTTTCATATCTCATATTTCATATTAGCTTATTAAGAAATCAATGGCGGATTTGTAAAATTGCGGCACTAATCTCCACGATAAGTACATCAGTTTTTCACGATTCACATTGCGTTGATCCAAGTTCCATGGTTGATGGTGTGTAGTATAGATGTATCGCGTTACATCAGAGGCAAAGCTTCCCGAGAGCGAATCTTTAGTTGTTCCGCGATCTTCCACGAAAACGGAGCTTCGTCGAGTAATAAATCCATCGATCAGTTTCCAACTAGAAACGAACAATGTACATCGGGTCGTATAACAAGTAACACTTCTTTTATTCTCATCTTTATCTTCTCATAGCCTTTCGTCGTGGTGAATATTAAATACTTACGTAAAAACCTGCAGATTCTAGTAAATATTAATATATTTTTTATAGATCTTGATAATAATCTTTGTTGATCGATCGAGGATTTTAGGACAGGGTCTGGAGTTAGGCGAAAAGCACGGTTTCTCGGTTTACCGCTTCGTGGTGATTCCCGAGGATTTCAAAACTCGAGAACAACGTGTATCGAGTTAGTCGTTGAAAGTAAAGCTCTCGATTCTTTTCCACGAACAATCGCGAATCACGTCACGATCGACGACTTGAAAGCTCTAGGATAATTCTCGTGTCTAGTTACACAAAGTAAACAATTGCTCCACGTTCCTTCTTCTTCACCTAGATGTCATTTTCACTAAGTCGGTGTAAAGTGGATTTTCTTTAAAATCGACTAATTCGAAATGGGTGTACGACGAAGAAAATTGAGAATTTACTTTTGCTGTTTGAAAGCGAAATTCTCAATGCAAGTAACGTTTATATTTAAACGTAAAAGTGTGTCGCAGTAACAACTAATGTTGATTTGTTCCATCGGAGGCTCGGTTTTACTCGTTATTCACTCGTTCGTGCAATACCTGTTTTCGAGATAAATAACGGCGGTGTTTCAAGTTGAACGATGAACGAAATGCGATGAATGAAAGCGGCATGGTGGGACTCCGGTGATGTTGCTTGTGAATGGATCGTAAGATTTATTTATAATGATTCTTTTTAGAGAAGATAAAGAAATTCGTACAAGTTGCCGAATAACGTGAAAAGCATAGATAAGGCTGACATCATTTTTCTAATTATACTATATGGAGAGAGATTATCACATAAATTGCTAGTATTGCGTAAGGTTTGTGTGTGCACACGTTTCACTAAAAAGAACACCAACGTTTCAACGAAAATATGAGAATTCATTGAACGGTTAAGTGATCTCATGATCAGAATAGTGAGAAAGAAAAAATATGCAAGAAGAATATATATTTAACATAGAGCCGCGTAAAAAACGTTGGTCACAGTTAAAGTTTACTAGAGCGTCGCGTGAATGTTTTTAATCAAATACTTGGACGAAAATTCCGTTTTATATTTAATAGCTAATCTTGGTTGTTTTTCTTCGTTCGGGTTCCGCAAGTAATCGAGACTATATTTTAACACAATCACAGCTTATTCATTCCACCATTTCATCAAGCCTTTCTTACTATTTCTCTCTAAATAAACAATACGAATCAATGGATGAAAAGCTCAGTCGTTGAATCGTCTCGATTCGTCACCGATGCTCCTCGAAACGGAACTTTTTGAAAAAAGTGCAAAAAACATTATATAATATAAAATATAAAATTCAATTTATCGTACCAAACGATTAAACAGAGCGAATGTTCTATACTACATTGTAGTTACAAAATGGTGATAAATATAGTTCTCGATCATTTAAAAAATTATTGTCCGTCTCGCTTAATAACATTTATACGTGTGTTTTAATATCCAATAAGTGAAAAGTTGAAACTAATTGTTTCTTTATGGACTTGATAAATTCGCCCTTGAAGAGATTGGACATTTCGCAGGTCTTCCTATCGAAATGCTTAATCGTTAATTCCCGAATTTACGCACCGTCGTTTACTCATTGTCGGCATTTACATTTCGAGCGGTCCGAGCGGTTCGAGTCAATTCGGCATTGTGACGACACGACGTCGCGTCGCACAGATTTTTAACGCGCAAAGATCTCGCTTACGTTGGAGCTCGCTCGCGAAAATGTCGCGACATGTGCATAAGCAAACTGAAGCGGTCATACGCAAGTTACGGATTCGCGTAAGCAACGTTCCGATCAACCGATATCGTCGAATCGGCACAATATTTGCCAAATACGTATGTTCAGCTCTCTTCTTCGGACGTTCCCCCCACCCGTTTCGTTTCGTTTCGTTTCGTTTCGTTTCGTTTCGTTTCGCTGAGATCGAGCGTGTTTTTCCGCAAAGTGGCGATTAAAAGATCTACGCGATGCTCTTGACGACCTAGATCGCGACACGTCAGACGATCTGGAGCAAACGGCGCATAGATGCTGCGTAATAAACGATCAAGGCCCGATTAGTTAGCTGAATAGGAGCCGGCGCAGCGACCGATATGCGTTTTAATCCGTGTGAACGACGTTCTGCGGTCAAAGATGATGACGATAAGCGACATCGAAGCGATTACTTTTCATTCTTTGAACAATTAAACGGCGTTCATTTAGAAGGTAAACCGACGAGATAATGAATTAAAGAGAAACATTTCTCCAGCCGAGATAATTTAATATTTCAAAAATTGCGACAAAGATGATTAACGGATGAAACGAAATAATCGTATCAACAGCAGAGTCAAACTATTTAACTATTATATAACTAACAGATTCTATATGCAATATGGAAGTTGTATGTCGTTAGTTGCATTTAAATATTCCGTTATTGGCCGTGTCTTAATCGTGCAATTCAATGAAATTTAATTAGAAAGAATAAAATTTAACTAAATTAATCGGGCGTAAACGGATTAAAGAAAGATCAGAGGAGAAACAAAAGCACGAGGGGCAGATTGAAGGAAATAAAAAAACCAGTCCACGATGATAAATTCTTATGCTCGATTCGGCCGATTTTATTTTTCGTTCGCTGGTTAGCATTAACTCTCCTCTTATTGTTTACACGCTAACTATCGAAGTCCTATCGATCTTGACGTTCGACGCCAAACGCAAGAGAAAATCGCGCCAATTACACCAATGGATCGTCCAACTCGAAAAATAATGCAAAGCCTCAGGCGTGACAGGAAGCCGAGTACAACTGGGTCGCAAGTTCATCATTGCTAATTACGATTATTATTAATCAGGAAATTTCGGTCCGTTACGAAATTTCCGCGGCTTTGCATAATTACAAGGCTGTCGAAGACAGCTTTATGCTAAATAATTGCACCGGTTTGTTGTCAAGATTGTCCCTGGGGTTAGGTTAGGACGTTGGTACTTTTCCAAAGTCGGCTAATTCGTTGTTATATGACAACGTACTGCTAAGGGAGGACCGTTGATCGTGGTTCTATCGTGCTTCAGACGTTTCTCTAAACGTTCACGTTTGGAGGTGACATTACTTTAACACTTTCAATGCAGATTCAGCCTTATTACATTTATAGGCGAGATATTTTGCATATCTCTTTAGTAGCACGGCTCCTCCAAATAACAGAAATTTATTTTTATCGACGGGATTAACCGCGTTAAAAGGATATGTTGTATTTTTAGAAATAAATCTTTCTCTTTCTCTCTTTCCTTTATCCGAAATGACAGCTATAAACATACAAATATCAGATATATAAGACATTTTATGTGCTTTTAGTTACGAATATCGAGGGTAAAAATCAATCCTTTTCGACCAATCCTAAGCATAAAACATGCTACATATAAAGAATAAGTAAGTTTTAGGCTGATCTAGGCTGAGCGTTTAATTTAACCGGACCAAGCGGTTAATTTAACCGGAGTTAACTTAATTCATATATACTTTATACATACATATATCCACTGTATCACCCATTTTTTTCTTTTTACGGTTCGTTTCACCCTCTTATTTCACCAATAGGTTACCTAACGAGGCAGCCACGTTTCATTTCTTCGACAAAGGTTTGAAGTCGTTGCCTCGTATGTATAAATTTGGCCAGAAAACTCGATAATTTCACGAGAGCAAGTAAGCCAGAAAAACTTGGTCCTTGTGTTCAGTCCAGCGTGGAACTAGTTACGCTACACGATTGACCTCCTGGTCTTGTATCGAATCATAGTCGTTCGAAAAGCAGTAAAAAGCGATGGCGGAATCGCGATCAGGGCGGTTGAAGGTGAAGAAAAGGTCGACTTGCCGCTCCACCAACCGCGGATCGTTTGTCGTGAAAACTGACGGGGAACCTCCAAGTATCTCGCCGCTTCACATTATACGTACTACGTATTACGTATAGCGCGGCTCTTGATCGATGCATTTTTATCAACCAGTAACTCCATTAAACTCGATCCAGTTTGATCAAGCTTCATAATCAATATGATCAAGATCTTATGGTTTAACGAATGTTTCTTCATGTAACGTATTCATGATTTTTACCCTTACGATGAAGTATTTTACCGCCTTATTAGAAGATTTTCGACTTGTTTAGTTTGAGTTTGAGTTCATATTGATTTTTGAAGGTGACTAAAGAATTGGAAAGATAAGTTCTGTTTGGAATTGCAAAGTAATTAGAAATTTAGAACTTTGTTTTACGTTGGCAGATTTTTATGCTAAATATCTATCATCTTCCCCAGTGTCTCCTTAATACAAGGCATCTTGTATTAACGTAGCAGATTCAAACGTTTCCTACTATTGTTATAGAATTTAAACGAGTAGTGGGTTATATTTCACAGCTTATCGGGCAACGCGGGTACATTGATCTGCTCGGTCTAGAAAAAGCAAAAAAAAAAAAAAGAAAAAGAGGAAAAGAGGAAAGAGCATCGACACTTTCTGCAAATTAGAAACCCAATGCTTTTATCGCGTAGCATAATTACACTTAACACAGTATTTAATTTTTCATTTTTTTGCCATTGAAACATTTCCTAGCATTAAAGACATTCGTTTTACACCAGAACTTGTCTCGGCTTTCGTCTTTTCCCAACATGAACGTTGAACCAAATGAATATATTATAAAAGTAATTATACATACGTAGAATTTCGAGTTGTTTCATCGATGGATCGCTCGAAACAATTTGATGCTGTGAGTAGTAGCAGGCGTTGTACTATTAAATTTTATATTATTGCATTTACACGATGATAGCATAGAGCAAAACGGTAATATCGTATTACTGTATCTGCGAGGTTGCATGAAAAACTAGGAAGCGCGGTAAGAAATCGTAGCGGAACATCCGTCGCGTTAAAATAGACATCCTGGAATTCGAATGTGCCTCGGTACATACTCCACTTTGCTATAGTACATATATACATATGTACTCGAGACCGCTAAATGTAACATAGTACGTATATTTAGGCGCGATACTGTCATCGGTGTGGCTCGATTTAAATATTTCAGCTTTTCTAGCTGTATCGTTTCACGAAGCACAATGGAATGTCCGTTCGTACGTTTTACTCTAAACTACACACACACATCTAAAATTTACTTTGATTTACTTGCACGATACAATGATAAAATACGACGAAGCATGTTAAAATTATGAAATAAAACATTTCAAAATAGAAGATTTCAAAATTCATTCGTTTCCTATTTTCACCATACCATGTACCATACAGTGAGCTTGGAGATTTCCTATTAACCGTTGTGCGAATTACTCTAAATCCTAAATAATCGCATTTCTTCGAGCACTACCATATCTTAAAATTATATCGCTTATCGTCAATTATAAATTATCCGCCGCTCGTTGTCAGCGTAGAATTAAAGTTCAAGAAACGGTGTATCGTCGCCCGGTGTTATCTGTTTACGGTATACAGCATGAACTTGCAGTCACTTGCTAAATATACCTACCATTCGTGAGATCATGCGTGTATAATTACATACGGGTGTTTCTTAATAAGCTTAAGAAACGTTGCTGTTGTTCGATAGTGATCATCGATAACTATAGTCTAGTACTACCGTTCTCTACCGTATGTGTGTGTCTGTTGAAAGAACGGATCATCGAGCTGTTTTTGCGTTAAATCGAACGAATTCGTGGTACAACGTGCTATGCGATAGAATGAAAAATAAAAAAAGAACCGTCAGCCTGCGTCTACGATATATATTCTTCGCGTGCTACTTGGTATATTTATCGCGGTGCTGCTTCGCTTTATCGCTTTTACCATTGCGTCGTTATCAAGCAATTCATTCTTATAGCCAGTGGTGATTAGCTCTTAACGCTTTCGTTCCAACGAAAAATTAATAAATCTCCGTTGAAATCAATGAAACGTTCTTCCTTTGTTTACGCAAAGACAAATGCTCGATTAATATTTATTAATAGCGGCAGTGGTAAATAAAGAATCTGTGTAAACAACAATTTCAACCAAGTTGAAAGACCAACTACGATCAACAAATCTCCAATTCGCTGATAACTGGATCCAGTTACCCATCAAATTGTGCAATGTGCTTTATCGTTGGTACAACAATATACAGAGAAAGGATTGTGCTCGAAAAACCCAGTGAAACAATGAACACCGATTGTGATCCGTGTTACGGGGATCCATCGTCGTGGTTCTTAGTGGAATAGCTTCTTAAAATGCCACAGTACGACGACAGCTTCCTCGACTCGCCGATCTTCCGGCGACGCACACGTAGCTATGCGGTGCAGAAGGGGTTCGTACCGAAGTCGAAGAGCTTCATCACTGCCACGCCTCTGCTGTTGGCCGTGACCAATCACGCCAAGACCCTTTCCGGTTCCATATCGACCTGCAGCTTGAAAGGTAATTGGAAAAAAGAAATTCAGGTTAAGGGCATGATATATTCCGCGTTGTGGTTGGCCGAACGAGTCGAATGTTTAAAAGAACCCTCATCGCAGTCAAGAGAGAACATTCCCCGTTGTTGATTTCTTTGTTGCTCGAGGAAATTTAGTCACGCGGTTGTGCTTAAAAACCCGGTTTCCCCTCTTCATCGAATACGCTCGAATTACGTTCAAGATTACGTTCAAGATTACGTTCAAGATTACCCTGCATTAGTTGCACCGTATCGTGAGTAGTTTTTCGTGCGCTTACGATTCAGAAGAATTCTCATTTACATCGAAAGACCTGCAATCGTATACTTCTATCTGTACTATCTATCGAGCTATCTAAGCTATCGAGCTAGTACCGTCGCGTCATCCAGGACAATTAAATTCAACAGGATGCATTCTTCGCGGAATATTCACCGGCCAAACGCTATCGACGTTTCAGGAATATCTGTTAGAGTAATTAAACTTGGGATAACCGCGTTATATAATAGAAGCGAGTTTGGCCGCACTAAATATGCCATAGCCACGCTCGTGCTGTCAATCATATTAAGCACTGTCGGTGGCCACCTTCAGCTATTAACGCCTCCGCGGTCCGTGGTGTACGGTGTATACACCGATGTACTGTACACCATCGTGCTCCACCCCCTACGGCTGTGCATAAGGTATACACAAGCCAGTGATTTCCCCCTGGGCTAGCGGTGCGCTACAAATTGCTGCGTTCTCGCGCCCCGCTTTCTACCATTGGGAAACCATTTTCGAACAACGTGATTTTAAACTCGGTACGAACATGTAAACAGAACGTTTTCCGTTTGCTCGACGTTTAGCGGCTGAATCCGCTGACGGCTGATCCTTGACTTTTAAGACTAAGTGTTTCTTTCGATCGAGATGCAACAAGGTCACTTTGGAAATTATGGAAATTTCTCTGTATAAAGTGTATAAAAGTGGAGTACGATTAGACCATGAGATTTTCAAACTTTTTTTTTTCTTTTTTATTTGGTAGTTTATTTACAATCAATTCTTATTGAGAATTTTAAGTAACTTCATTTGGCGTGGTACATTAACTTGGATTATAATAATTTATATTATGTTGATTCTAGTTGAATTTAATGCTTCAATCTAAAGGGTATTTTCTTTTTAGTCTGCGGGTCTGATCCGTCGTGTCAAGTAGTTGAGTTAGAGTGACTAATGGGTTTTGAACTTGTATATTTCTTTCTTTGACTGTGGGTATCTTAATTTTCAAACTTGAGCTATTATCGTCACCTAGAAACGAAAGTCAGATTCCGTGAATACCGTTCTCCTGCGGGAAATATCGGGAAATATCGGGAAATATCGGGAAATATCGGGAAATATCGTGAAATATCGTCCTTTCATGGAAACGAAGAAACTGGCACGGATTCGTTCATAAATACGCGATACGCAGATTATTATGCGAACCGCAACGTTTACTCCTGCCTGTAAACAAATACGCACGAGAGGGTGCAACATTAATAAACACGAGCCGCGACGCAAGGTAATTAATGCAATGATAAAGTTTGCCGGTGCCCAGCCGAAAATTAAACCGAACTGATCGTAGTTGATTTTGAAAGCCGGCGGAACGCGATGCGATTACTTGCGGGTCACGCACTGTTTAAGCGGATTCAATGCGCGAACGGACGTGTATTGCGAGATTTGAATAGGATGAATTGCAAGTTCGAATTAAGTTTCGAATACGGTTGTGATACAGGCGAAACGTCGATTGTCCAAAGTCTGAAATTAACGCGTGGATATCATGCTTTCAACCTAGTCCGATATCCGAAATATAATAAAGCATTTTCAAATTGCCCAGCCTATTCTTAAGTATTCAAGTTTATCCGCCGTCTCTTCTGAAATGAATCTACTTTCCTAGAGAAAGAAGCGATCCTACCCGTTGCAGCCAACACTCTCACGAGTAGGCATTTTCTATTTGAAATACTAATCGTGGACGTTTTGGAAGAAAGCTACACTCCTTTTAACGGGGCTACATAAAATAATTATTCGCTACAAAAGATAATTAAGCGAATAAACGATTCGACAAGGCTAATGAAAATATTCGTTTGTGCATGCTGTTACGTCGCGCAAGACCTCCGCACGCCATCCGGCGCTGCTTGCCCGCCGACGGTCTACGCATCGTCCTTCCGATACCTTAACGATAATCTTAATAAACCTTAATAAACCCAAGGACCCAACGTGAAACATTAAAATTTTAACGCCATTGTTTCGACATATGTTTCCAATTCAGATGTTTAGACTGAAGCAATTAGGCATCCTAGAAATGTTTTCGGTTTATAGCCGGTTTTAGAAAGGTCCTTGGATTTATTATACGCCATTCAGAATTACGGAGAAAGCAGGTAGTGACTTAACGAAAAAGCGAAATAGTTAACTAACGGAAATCCCCTCTCCTCACTTATTAACATTGACCTAAACCAATGGACATCGCAGATCGTTGCTGCCCTCACTCTACTCACAAAACTATGAACAACACATCCACGTCCTTAGTTCAAAAGACACACCCACACAGAGCTTTCCTCCGTAATCACACAAAAACGAACTTTACTTGTTCTCAACATGCGAGAGAAGTCGCTACTCTCCAATCTCTGTCTCAAGCCCTCGAACTTTCATCGTTCATCTATCGGAGTCTCGTATCTCCAAATTTCGTCTATGTCCTTTGTATTCTACATATCGGTGTAACTCATCAGTGTATTAAGCGTTGGAAAGTATAAAGTTTATAGCTCTGTGAATCACAGTGTTATACTACCTCAATCACCCCTATTATCCTAACCGAAATAAGGGGATCGATCTCATCGTGGTGTCGATTCTTGCAATCGTAACGGGAATTTACGTTCGATCTTGCGATTCTGAATATACAAAATTTCCAAACCTTTCCCACATTTATCGTTATTTTGAGTATCATCTATTTTAGAAATGGTAGTTTCACCTTGTAAAATAAAGAGAACCCTACAAGCCGGGTTATTCTCGTTACGGATTATCTAGAGCTGCTCTCATTTAGAAAATTGGACTACCAATTAATTGAGAACAATTTCACACGATACTCGAAACATTTATTACAATATCGAAATATTTAATTGATATTTCGCTGGATGTGAGAGATATCGCCGCTTCGATTCTTTTGTTGATAATTACAGAATTACGAAATTTCAAAAGTAATTTAAACGGGATAATAATTCAGCTTCTAATTCAGGCCGAGTAAACTTGTTCCGTTCGATGGCATTTTCTTGCTCACGTCGTTACGAACCATGCGTTTTTCTGCTACACGAGCATGTAACGCATCAAGCAGAATCGCAGGGCGGCAAGCTTGTTTTACGGGGGTAGCCCTACACGCCGCGCCGCAGGGTGTAAACCACTGCCTGCTTCGATCAAGACGTTATAGAAGAGTCCTCTGGGCCAGAGTTTTCAATCACTTTTGCTCCAGGCTCGCTCGCTCTCCCCTTCTAGTACCCGTCGATCCTCGATAGACGAATGCTTCGGAACTAGTACTTTCGGAACAAGCCGTCATATATTCAGCTTCGCGATATAAATCTCTTTCAATGAACCTTACTGTCCTTACTTTTACTTCTTTTTCTCTTTTTAAATACTTTCTTCTTGCTACCATATCTATTTCCTTTCCCTTGTCTATTTCCTATCTGTTTCTTTCCCTTACATACATATTAGATATATGTACAACATACACTGATTTCCTATGTAATATCTTCCTTTATCCAATGATTCTATATTTTATTCAATGGGTATGTTTAAAAAATGGCTGTAGTTGGTATACGTTAAGACAATAAATTATTACGCAATTTCGTTCGCTGACATTTATTATATCGTACTGTATTTAATTTCCATATAAAGCAAAGATCGATCATTTTAAGTATAAAAACTTGTTATCAACGATAAATAGAAATTACGTAAACAACGTATGATCCGCTGAAAATTGCCCAACGAAACAAACGCGACGAATACCATACCGTTCGTAGACGGAGAACAATGGCGCACGCTGTTGACAAGCGAGCAATCGAACCTCGCCATTGGCACGCACAGTACGGAGAAAGCAGTCGACCGTTTAATCGTTTAACGTACATCGTGTTTCGCGGTAAAGGCGAACTTGACGTTGGCATTAGAACGACACGCCGCGGCCGTATACTTATTCGGCAAGTTTGGCCAGTAAATCTCAAGACACACGGCGGATCGGCGTAACTCTTTACGTCGCTTTCTTCTCGGTAGTCAAAAATTACAACAGATCCGCTTTCCGCGAGAAAAGAGTTTAACGTCAACGCACCGATAATTTTCCAGCGAGAAGAGGAGAATATGTATCGCTGTTTGGCAAAGTGCATTTACACTTCTCCGCGGGGTTTCGGGGGTTTCGAGGAAGACCGAGGAAGCGAGACCGTGGAACAGGGCCGTGTTGGCGGTAGAAATAAATGGAATAGGGATTAGGCAACCTCCGTGTCCTTTTTACTATTTCCTCTTGTCTCTTACCCATTTCTCCCCATTGTAGGTCATTTCTCTCTCTCTCTCTCTCTCTCTCTCGTTCTCTCGCTCTCTCTTTGTGTCCTCTCACCACCTGGCTTTCCAAAACCTTGCGTTTTCTCCTGTTTTCTATCCTTCACCAACGTTAAACGTGCTCGGTTCTTCAGTTGTCGATTCTCATTCATGCAGGAACTTCCAGCCAAGTGAATTTTGCTCTACTGGTTGCGGAATGTAGATGCTGATAGAGCGGCCCACGGGCCGAGACCGGTCTTCTAAGTCGGAGAAGGAAGGCGAAAGAAGATGAAACCATGGACCGGTTCCATCCTACCTTCTATGCTCGATTTTTTTCATCGCGTCTCACTGCTGCAGATCCTATGGTTACTCGTGGAAGCTTAGGAACGTCTCGGTGAAACATCGGAGAAATCGTTATTCGCTGGGACTAATTAAAAGTTTCTTCCAACAGTCGACGAGAGGATGAGGGGAAAAGAAAAAAAGAAAAATTACGTGTTGAAACGAACAGCGTGTTGCTCGTTAAAAAATGCCTGGCGAACATCAGGCTGCTGGAGATGGGCGATGGTTGGTTGGCCCGTGGGGACTGTATCAAAGAGGCGCGAGAAAGAAAAATATCAGGGAACGTGTGTCGTCGCGTCGTGGCAAGATCGTGCGCTGGCATCTCATTAGTCCGCGAATCCTCCGCGCTAATGAGATTAATTATCGCAGAGCTGACGGGTCTCTCTCTCTCCCTCCCTCTCTCTCTCTCACTCTCTGTCTCTGTCTCTGTCTCGATTTCACGCAGAAGGAACGCGAGGAGCAATCGGCTTGCTAAAGAAAGAGGAAAAAGAATAATCGTGACAAACAATCGCACATGCCGTTCGATGGTAAGTACACGCGACGCACTAATTTCACGAGAGACTCGTTAATTGTTCGCGGTGTTGCTCCTCCCTCGTGTTGCTCGATCTGTGACACGCAGCTGGGAATTTAATGCAAAGATTCGATTCGATGGGTTGGGCTCCTTTTCATTTTTCTTCTTTTAAATAGTGATTTTGCTCGTTGCCCGACGATAGCAACCGATGTCTAATTGCAGGTACTAGCGATAATTATACGCGTTGTCCAAACTAGATATTTCGATGACGAACGATCATTCGGAATCACGAAAGCTTCATCTTAACAAGAATCAAATAAAGATCAAAGTAAATAGGAGCTTGGGAATTTATTTACAAAATGCCATAGGTAAATATACATCTTTTGCGAGACAATACACTTGCGCTAGTTTTTCAATGAATTTAAATTCGCGTTCTTCGTCGAGGTCCTCGATCATCGCATTTCAAACCAGCCAAAGTACGAGATCCTTGATGGTCCTTCGGTCTATCGTGTTTAATCGGTCGAGTCAAATCCGCTTAATTCGAACCACGATATAATCTATCACGAGCGAAGAATGTTATCGAGAATCTTCGATAATCGATAGGTAGCCGATCGACAAGGGCATAGTTGGCATTCGCAGGTGCGGATTGTTCTGGAATATTACGTTTGCCCCTGTGGCTCTGTATCTATACGATGATCGGTAATGACAGTGACCTCAGGAGTTCTGAACCCGGGCAGATTTGAATAATTTCTGCGATTCAACCGTGGCGCGCCACCGCGACGTATCAGGAACTCTGTCTTTAAAAAACATCGGGGAAGAAGCGAATAAACGACTGCCGATTAATCCGCCGTTTTTCCCATTACACAATCCTTGCTAAATCGTGCAACGAATGAATTTTTAATTTCGACTCGGTCGGCGATCGATCGATCAACGATCGCATTTCGTTGGACTTCTATTTTTAGTATCCTATATCGACGAATTTATAATAATGAAATTTGATTTTTCAGCACGGTGTAATTATGTTTTATGATAGAATTTGTGTTTTGGTATGTTACTACGAGATGCTCTGTTGTCAGTTGGAAAATTCGAACGAAAAAACGTACGTAATCGTACTCTAGAGAAGACGCTTCGACATTGTGGCGTTAAAAATGAAAAGGAAAAACGAGAAGAGAGTGGGAAAGAGAAAGAGAAAGAGAACGGTCTCTAGTTGAGCCGTGGTGTCGCGTCGGCGCGATAAACTATACATTGCTTGTATAAGTAACAGGCCTTAGGACTTGAGACTTGGAACGGCTACAGTCGGATCGACTCTAGGCGGTCGACTGGCGGGAAATTTTACCAAGTCGCTTCGTGTAACTGCAAATTTACTCGACTAGGTAAATCGACGGTTCGACTAACTTTCTGGCCAACTGGGGCCAGAAAATTGCTTGCCAGTCAACCATTTGGTCGACCGTTGGATTCGGTAGCCGATCGAACACAACTTTCTACCAACCTACACAGCTACATTTTTATGCTCGCACACGAAAACTTTACCTGCCAAACGACCCTGAGTCGTTAAGCTTAGTCGAGCAAATTTGCATTCACTATTTACACAAAGCGCAATTTAGACGTCGCGCCGCCGGGATTGCATAGGCCAGGTGAGCAATGTATTTGCACCTTCCGAGGATGCCTTCTTCCGTATTTTCCTGATGAACGACGACGACGAATGTAAAAAGGCCAGCGCAAAAATTTTACCAAGTATATATTAGCACCAATAATCTTCGAGCTGATGAAAATTGCAAATGACTTTAGGCGCGTAAAGGAGAAAATTAGTTTACGTACATGTGCATACATACGTATGTCTATAGTATAGTTGTAGTATATATACTTATTATACGTAGATATATACAGTTTGCGATATAAAAATGCAGTAGAGATATTGGTGATAAGCATTATATTACGATAAGCACGTAAAGAAGATAAGAAAATGCTACAGTTCGTTCAGCCGCCTGGATACGGGGCGTAACTACATCTACCAACTGGTATTGTGATTCATATATTCGCAGAATGATAACGTTCAGATTCTACCAAGGCACGATTACGAGGATTTACGATCCTGCGCTTATATTCCTCGCCATTATCATGCGATAATTCGGACCCTTCGAAACTAAACAAAATAATCTAATCGTTTGAGTAATTTTAACGATCGTTTATATCGTTTACTCGTTATATCATTTATCGAGGATAGCGTTAGTGGATTTATCGGCAACAAATAAGCAGCGTATACAGCTAACAGGATTACGAAACGAAACGAATATTTGTTACGGGATGTTGAAAACTATCTGTTAATTACAAACCCCTATCCTGGGTTACACAAGCTCTTTTACGGCACGGTATGATACCAAGTTGTCAAACCTATCTCACGGATATTCTACGCATCGATATCAATCGCTAAAATATTAGCTTGATCTTTCTATTCCTGCAGAATCTCTGACGGCGTTTACTTAATTGCAAAATTAAATCGGCAACTTTCAAGGAATTGTCTCGTCAATTGTACTGTTTTACTGTGTATTATTAGACAGAGAAACGTGACCGCTACGAAAGTACGAAAGTTTAAAGGCGATAATTACACGACGTATGCGAATTTCGATGGTTGATCACGCGACGCGTCCGAAACCCCGGCAATCGTTAGCCAAGGAAATGAAAGGTAAACTACGATCGAGTACACAAATCCGAAGACTGAAGAGGAAAGACTGTCAAAGAATTAAAGCGTCTAACGAATACTTACGTAGTTGAGAGATACTGGCGTCGCTTCGTCCAGAGTAGAAGAAGCCTCGCGTTTAGCCTCGCCTCTTGCCTAGGTGTGCAACTAAAGCCGCATTAATTAGCGAGTTGGCCTTACCTCGCCGAATGTGACGGTGCTGTCTCGCGTTGGGCCATTTGCGAACTCAAGAAAACGTGCGGTCAAAGGAAAACGGCGGCTCTTCAACGTCATTAAACTAAGCAACGCAATGATAGCATTAACTACAGACGTCATTAAAGCGATTACTTTTTCTTTCTTTCTTTCCTTCCTTTAAGAGCCACTAGGGCATTCCGCTTCACACGAACCATTTTCAGCGATTAACCAAACAATCGATACAGATCTTCTTTCCCTTGTTTCCATTTCTCCCCCTCCATCCCCCTCTCTCCGTCCCTCCCATACGTTTTATACGGATGAAATGATACGTATGAAATTTGGAAGGGGAAATTGGTAATGATAATTGCAAGATTTGCACAGAATAATAAACAGAATAATAATAAAGAGATCGATGCGGTAATCTTAATCAGTCGCGTGAAATGTTTGATTTTTTCAACTTCTTCCATGAATTGTCCTTTTTAGAGTTAGATTTAGTCGTTAATAGTACGTTTACGTACTACAGTACGTTACAACGTACGGTCGTCTGAATCTTAACTAATTCGCATATCCTAACAAGCATACGGTTGAAAATAGATGACGTTAATTTTATCCCATTTTCCAATGGACTCGGACGCCTGCTGCACTGACGCGGCAACAATATCATATCTCAGGGTTAATATTTTTCAGAAGATATCGTATTTGCTCTCTGTAAGCAGCCCTCGTGCAATCAACTACTCGATGCACCACCTTCTAAGCAAATATAGTGGCGTTCTGCGTGAAATGTGGGTGGATATATGTACAACAATGTACATCGAAGCATAAATGGATTGCCAAAGGAGAATCAACTTCTGAAAGTATGACTCATCCGTATATTCGTCCCACGCTATCTCCTTTTATCCACACAGGGTCGAATCAGCCTAATGTTAGACTGCAATATCAAGCGATTCGTCGAAATGTTCAGGGCTCGTTGTTCTTTCCAATTGCGGGAAATGTACACTAGTTTATTGGATCATAATCGCGAGCGAGACGTTCGAGCGGAGATCGCGACAGTTCGAGCAGGGTTGTTATTGCTTTTAGCGGGGGTTATTGTTTGTCCGAGTGGATCGACGTTCGAGAGAACCTCTGGTGCCTGTTAAATCGTAGACCAACCGATTCTTTATCTATCGAATGTGTCCTGTGTACCTTACATGGTTGCGGTATCGATCGGTAATAATAGGTAATCACGATCGGTACTGTGAAATTTACACAAATTTTCCGGTCTTCAAATATATGTATACCCACTTACATACATACTTATTCGCTTGTAAATCGACAGATATCGGATTTAATTGGAATCATCAATCGTCGCTGTACCGTATCAATCCTCCGAACCAGAGTTAACTTATCCGATTGTGCCAGCCATTGTTTACCGGAAACAAAGCACATCGAAGAACGATGAACGTGTCACCGAGACGATCGAACCTAGCCAATGCAGTGCAACGGCATGAAGCGTCTAGTATCCAGATGCTTCGAGTATCCTCGTGACGTTGGAACACGTGCTAATTAACGATGTTCAGATACCGCCCCATTTGGCTCTACGTTTAATACAATACCAAGGCAAGAGCAGGAATCATCCATCCATCCTCCTTTGTTTCCGTTTCGCAGCCTAGAAATCGCAGCCTATACGTTTCCCCTTTGTTCTTCGTTATTCGCTTAATCGCTGAACCCGAATAGACCTCGCTTTCATCCGGGTCCACTTTCGAATTTATCTCACACGTATCGAAACACATAATTCCCTTCGTTTGCCATCTAAAAGATGCGTTTGATTTTATTTAGTTCAACTTAGTTCCAGCAAGTGAAACTAATTCCTTGCCACTGAAAAGTTTTGTCTATCGTATGGATCGATTCACCTTGTTAAAACAATGTATATAATTGGGAAACGTTTCACCAAGATAATTCACCATTTATAATTTGATAAAAGAGGTTTGTATGCTTGCGCAAACAAGCAAATCCCAGCGCGAGTGTTCGCTCCTCGGAAAAGCCTGGAAAGCTCGTTTAGATCGAAGCTCGCGGCTAACGTCTGCCACGTGATTGGCCTGAAAACGTAAAAGAGGTTCATATCTGAGTAGTTTCATGTTGCGAATTGGAAGGTGAATGCGCAGGAACAAACATCGACAGACGTTTCGCACGTTTGTTCGTCATTTTCTGCACGCAGATCCCTTCCGCCGTTTCTCTCCTCTTATAGTCTAGACCAACTAAACTAGGATATATCGCCGGCGATCAAGCTATTTCTCTATAAATTTAGTTAAAGAAAATAAAAAACAGCTTGGAAGTTGTTCCTTTGTAAAGTTGAATGAAATTATTAATTAGGAAATACAGGTACACGTTGATTATCGACTATGCGCTTAAGGATATAAGGGTAACCTTATTGATAATTAATAACATTATTACATCTGCAATATTATTATTTTCCTATTATTTTCTCACGCGTCCAACGATCATCGCTTTAAAAATAATACGTTTCTTTAAATGCGTTTTTTACACCGCAGCGCGTTATTTCTGCTTTACAAATTTCTGCAGCGCAGCAACTGAATCTATGCGCATTTTGCGGCAAGAAACAGGTATAAAACGGATACGTATATTATACGATACCGTCGTTCCCTCTTTCTCTCCGAGGGATGCTTTTATCGGAAACGGATAATATCGTCCGCGATATATGCGACACGGCCAAGACCGGAAAGAAGTAATACAGCCCTTTACGCTCCACCCCTACCCGTGTCTTCTCGCCTCGGCCCCGTGTTCATTACGCTGGTTTTACGACAACATTTTTCTTCAGTGTCGCGCGGCTTCCTCTCTCGCGAGGTTTCGTGTCGCGCGTTACGTCTCGTCGCCGTATTTTCGCTTGCAAATTCTCGATACACACTCGGTGCACGGGGCAATATTTTCCCAGCGAGAATCGATGTTTTCTCGTCTTTTTCGCTCGTAGCCTTGCTTCCGTTTAACATCCTTCATTATTTATCTGTATCGCCGTACACGTTCACCCGCCAAGTTCGTTTAATTAATTTTTCTACGATTATTAGGGACGCGTATGAACAGTATAGAGATTCGAAGATCTTTCAGCGGTACAACTACACGATTATCGAACTGAAACCTGTCGTGGACACGATCGTATGGATCAATGATATCGGTTAAGGATTAAATATTTAGAAGACGCAAAACGACGCAATGAAACTTTTGTCTTTCCAATTAGAAAAGAAGAAAGTAACAGTGACGAGCGCTGCTAAATTAAGATTCTGACGAGTTAAATCAAATAACTTTACAACCTGTGTCATATCGCACGAGCCGAGCGTTTTCACTGAACTCCAAGGAACAAATAATCGTGGTCCGAGTCGTTGATCGCTAGTAAGATGAAATTATGAGATTCGACCGACCCGACGCGACGCAACGAACAGAATAATAAAATGCTTTCGTCGGATCGGATTTATTGTTAAAAGCAGCGAGAACGCATTGTTCCAAGTTTTTCGATTAAAAGTTCCCCGGTATCATTCGCTCTTCCTTTGGCTTCGTAAAACACTTCTGGTCGGTTATTTACGTTTTCGCTGACTTGGAAGATAAATTGGGTTCGTTGCTGAGACAGACTTTGAAGAAACAATAGCCAGTATTGGACAGTTGTTGTTGTATGCGTGAGAGAAAATTTCAGGCAAACAATCTTCAATTTGAATATTGCTTCTCGTAGAAGAAAGAATTTTTCACCCGTTAAAAGCAGAGAAATCACGGTTTAACATAATTGGATAACTCGATAAAACATCTGGATAATTTACATACTTTCTGAAACTTGTCGTTATCGCACAATAATTAGTAATTAATAACGACGAATTAATTGCAGCCAGATTTCGTAAAATCGCTGGAACATTGCAAAATTCGAAACGCCCAAGATGATAACTTACTTAAAACCCCTTAATTTTACGCGGAACCGTACCTGTCGTATTTTATTAAGAAAAAAGATCCCTGACATCGTTGTCAAAAAGCGTTCCATGTGTCATCGAATGACCCAATTCGTCTCTTTTGAATCAGTGCCATCGCTCACTGAATACTACCCAATACTAATAAGTACTACTAAATACTAAAATATTATAGCTATATATGTATTATACCTACTTTACTTAGATACTTGCTTTATTCGTTTACTCCTAGCACTGAAATACTCTATCTGCGCTACCTAGTACCAATATCATAATTTTTTGAACAAAATTTTACCATCCTTTGTTACGTTGGATTCATTTTTAAGCGACTCCACCGTCGCTTTTTTTCCTTTTTCCTTTCTTTCTTTCTTTTTTTTCTTTTTTTTTTTTTTCTTCTTTGCCGATCGTTTTCATAACGTACCTCGAATAACAATGAAAATGCGATCAGAGTAACGGCGATTTCTGGAAAAACTCCCTTCATTCGCGTTGCGCACTGCGTCAATTTGCGTTTCACGATTTCTACTACAAATTGTAGATATAATTTCTCGCCTGCAATTAAAGCAGCGTCGTGTAGCAGAGTAGCCTTCCTTAATGTTCGTTCGCTGTTCCCACGCGACTAGCAACAACGAAAATGATTCGCCGTCCCTATTAGGTTCTTATTTAGCATGGGCCGATGTTCCGTACCGTGTACGGTAATGTACACGCGTGTATCGAAACATGGCGCAGTCACACAGGGTGCATCGATGTTTTACCTACCGTTAATCGCAACGACGCGACGGAGAAACCACTACGGTTGGCGGTCGTAAAATGTCGTTTATCACCCGCTAAAGTCATTGCAGCGCTACCTCCGCGGGACGCCATTAATACGCAAATTGCGAGCAGAAATTCTGTGGGACGAGGCGCAACCACGATAACTAATACCTATGCAAGTCGTTACGGTTCTGGAAAGTCATTGGGTGTTTCTATGATTCGCTCTGAACTGGCAAGAATTCGAGATCGTTATCCACGTGGTAACATGAAATTATATTTATTTATTTATTTTGTTTAGTTAAGAATCGTGGAGTTAAAATGTTAAACGATATATGTAAATATTAGAAATAGTAGGATATCATTAATATAGTAAAATATAGTACGCAGCAAGTAAAGCGTGCAAATCAGTAGTAAATTTAAGTAATCTGATATACGCGTGGATGTACCGTATGTATTTCGGTAGCATTCGTGAAAAGATGATAGAGCGTATATTTGTATGCTACTACAAAAGTCGTTAAAACATTTCGAGGTTAAAACATTTAGAAAAGGTCATGTGTAATGGAAATGAAATAAGAGTTTTCCTATATTAACGAACGTGTACAATATTGCGTTTTATGGATCAATTGGTAAAACGGCAAAAATTAATCACGTAAAAACGATTCGTTCGGCAACGTTCTACGTAATGAATCCCCGACGGTGGTCGATACACACGCTTATGTATCACAAGGTATGTATTTTGTTACTGCAAGTCGAAATGCACGCGGATCGTGCTTTTTTACGATCGTCCCACTCGCTCCACAAGTTCCGTCCAGAATTTTATTATTACGCCGAGCGAGAACGAACTGGTCGAGAAAATAGCACGAAAGTCGGCCGTAAGAATACAGCGAAAGAAAGGAGAAAAGGATAAATAAAAATATAAGAGGAGTCATGGTCGTTTCACGGACAAGCTCCAATAATAATAACGGATAATAAATAATTATATCTTGTATTTCATAACATTGTATAATAACTTACAAATTACGCCGAATACTTGACGAAATGTGTTATTATGTCTTCAGAATACATATATCTATATACGATTATTAATTACGTATACGTAATTTACATCTGTAAGATAGTTGTTCCTATCGACATGACGAAAAGGTTGAAATTCTACATTTTCCTTTTGAATAACTTGGACGCTAAGAAGAATATAACTTTTTTCGTTTCTCGTTTAACATTATGTATCGTCGAATGAGAAATTTTCTTTTTTTTTTTTTTTTAGAATTTTCTTATGAAAATCAAATTAATTTTCACGTCTGTATTACTCAGGTTGCAGTATTGTCGAACGCGCGAATAACGGCCGATCACGAAAATGGGGATGTATTACGCGAAACAGGGTAGGAACGGAACACAGCTGATGCATCTTGCTGTCAACGTGGGAGCGCGAGCATGAAACACTCAAGAGCGCTTATCGTTAGTAGAACAAGGACTAAAAAGGGTTGGGGTGGGGGTGGGAGGGGAGTGAGAGAAGAAAGATGGAAAATCTGTCGACACAAAGAAAGCAGGAGTAGAGGAGAAACAAAGTAATGGAAAAGGAAGATCGAATATCTCGTATGGTACAGATACAGGCGACCTAAGCAGGCTGGACGAAACTGTATAGAAAAGAGAGGAGAAGAGAAAACGTAACGATAGGCAGAGATAAAGAAGCGCGAGAGAGAAGGTCGACCGGGTGCAGGACACGCACGTCGCGTCGGTGCGACTAGGATGGAAAGACAAGAGATCGTACTCGATGCTCGTTGGGTGAAGTTAGCAGTCGATGCGCACACGCCACGCGCTCCGGACGTACGTATCGTTCCTCTCTCCGGTTCGGTGTCTCGTCGCGTCGCGTTGTCCGTTCGTTCCTTTCTTGGTTTGTCAACGTGTCCGTTTCGAGCCAGGGAAATCTGTTGCGCGGCTTCCGCTCGAAATTGTTTCCTCTGCGACACTCTACACGACAGAAACTCGGCTGACCGACGATCTTCATCGTCCCGATCGTTTCTCTGCCGAACAGCCGCCGCATGCGACCGGTTACGAATTTCAAGAAAACCGATCCTAAACCAGTGTAGTGGTACATTTAGAATTCACGATGCTTGTGATATATTAGTATCAGTGAGCTACTTATTCTGTGCAGTTTTCGACATTCTTGTGTATGTCGAGTATACTCGAGTTTAGGATAAAACTACGACGTTACCTTATCGGAAGACTTGGATGGTTCCTTGGAATGCTCGTTTCTCGTTGATGCCTGAGCAAAACGGGTTCAGCCGTGAAATCGAAAGCCAGGTAAACTAGTCGTTTCTCTGAAAACGATCGTGTTACGACGTGATCTGTGCAACGTCGAGACGCGGTCGAATTAGATCGATAATTTAAATATCTGTAGTTTGAATGCTTTTATAAGACTACAGTTCTATCTTATACATTGTTTATATTACATACTTGTCCGACGAATCATATACATAAACGCATGCACGCATGCACGCATGCACGCATGCACGAACACCTATATACCTATACCCTACGTATATATAAATATTTACTTGCAACGAAAAATCGTTTCGTAACATACATTTATTGTTGGTAATATGTGACCCGCTGTGCCCGTGTACCACCTCGCACGTAGTTTTCGTTACTCGGACCTACGGTTTCCGTCGTTTGATTCGTTACGCATCTCCGTTTCTCTACCATATTATTCATACGTGGCTCGTATTTCACACAACGTTTCGTTCACACAGATCATCTCGTTCATCTATAAAAAATTATTGAACGAAGCGTGTTTTGAACAAAGATGAAAACTATGTTTGCTTTGCATTTAATATTCATTATTTAAAATTCGATTTGATAGGCTTACAAGGAATGTATATGTACACAACCTCTGTAGATCGAATTTCTGTTTCTTGAATATAAGAGATGAGAAACCCGAACAACCAATAGATTTCAATCGTCCCCTTGTGATTTGAATAATCGAGTTTCGATCGTACATCGATTCGAAAAGCAAGAAATGTTGATAGAATTGGCCGGCGCTCGATTCAAAATACTCTTACAAAGTGATCGTTAAGATGGGTGTGACTATATGTTCGGATTGGACCGACGAAATTTGCACGAGTTATATCGTGTCGCATCACGCCCAATTTTCTCCCCTGATATTTTTCGGATGGCATTTAAATTTTAAAGACGAACGCTGGACGACGTGAACGGTGGATCAATCATGGCTGCACGATGGCAA
Source organism: Bombus cullumanus (assembly GCA_014737535.1). Classification (NCBI taxonomy): domain Eukaryota; kingdom Metazoa; phylum Arthropoda; class Insecta; order Hymenoptera; family Apidae; genus Bombus; species Bombus cullumanus. Next base: position 36,067 of record JACXIX010000022.1, on the reverse strand, counting down.
TGACAGAATGGTGTTTATTAATAACTTTATGACAGAATACGTGCCTGTTTGAACGAACCTTCGAGCCTTCGAACCTTCGTGCCTTCGTGTTTTTCTCACGTAACGATAAATCACGATGTCCCGTTGTCAGCGAGCCGAACGAACATAATGAAACTTTTCCGTTTCCACCACATATCGTACGCGCGGTATGTGTACGTGAACCGCTGGCGCCTATGACTCATTTCACGGGCGTGTATCGTGATTTTTTGCGGTTGAAACGCCGAGACGCCAGATCGTAGGAAGGAATATCGTTACATCCGCATTCTGTCTCCGAGGCGTCTAAATATGTGTAACTATGTACCTACTATACATCTATGCCCTACGAAACGAAGGAAAAGACATTTTTTAACCCCATTCTCAAGATTAGCACATAAAAGCACGGTTTATTATATGAGAGATAAAATTTATATGGCGACATTGTGGTACCAAACTTTCTTTCGATTTACAATGTCAAAACAGGATCGGTTGTATTTCTTTCGAGTCACACTTTCTAAAAATATCTTCTCTTATGCAAGGTTAATTATTAAAACATGATTATTTCTGCTTACGTTCGGATTAAAATGTTATACAACGATAACTGTTACATCGTGTTATTAATATTATACGATGCTTGTTCCTCTTCGCGTCCTTTGTGACTATATCTAACCGATATAATATAATATAATATAATATAATTTGGATATTGTTTCGCATAGATAAATGTTGAGATATTTGATTGCTTGAAACGCGTGTGTATACGCAGGTCTACCGATACACGCTACTGATGGTCAGATATCATATACTAATTGTACGTATGTATCATGGTACCCAGGTCCCTTCACATGGAACTTGGCCTCGATACATGCTTCGAGGTAAATCTCGTCACGACAGTTATCGTTACAAGAACATTCCAGCATGACCTACATAATAACCCTTGGGCCCAGCAATGTCTGCAATATATCGATATTATTAGTTAAGCATGGAATTTACTTATTTACTTATTGCAGACATCGTATTACGTATATGTATGTATAATAAAACATACCGTAGAAGGAATTCAGAGATGAGATCATGGCAAGCGCATGAAAGTAGGCGGTCGGTCGATTCAATAAACAGCAGCACGAAGGTCACAGGCTTAAGTCATCCAATGTGTTAACATTTTTATTTTCGACTCGCTTCTTCTGGGCTCTGGCTTTATACGAAATGACTTGAAATCGTTGGTCCGAGCATCTCGTTAATCATTGATCGTTAATTAACAAGCAAAGCTATCGACGATAGCCGATAAAAGGTATGAAATGAAATTTTCCATCTTTACGAGTAGTTTTTCTCCTTACACGAGGTCGGTCGTTCGCAAGGCGTTAGAAGAAAGAAGTCGGCGATTTGATTGACAGTGCGATAGATGGTGGTACCCTAGTCTCTTGTTCCATGTGGACGAAAAATTAACGACCATGTCCTTCGACCGTGAACCCCATCGACGCAACGCGACGTCTCGAGCAAACTTAATGTCAGGGGCTTTGCTCGTAACGTCGAGTTGCTAATTAATTAAACGAAGCGAACCTCTACACAGATAAAGCAGATATTTCTCGTTTCTTCTTGTTCACCGGCAATTTTATCCTCTCGTTGTTTTCATTATTGCTGCGCGTGATATTCAGACTGGTTCGATTCAGCGAATCTTTATTTTTTGGGTAAGGGGTTTTTTATGGTAAGGGGATACGCGTTTAGAATTTGATTCGATGCAACCGATACAATTTTCCAACACATACGTTATTAATCTCAAATAATCTATCGGGTGTTCCGTTAATTGGCTCGTTTCTTCCATGGTGAATATCATTTTTGATAACTTTACTCTTGTAATTTATCTCTCGTAAGTGTCACAGCTTTTGAACGATACACATATACACATACATTTCGTTAAGCAGTAGAAGAAGTATTGGCGGAAACGTGAGAAACAATATCGCCGGTCTATCTGTCGTTCCATCGAAAATGTCTGAATCGTGATACTCGACATAACGCGTACTATCCGAATGTACGCGTTTACACGCTTTCCGACAATTTCCGACACGGAATACCTTCCCGCACGCGTGTGAGATGTATAAGGCCCCGTCTCTCCATTCCGCGTCGGTATTTGCCAATGCGGCCAGCGGCCGCTCGGTAGTGCCAAGACAGACGTTTCTTCGCTTGGGAAGCCGATCGCCGCTGCATAGGCATGCCGATCGATTTAACACCGACTGTTGTCGGTATAGAAATGTCTGACAATGAGCGGAACCGTGCCGTAAGCCGTAACTGTTCCGTCTCTGAACGGATATCTAATACGCATAAATCCACCTTCATAGTCGATACACAGCGAGACTTATTTTCAAAAGGAATTAGAAATAAAGTGGCACGATTAACCACAGAATTTGTTGAGTCAGAATTTCTCCTTGCAAAACAGATTGCGATCAAGCATTCTCCGTTGCCTTCGTATTTTACCATGATTTTTCAATGTCGCTTATTATTAATGTCCTTTTATGTTATCCAATTTTGCAATCTTTTCCTTTGGCAAATTTTTCTATTTTATTTATTTACCTCGTTTGAAAAGAGCGAGACGGGACTTTGAAAAAGCGATAATCTTTTATTTCGTCGTTAGATTATTTTTTCTTTTTAGTTTTCCGTTTCTCAAGATACGTAAATATAAAGCGAAGAGAAACAGAAAGAAATTGAAACTTATTTGCCGCACGCGCGCGTACAGCGGTGCATAAATTATGTCTTGAATTTGATTAACTATTTATATGCATTCTTAGCACGCGCGTAGTGTTTATTGCTGCATTTATGAGTCATGCAAGACGCGCAGCTGCAATTGTCAGAATTGAATTTGTTTAGGATGATAGTGGCTAGAAGATCTTTGAAAGGATAACTATGTTTTTAGGGAATTTCTCGTACCTTTTTTATGTGAGAATCAATCAGTTGAAACAGAACTTTGAACATATATTACGTATACATTTTATAAGGACAGTTAGGTAAGTTGACAGTTGGGTATATTTGAAAGATAAACAAGAAATTCTTCGCTTGGCCTTCATCTTACGTTTGAGAAATAAACGCACAATTTGTAACGTATAAGTTTATTTTCTATTATATGAAAGTTGCCGCGTTCTATTCTATATCGGAAACACGAGCCATCTGGCGCTAGAACCAAATGTCACTGCCGTAAACAGCGTGATGGGAAAGAATCTCCATTTACAAGTGTGCAATACGAAGATTTGCGTTGAAAGAAGAGAGAGAAGTACTGGCTTTTTGGAAAACTCGTAACGTGTAACGCTAGATGCAAGAAGACCGTTTTTCAAACGCATTTCTCCATAGTATAGGCTGTTCTGTATCTAATTTCCTGCAAGTTATCAGCATCCCTCCTTTGGCATCGCACATGTTTCACACACGTGTTACTCTATTATGTCAGTCGTTACCACATGGATAAATGCATTCTCCAAGGACTAACTTCCCAGGCATGTTTACTAGCATGTAAACGAACAAGCAACGTGAACGACAGGAAACACACATTGAACAAATTTTCTTGAATCTCAAATCCGTTTAGCCTTTTTAATATATTTTAATATTCTCGCGTATAATAGTAGCACGTTATGTTATGTTGCGTTGCGTTGTGTTGCGTTGTGTTGCGTTGTGTTGCGTTGTGTTGCGTTGTGTTGCGTTATGTTGCACGATCGTTAGATTACGACGGTAAACGTTGAATTGGATCCGCAATGTTCGAGGATAGCCAGCCCTGGTTTACAAATTCCGTTTCGAATTATTTGACCCGGAGAACAACTCTTGTTTGGTAGCGTAGAACCGCGAGTATATCGTTTGACTTGGCTTCACTTAGCTCGAAGAATCAAGCTTTATCGTTCGCTTGTCCACTCGGTATGATCTTTTCGCTCGAGTGTCCGAACCGAACCTAATCTCTCCTTCGAGGGGAGGTTGAAAAGACAGATGAGAGTGTAAGAAGATGTATAGATTTCGAAATACTTGGAACATTTGGATTTTCTATTTGTAATGGGGCGGATCTAATATCAATGGCAAAACAGAAGCATGGCGTAGTGGTGGTAGCTGATGTTGGAAATTTCTGCAAAAAGATACGAGTATATCGCGAGTAAACGAGGAACGAATATCAAGCGAGACGTAATTTGCGAAAAGATTTTCAGATTGACAAGAAGAGAACTTTTCTTCCAAGCAATATCGAAATATTTCGCTGCTCCGTTTATTGCCACGAGCATTTCTTTATTATGCCTTCCTTTATTCATTAGGCTTTTCGCTGTTACCAAGCAGAACACTACCTCCAACATCGACGTGTTCGCGTCGTAGGTTACAGCCACGCGCGTTTCGGCTGATCATCGTGCCACGCATCCATACGTACATACATAATACATACATTGTACATATACTCTGAAGTTTACGATGTATCTATAAATCTTACGATATAGACTATATAAAATATTGAAAAATCGTTAGTTTTCATAATTGGTCGATCAATCGTAACATCGGCAGACGACGTTCTAGCCGCAACAGATTTCTTATTAAGCATGTATTTGTTACAGCGACCTGACAAGCGTATCGAACAATTTTTTGTATTTGATCAGGCAGGCCGCCTGCAGTAGTCAAAATATCCGTACAGTTGTATCGTACGCACGATACGGTATCACAGTAAATCCGAAAAGGCATACCTATATATCTTACGCTCGTTCATAGGACTACCGGAACTTGTGTAGCTGACTTAAAGGTTGTACCAACGAATTATACGCGGTGGATATGCGCTGTTAACGAACGGTAGCCATTAACCCTTCCGTATAGAGCTTCGCATCGTAATGTTTGCAATATTTGCTCAAGGACCAAACAAATATTTCCAACGAATCGGGTAAATAAGAAGATTTTTCTTGAAACAAGGCGAATTCTGTTTTACGGAAAATCAGCGAAATGGTGACAAAAAATGCATGGTACACATGATTCTCGTCGCAAATGTAATAATACCCGAATCCAGGAGGCAAGCAGTCGGGCTAGTTCCCGTTCTTCCACACATCCGTGGAGCGCACTTTTCGTCCGCATTTTACTAGCCACTTTTCCAGCGGCTTTTCACACGAAAAGAAAAGAAAAGAGTTTACACGTAGGCGGATTTAGAAAGCTCATCCATTCGGTCGGACGATTTTCTCTCGATTTTTCATTTTTAATGTGTTTACGTTAGGTCGGCTAACATTCAAAATGAAACGTTACATACATTACTTGTTGCGATCCGTCTTGTTTCTTTGATCTGTCATTATCTGATTTATTCTATCTGATTTGATCTGTCGTTATTCGTTGTCGGACGTTGATAAATAATCTCTTAGCCCCCTGTAACCGGATTAATATCGACTTTGCTCTCGAAGAAAACAGATAGTAGTGCAATTACCTGCCTCTCGGTTCTACATATACATATATATATATATACACATACGTATACATTTACAATTCACTCCATGTTATGGATGCTCAATGCAGCGTCATTGCCGAAGGCTCGTTTTTCTATTTATCGTATTAACGCGTTGCTTTTCCAAGTTTCGTGTCACACGAAAGCTTTCAAACTCTAGCAGCACTTTTTTTATCTTCTCTGTACGTACATGCTCTATAACTCTGAGTCGTTTATCGAGTTTGATAGCTAACTCGAGGGCATTTGGACAAATGCTAACGATGATAACGAGGCGTGAATATCGCAAGTCATATTTCGTTACAATTAATTGAATTAATAATCACAGCACGTTATCGCGAGAATTTAACGGATCGTCGGTTGAAAAGACGATCGGAAAAAGGGAAACATGTGCCAGGCAATGAGCTTCGAATGCAAAGTAAATTCGCGATTCGAGTAAATTTAATTAGTTCGAACTTGAAACGTTCGAACGTTTCCAATCCTGTTTGCACGAGGCTGGAAATGTTTGGTGCAGGCAAATTCACAATTTTGCAACCGCTGCGCTTTCTTTCGTTTGATCGAATGAGATTTAGCTCGTATAGGACAAGTATGGCACGTAGGGACGGTGAGCGTATGATATGTACAATGTACATACGTACACATAAATATTTCTTGAAATGGCTTCGACGACGGATGCTGACGACGGTGATTCGAGAGACTTGGCTGGCTCGACCGACTTATCGTTTTTGCTGTATTCTGCACGCATGCTTTTCGATCGATGCTTCGGCTTTTCGGCAAAGATCATAAGCGCGCGGCTGCCGCTTTCTTACCGTAAGCAGCCGTGTAGATCGTAGACGAATGTTACGATACGACCGCGTCGTCAACGATCACCGCGACAGAATCAAGGGGGTATGCCATCGTCGTCGCCTTTAGGTAAAAGCCTTCTACTTTTCCTTTCCACTAGACTAAGATTTATATCTGCCTATCGAATAACTGCATATATATATACACACTTTGTTATATATGTATACTTGTAGCGTTCAATACAAAATAAGATTTGCGAATGGCTATAGTCATTTGTAGATAAATCTTTCGCAAGTTTAAAATTATACGTACCCTGTTCAGGGGTTGTTGTTCAAGGGATAACATCTCTACATAGGATGTATGATTCGACTTTTTAGACAGATTAGCGTAGGAAGTGGAAAGTACATGCTATACTTAAATATAAGGATATATGATAGCGGCTATATATAATAAAACATAGCTACTAAAGGAACAAAAAGGCCTTTCCTGAAACCCGACTCTCACGTTTTAATTGGGGAACGTAATCCCGTATTTCCACGTGGAATCGAGCATTTTCGAGCACTTGGAGAGTTTTAAAATCCATGCAGTCAGAAGCGTGCATAGACGAAAAAGGACCTTCGTCGTCGATCCGATCTTTTAATTCAGACTACGACGTTACCATCTGCGAAAATCACGCTGGTGCAACCGGCAATCCCGCGCTCGCTAATATCGCTATCGAACCATGAAATTCCCAGCTAGAGACGATGCCTGATATTCCGCTAACATTAAAGTTCCGTAATTGCATCGCTGCGAGCGCAGTGGGAAATTCCAAACTGAATCGGCTTGGCCGCTTCCATAACGGCGATGCAGCTGCACGGAATTTAACCTGTTAACAAATTAGCCGGGGGATTTGTTAATCGGGACTCGTCCGACGAGAGCCGGTGGTTACATGGCGTATGATTAAACCACCGATCGAAATTACACGAGACTCGTTAATATTCTGTAATAAGTGTAATTAACTCGGTTAGGTGTTGTTGCGATAGGATAAATCATTTACATTCAAATGACGTACGAATCGATATATATATATATACATGTACATATTGGCTACGATGTTTGAATGGAAGTTTAATTCTATATTTATAGAATTAAAAATAAAGCATAGACAATTTTGATAGAAATCCTTCATGCACAGCGGTATAACATTCGTCGGTTCTCTTTTCTCTTTGCTCGTTGCCCTTGCATTTTCTTTGTTAGCTATTTACTTTATTCATTAGTATGTATATATATATATATATATATATATATATATATATATATATATATATATCAGAGAGAGAGAGAGAGAGAGAGAGAGAGAGAGAGAGAGAGAGATGGAGGGAGAGATAATCGGATTAAGAATAGAAAGTGAGAAAAATGTTATGAAAGGTGATCGATGGGAATAACAACAGATAATAAGAGAGAGATAAGAGAGATGGAGCAACGTGTTTCGCTTGTCTGTCGAAACGAGAAATCATGCCAAATGACCCTTTATTAACTTTTCTATAAAGTTTGAGATACAATGAGCGCGATTAAATACTGCAATTAGATAAAAAATTGCTCGATATGCACATATTCCTTCCCTTCTTCGTTGATATTCACCCTTCGCTTCGCGCGACCGTGGTGGTAACGATAACGATAGCGATAACGATAACGATACAGTTTGATTGCTTCGAAGCCGGGAACATTCTCGTCTTTGGCGAAGCGTTTCTCGGTGTTTCGTCACTTACATCGTGATTTGGCCGTCGCTTTGCGTCGCGCCGGTTTCGGGCTCGCTTACTAAATTTAGTTCGTTGTCCGAAGGCACCATCTTGGAATAATTCTCTGTCGGCATTTAAGCTATTTCGAAAGCTCTTTAAACTCCGGCAACGCTTCTTCGTATTTTGTCGACACTGTTCAACGCGGCTTAAAACGTTTATTACATCACGTCGGTCAACTACCGACATTTCATTTTTGGGAAAAAGCTAATGCGACTCTTTTCATTTCCAGTTCTCACACAGTCGAATGATTACCATATCGTGAAACGCGTTCGATCGAACACATGACTCGCTATACTTACACCTTACAACGCTTTACACCAGACCGACATACCGTCGCCTCTCGCCGCCATCCAGTGTCCCCCTTCCAACTATTGAAGGGACAGGCGTGGGAGGATGAAATTCAAGTGCCACGTTTAACACGTTTTTCGAAGACTGAACAGGACATAGTCGCCGCCGCCGCCGCCGCCGCCGCCGTGTATTATTATTACAGAGCGGTGCAACAACCTCGCGGTTATTTCGGCGCGACTCCCGTCTCACGGAATGCACCGTGCAAAGGAAACTGGCCGGCGCTGCGTGACTTGGGGATGCGTGTGTTCCGGAAAAATAACAGATTATTTAGACGAGATAACAGTGACGATACGATATATTTTCTATCTGTTCGAATGAACGTTCTTTTCTTTCTGACGTTCCACTTTCGATCCACAACGCCGACGGTATGAAAATCCATTTGACAAACAGGCATCCAGTCAAGAACTTATCGCCTCTATTTACTCTAGATACATATAACTCTGTCTTCATTTTTCACAGCGTGCGGTGTGTAGGTTGACAGAGATCAAGTGGTGCTGACGCGATGGTAGAAAGGTACGATATTGGGAAAATATCGTGGATATTCCGTCTCAACGCGATTAATACCCAGACGATCGCTGATGGATATTCTTAGATTCTGACATCAGCTTTCTTTCATTCACCAACACTCGTGTTCTTCTTTAGTGCGTTGATTGGCATCGGTGCTATTAGCGACCAGCGATTAGCATCAGATTCACCAGCGGAGCTATTATGCCGAAAAACCGCTGACGCTATTTATCGAAACATATCAATTAAATATCCGTAAAGTTTTTAGTACTTTTGACGTTCAATGCCGCTGTAAAGCTAAACGCGCCAATACTATGAAGCGCTTTAACGTTTTAACGAATTTAATTATGTATATCGGTTGGATTCATTCGGTTATTGTATCGTATTGCGTATATCCTGTCGGTGGCAACGTACCACGATACGTCGCGTCACGCGCCATCCCAGCTTAACAAGTTCGAAGCAACAATTTTTAACGCGATCGGACAATTCGGTTAAGAAATTATCTAAAATTTATTACTACGTTGCAAAACAAATCTCATCAAATGAAACGTAAATCTACATCGATCGGTAGACGAAACAGTTATGATTCGCGATCATCTCGGAATAGGAAGCGATTTACCAGACAATTTCCATATTTGTATATTTTACTATCAATAGCTATCTTGTATCTTGTATCTATCATCTATTATCTAGTATCTATATCGAGAATTATAAAAACACCGTTTTTTAATTACTTTTGTAGGGAAAAGAAGGAAAAAAAGGAAAAGTAGGATTTTCTCATCAACTCGATACGCGGTACATATCCGCTCGTCAAACGTAGCTTTTCATTCGCGTTATCGCAATAAATCTCGCCAAGCAAAATCTCCGATAATATTAAGTCCTACGGCCACGAAGCGATTGATTAATAGACCGTTTTCCACGGACAGCGGGATGGTCCTGATTTCCCGCGATTCCGCCGCGAAATACCCGGAAAATCCGCATTTCGGTATTAGGCACGATCTGCCATGAAATCGCGTGTCCGATAACCGCAGACCACGATATACCATCCCGAGTCCCATGTTCCACACGTGTTTCATCATATACCTATGTACGTAATACATACTACACCTACACAAACGGGCGCATACACACATACACGCACGCACACACGCACGCACAAATACGCGCGCGCCTCCGATACATTTCCGCTTCTGCCCATCTAACTTCCATCTACAAAAGATCCTTTCATTTGTTCTTCTTTCCCCTCTTTCTTTCTTTCGCTTTCGTTCATTTATTTATTTCTCCCTAGCCCTCTTCTCGTTCGTCGTATGTCTCTGTGTTCCACCGTTTCTTCACCCCTTCTTCTTCCTATCGACGAGATAGAAATTATTTTGCGCTGTTTTGTTCGCAACGTAACATTATGGAGACCGAGTCGCGCGCAACCTAGCGCCATCGAGTAACGAAGAATCGTATCGCGGACGATTTTCAGGCTGATTCCTTGATTACAAGGACGAGTGAATCGGAGCAGGTGAATCGATACGAGGTCGTGTGGACGTCGATATCTTTTCGCGAAATCGTTATCGGAGATAAGGGCGGGAATTGCCCGACGTGCGATGGAGTATACTGGGGATGGATCGTTGCCGAGTCAGGTATTTGCGATTTGCTTCTACTTCGTCAAAGTTTGTCGTCGTCGAGATAATTTTAATAGGTAGACGATATAACGCTCGATGTCGAGTTATTTCCAACATTTCAAATAGATTTTAATGCAGCGATTGAAAATATTTTATTCGACTACCGTAGATCATCGTTACATTATTATTGATTCAGTGAACTCGTGTAAATATGTACCTATCCCGGCCTTACTTCGTGCTTCCCTCTCAGAGTGGGACGAGTCATCCGCAGCAATCCTCCAGTGCGAAACAGCGTAAATTCATCTTTACATCCTCCCGTGCTTAAACTCGTCGTTCTTAATAACTCCGTTACTGTTTCATTCAACTTGATGTTCAGTTACTTTTGCAGAATTTCTTACTCGACTTCCGCACCTCGTAATCACACGATGCGTCGCTAATCCGAAATTCGTTAGTTCGAACAGACGCGTTCGTTAACGAAGCTGTAGATAATGAATTTTCAGCTGCCTAACAATAAGGCAATTGTTAGCGCCGTTCGACATTCTTCTATTCCGCTTTGTCAGGCCCAATTTAGATGGTTTCGCGTGCGAGACTCTCGTTCAACATTGCTATAAATATTCTAGTACCAGATCGGAATATGTTTTCAAGCTGGGGAAGAAAGAGAGAAAGAAGGAGGGAGACTAACGATAAGCCTATTCTCATTTGTCGCTGCGGCAATACTTGTTTCGCCACGAAAGAGTAAAAATGGCGCCTGTCGGATTATTTTTGTTTTTGGAAATCTGTATCGAACGTTACGCTGCCTTTCTATCCTGGATACACTCGCCAATGGTAATCTGGGGCATTAATCTAAGATTAATTTCGAAATTGAGATGTGCAGTCTACCCGTTGTTTTATACGGCTAACTAATAATAACGATGATTGTTAATAACAACATCGTTATATTTTTCCCTATTTCATTCACGTTCAGTGAGCTGGTGAGGTCGAGTGAGAAAAGAGATAATAGTTTTAGTCAGTAACTCTTAGTATGATACCGTCCTCGATAACAGAATCCATAACTTGGCGAATTCAAACGTGCGCCTAATAACCGAGGATCATCTAACGTGTAACGTACAACGCATTCTATCCTCTTGTACGTATGTATATCTGTTTTCATGCAAGCTTATAACATCTTAAACCTCTAATTATTGATAACGTAGTATCAATAATTATTCATTAACGGAACACTTACAACAGGCACTTGTTTTGAAGAAGATAGGAGAAGAAACCGTGTATTTCACGTTAACTTATTCACCAAGACGCTCAAAAGGCAAATCCCAAGCTTGCAAAACTTGCTCAATGTGCGAATATTCTCCTCTCGATGTGTTACTTAAAGGCGATCGTTAGACGAATCTCAACCCCTTTGGTTTCGCCTTTCATCCATCGGTATGCTAAAAATTCACTCGTCAGCCGTTTTCAGAAACACCGATGCGTCTCTCGTTCATCGATCGTACAGTTGTTAATCCAGTCTATCGAAGCTATCCAATCTCGAGCTGTACGCCATTCGGGATTCACCGGTATTCGAAAGACGATCGGCCGCGATTAGAATGACGAACGGGTAGTATAGCAGAGTAAAGCAGAGTATTTCGCTTTGATTCATGTCTGTACGACGACGATGACCGCTCTCGAACCCTCTCGCACGTGTTCACGTTTTCCATCAACCCAAAGCCCTTCCACTTGCACGTATTCGCGGTGGTGCGGTACGGCGCAGTGAGAGGCTTTCACGCTGATGAATGGCTGGCAGTGACGCGATTAAAGGGACATGCGTGGAAAGCTATCGCGGTCGTTGCATTCTCGAGCACGTTGCACGTTCGCGATAACGATGAAAAGATGATCTGACCGCTGTGCTCTCTGTGTTACCTCGCGACAACAACAAGATCCGCGCCATGTGTACCAGCAACGTGATGTTTACTTGACGAGGGGCTGCTTGCTCTGTGTGTGTGCGTGCGCGCGCGTTATCATGCGAGTTATTAACTTCACGCGAGAATCCAACGATTGCGTTCACCGATTATCTTCTTGTTATTAACACGATACGCACACACGCGCGCGTGCGGCCGCGCTCACACATACACGCACCCACACACACACGCACCCACACACACACGCACCCACACACACACGCACCCACACAAGAGCGATCTTGTTTTTGGGATATATTAGGCGCGCAAGTGAATAATCCAAAGTTTATATGAAAGGACAATACTGTATCAGGCAACCGACGAATATCATCGCGAAAAATACCGCGTTTTTAGACAAGATCCAATGGTCAAGTTATTCTTGTGTCTCGTCCACTAATTAAAAGTGGGTATCGAATGCAATTCGAAGGAGTAATGTCTAGTGAATAAACTGGTTGCTGCAATACGTACCAAACAACGCTCGTTATGATGTAATGCTATGATGCTCGTTAACGATCGTAAAAGTAGCGTCGTGTGGCTTGGCATTGCCGTGCAGCAGCAATTTCAGAGAACGTTCTCCTTTGTCGTTTGTCAGTGTCCCGACGATCGAAACTCGCATAGAATGCAACGACGAATACCTTGGTCAAACAACTTGCGGGTGTCTTTTCTCAAATAAACTGTTGAAGTCTCTGTCGTACATGCGATTTTATACGAAGCGCGGGTGCGGTGGTTGCAGCAGCCTCGAGTATAGGCGCACTTCTTCAGTACAGACAGCGTACAGGATCGTGCACGTTCCGTGGATCCAATCAGTCACGGCAATTTCGATTCCGTCCTCCGTTCTCCGTGTTTTCTATTATCTCTGTCGGCCATCCGAATCCTGCCTTTAGCGCAAATCACGCCTGATTGAGGTTTCAATCGGAATTCGTGAATAGAACTTGATTTACCGGCGTACATACACACGTACATACGCTATCAGAGATGCATAGATTGCCTCGACCAGTCGCTTGCTTGCATTTCCCCCTATCGCGAAACGCAAACCACCAAAGATGGCTGGTTTAACCAACCCCTTCTGTCCCCATGCGCACTTGTTCAGGCAAACAACCTGATAATGATTCGAGCATGAAGTTATTAATCGAAGAGAAGCGTTGCGGACACCGTTCGATAGACCGATCTTTGCGGTGGGTAATTTCGGGGTGCAACGTTGAACGTTGCTATGACATGTGTATTTACATTTTCGTTAATAGATTAGATCCGGTAATATTTTCCGAGGTAATAGCAGTGATTTTGTTAAATACCTAAAGGATACGATAAATACATAATCCAATCAACGAGACCAACAGAGATTGCTCAGATTTGCTGCTTTAAAGTTCTTGCTCTTGGAACGTCATATCTTGACAATGTCCATCTTGACATGTTATTTTTATTTCGTTTTCATTTAAAATTATCAATAGTATTACAAGAGCATATGCATAAATCAATCCAGCATCTCATTTCGACGATCCATTAAATAGAATTATTAAACTAGCAGCAAATTGATACGCTGAAAACTACGTCGATTTTTTCTTTGGACGCTCGTCCACTTTTAAAAGTATTTACCAAATCAAACTTATCCAAACAATCTTCGTAAAAATGAAAAAAGATAACTCGAAATGAATCGAATCGAAAGAAAGCCCTTCTGCCTGTACATTCGAATCTTCTCGACAAACGAACCGATCAATCGAGCCCCGGCCGTCGCGGCGCTTTGATTTTAAACGTTTGGTCGCGTTTGTTTACTATTCCCGATATATTTATCCGTTTCGTTTGCACGGTGAATTCACCGATGGAATTTACGTACCAGTACGTCTGCTATTCTGGCGCGAAATTTTCCAGCATAAAATTTTCGCGACTCGATCGGTTTTAATCGTTGCGACGACAGTCCATTAAACGCGTTTTTCACCAGTTTACGCGGATATCACGTACTTACCTTTTACACCTTTTACGATGCAAGTTACATCGATCGATCGTTTGCAACGTACGTTCGCCTGTGGCAATCTGTTTCGATATCTTTAAAGTGGAATAATGGTTTTAAACTGGCTACTATGTGACGAAAAACATAGAAAATTGCACGGAAATAAGTTTCGTTGAACGCACGAAAATTATTTTTGCAACCTACGCAAATCTGAAACGAAAAGATCAGGAAACGCATAATCTTCTTCTGTGTCGCGATAAACGATATTCAATTTTCTGTTTATTGTCTGTTACAGAAGTCGAGGAACGCTCCAGCGGGAAGGCGCGTGGTGGTAAACTAGCGCGTCGTGCGCGCTCCTTCAAGGAGGACTTCCTGGAGAAGCTCTCCCACATGCGCTCTCCTGGTAGCGGAAGCGGCGGTGGAGGCAGTGGAGCGGCTACGAGGGCCGCCTCGCCCTCCTCGCCGCGAACACCGCGTGATAAAAGCGCGCCCGGCTGCACCGATGGCGCGACCACCCTCGACAAGAATCCCCTCCGTGACCTGCATATTCACGTGCGACAGGTGCAACTGGCACTGCTTCACTTCCGGGACGTCGTGTCAAAGAAAAAGCTCGAGATGCTGCCCGGCAACGGCACCATCGTCCTCGATACTGTTACCACCATACACACTGTGCTGAAGTCCTATCTCCTCTACGAGAACAGGTAAGCGAATTCAATCGTGATTAAAGTATCGATCAAAAACGTATTGACCGATCTTTCTCCGGAGTATTTTCAGTTAGTTGAGTATTTTAGTTTAGTTTAGTTTGTCTAGGTAAAATTCTAAATTTTTATATAAAATGCCTGCGTGAACTAATTCTTCGATGTGATGCAGCTACAAATTTATACTGTGTAAAAGTCAAATATACAGTAATAAATATTATCGTATAATTACAACTAGTTACATCTATTGGAAATGCAAAGAGAGATGAAATTCTAGATGCTAACGAATATCGTTTGTAATCGTGACCTTCGTATTTTCTTGACGAAGCTCTACTCTGGGATCAGCAACGAACCAAGTGTATCAAGCTCTAGCACAATTATTAAAACTCTGTGACGACGTGTTGCTGCACGGTGACCAGTCCTCTGCCTTGGATACCGAGAACGTTACACACATTATAGGATTAGTCGAAGAAGCTGTGAAAAACTTGGTTGCCCTGGCGAATGAGAAGATTGCCAATAGACAGAAACCTGTCGCCATTACAGCTAGTAATAGGTAATCTTTCTACTTGTTCTTTGGTTGAAGCACTGATTTTAGATAAATTTACATTCTTCCATACTGCTACAAAATGTTAGTTGTTCGATTTTATTAGTATAATGAGCAAAAGTTCGATACTCTTTTGTGTCGTCGTAATCAGCAGAATTTGACAATGAACCATTGAAATCGCGTTTTCAGAACGTCGTCTTATGGATCGGAAATGACACCGCAAAGAAATTCTTTGCCTGATATTCCGTTAACGCCAAGGGAAAGGCAGATTTTAGAGCAAACAGCTGCGACTACTACTTTGGTCCGTAGCTCGCACAGTTCAGAGTCGATTTTAAGGGATTCTAGTCCTCCCCCAAAACCGCCACTCCCCGAGAGGTAGTTTCTTCCTATGCTTTTTATAGATAGTGCATAACAATGCATCTATTCTCGAATGTAGTGTAAAAGTAGTTCTACGTTAAACGAGTACGATTAAAAAATAATGTTTGGATGGTGAATTGCAGAACTAATATGTGTCTGTCGGAAGAAAATAGTTCTTCCGGTACACCGCCACCATTGCCACCGAAACGGAGAACGAGAGGTCAACAGTTGCTCGATGAATCCGAAGGTTTTCTAGCATCTAGTCTCGACGGTGTTTCCCTACGAAGTCGATCTCCGGAGGATTCGTCGTCTCTTCTGAGCGCGTCGGCTGGCAGTTTGGATTCGGCCTTGAACCATTCCCGTGACGAAGATGAGATACGGGCGATCATGGGACCAAACGACGAGTCTCTGAACGACAGTATGGATCTCAGCCTGATGGCTACTATCCAAGGTAACAGATCCATCCTCTTTTATCGTATCATAGCATCGATTATTTAATCATGGCCAGTAAGAATGTGATAAACGATGTATCTTGCATAACCTTGGTAACACTGACTCGGTATCGAGTCAGTTTCAAGCATATTTAAAAGAAGAAAGTAATAAAGAGAAGCACGGCTAGACAAAATTATCATTTATATAAATAATACGTTTATATTATACATTACCTTATAATACGTGGACTATAATACGATTTTAGGATATTTCTTTGTAACGTACATTGTTTGCAATATAATTTGTAATATAATTGCCTTCTGTCTTCTTTTCAATACATCTGTATCCAATTATTAGTGTTAGTCATTATGTTACTTAAATTGATACGATGAAATACCTTTTACACAAGTGAATGGCAACCGGAATGGAACCAAATGGAACCAAATGGGATAGGGGTCTATGGCGGCACGTTTTCATCAAACTGGAATTAACAGTAAAGTAAATATATTAACAGTAAAGTATTCTACATCGTCCCTGTACATCGTTTTAGTACACGCGAGTGGCACATAGTACGTCAGAATGTGATGTAATCTTGAACTCAAGCGTGTTAGGAGTTTGAAATTTAAAGAGGAATCGTATAAAGCACAGTTTCACGGTAGGAGGTTCGAGCGTTGTTCCTAGTTGTTCCTAGTTGTTCCTAGTTGTTCCTAGTTGTTCCTAGTTGTTCCTAGTTGTTCTGTTGGCTGTTTTGTTGGTTGTTCCCAAGAAATAAGAGTCCAAGTCTAAGGCGAATGTCGAGAAACTCTAAGGAGAATATCGTCGCAACATATCGAGTACCTACAGCGTAACCCTAAACATCGCTTTAGCTCGTAATTTCGTCTTTATTCCCGGTTGCCATTCAATTAATGTCACTTATAAATTTAATTAATTAATCGTCTGTTTTAAGTTTAAACGTCAACATTTTCCGAAACGAGGCAACCTCAGCGTAGTTCCGTTTGTCAACATTGAAATATCGTATTAGTCGTATTAGTTTGTTCTATGAAGATTTATATCCGATTTATGACAACGAAATTAGAACCATCCTGAGATGGTAGCGGTAGAACTATACAAGTACATTTCCATTCGTGTCGAAAGGTTCACTATGCGGACAAAGCTTAGTCAGCGATGTGGTCTTCAACTGTGCTTGTCTCGATCGTCGAATCAGTCTTACTGAAAATCTCTTAGGATACGTTAGGATACAAATTTCGGAAATAATTAACTCTCCGCCGAGCAATTAACGGCAAAAGATTATGTGGCGTAACGATAAAAAGAGTCAATATTTTTAATTATATACATACATGCGTAAAAGTTTTATTTTTATCGATTGAATCAATCTTTTTTCAAACATTATGCAGACGATATAGAGAGAAACTAAATATATTGATTATTTTTTTACATTTATAGGTATGCAAGTTAATGGTAGTTCAAACTGTAGTTGCTGGGACGGTTCCGAAACAAACATACCAAGCACAATGTTATTGGGTCAACAAACTCCGCAAGAAATGCTTAATCCATTTACCGGTGGGTAATATAAAATCGTTTTATATTTGTCGCCAACGCCGTCAAACTGAAGTAAAGGCGGTGCCGATGACGTTGCACATTTATAAATGTAAAGAAAAAATGTACAAGAGCTAAAATTATGCAAGAATTCCTCGAATAGCTAGAGCGAGCAGGTAACGTAGGTGTCAGACCTTTAGACTACGTGACTAAACAGTATAGCATAGATCTTCGTTCCGATCAGTTTAATAGGTTGGTATTCTTTTTCTTGATTCGTTTTCTAAACTTAGATTATCTAAGTTAAATTTACCATCGTAAAATAGTGCTTGCTGACAGGAATTGGGAAGCGTTGCAAAGTATCTTTTTGTAAGAAAGTTGAAGAACAGGCAAGTAAACATTTTCAACGTGTTATAACGAACCATATGGCGATTATGTTTCAGGTATAGAAGGAAAAATGGAACGATTATCGACTCAAACGCAGGAATCCGGTTTCGTATCCATGCATTCGCAACGAAGTTCGTCTCAAAGTTATACTACCTCCAGTATAACGTCCAAAAGATCTTCTCAGCAAAGCAGTATTAGTTACAATTCCCAAACGTTTAATTCGCAACAATCGTTCTCCCAAACGAAACTGTCTTCGGATAATAACGGGTCTATTTTCACTCAGAAGACAATGACTAGTACGAAGAGTACCGTTAGTACAACAAATATTTCCGGAACTGGAGATCCTGCTGTATTAGAAAAATTGGTAAATGTGGGTGTTGTGTGTCGTGATTTTATTTCTTGTTACTTATAAATCTCTTACTTATAATTGCTAAAAAACAGTTTTCAAAAACTATTTTCAAATCGAAATATA
Organism: Bombus cullumanus; assembly: GCA_014737535.1. Lineage (NCBI taxonomy): Eukaryota > Metazoa > Arthropoda > Insecta > Hymenoptera > Apidae > Bombus > Bombus cullumanus. The sequence continues at coordinate 17,305 of JACXIX010000022.1, read as the reverse complement.
ACATAGAAATCAAGCACTTTTTTCGCTGACTATTTGCAGAAATTCTATATGTACTTATAATTCTATCATGACGATGCAATAATTTCGATCGTCGATGCATCGTAGATTATAAATTTGCAAGCATCAATATGTGTAATACGTTCTTATTAAACCTGAGTTTCCGTGTTTCGTAGGAAATGGAGTCGATTTCTGCATCGGATGCTAATGGTGTGCCGCCAGCATTGCCGGAAAAACGATCGAAACGGAGGAAAGAACGTCAACCGTCACAGTACGACAATGTACCTGAAAATGAGCATTTATCAACCTGTAGTTTACATACCAATAACGGCGATAATACAGATACCAGTAAACCCCCTCCACTGCCGCTTAAGAAAAGGCATAGTAAGTCGAATTAATGTTTATAAAAAAACAACAGTAATACAGCAGATAATATTTAACACCATACTACGATTGCTTTATTGCTGTTGAAAAAATTCAAATAAAGTATCAATGATAATGGATATGTATTAATAATGAAGTTGCCTGAATTTGAAGAGAATAATTATTAAACAAAATTATGTTAGAGATTATCTAGATTATATTAGAGTAGTCGTTCAGAATCTTTTCCACGTAGTAGGTTAAAACTGATACAATATTTTGTATCCCCCAGTGTTCCAATCAGTGGCATATTCTGGTAAGTGGGATCCTGCCCACGCAAATCAGCTATCCCTCAGCAAACACACGTTCACGCTAAGTTGAAACCCGTCGTTTCACGCATTAATTATACACGACTTTTAATATCTTAGCTTTTTGCGGCATGTTTTCGTCGTTATTTTTCATTTCATTTTGTCGAAATCATCAACGCGATTTCATTTGACTAAGCTTGGATATGTCACTCATATTTTTGGGCTTTTTCATGGCTTATATCTTAATATATATAATTGAAATAATGAAATAATACTAAAAACACATAGAGCAATGTGCGTATATATATATATATTTTTTTCTTACATACAAATTATTAAACTTTCAGATTTCATTACATTCTATCCACGCTCATCTTTTCCTTTCGTTAGTTAAATTATTTTGTCAAATCAAACTCTATACATTTATTTGATTGGAATTTGTTACATTACATCGTACTTTATAAATATATTTCATTAACCGTAGAAACTAATCTTCAACCACCTATGTGGGCGTCGTCATTGTTTCATTAATTAAATTGACCTTTTCTTGCTAATAGTCAGTTAACACTTACGCTTCTTTAACTCTAGAATTAAGACAGCCGACTTTAGTTTTCGTTTCCACAATTGCGCGTAAAAAATCGACTAGAGGATATATCTCCAACGATCCGAAATTTTCTCGATCTACACGATATTTGTTCATGCTTGCAACATCGTGATGATATTTATCCGAATTTTAAGTAACCGTTTAATCGCGAACAATGTAGCCTTAATCGCGGTAAGAATGTCGTTTAACGGATTTCACTCTTATTCCAGTGAGTTTATAATAATCTGGTATTCGCTACCTTACATATATGTCATTATCTATCGAGATACATGCTTGTGCATCAGTGTTTTTCTGTATTTTATACACTTGTGCTTTGATATTTTATTGTAACATGAATCATGCTTGTATGTACCATATATATACCACATGTGTGATAAAAATAGAAATAATATACATATATATATATATGGAATCGTATTTTTTTTATTTATTTATTTTTCTTAAGTATATCACATTGTCTAGTAGATTAGAATCGTATCAATTTAATCGTATCTATTCCAGTCATGGCATACATGGAGATGTTTGGGAATTGTTCTCACAGCAACAACGATTTCATCTCTGGTCTTGGGACCCGTCATTCAGTGGCTGCTTATAATTCGATGCAAGCGGAATGGCAACAACACGAAATGGCTCTTACTACGACACAATCGTGCTCTTTCATGGCACATACTATAACTACATTACATGACAATTCAAAGTATGCGTTTCTAGATATAAAAATTTATACATATCTTCCCGTGTTTAATATAAAAAAATACAAGAAAGCGTATTATATCTTTTTCAGTACCTCCATAACTATGGCACCATCAGTAGCGGAAGTAACGAATAATTCTAGTCTCCCACCAGCATTACCACCAAAGAGATCCCGTTCCATTAAATCAAATGCAACGCCACCGCCAATTTCGCCAAAACCCACCATTAGTATGCAAAGCATACATACAATCGAACCAATCGTAACGTCAACACCAATGAAAGTAGAGGAATCTGGTTGTATTCATGATAAAAAGGAGTTATCACCTTTGTCTCCGGCCAAGTTGGTAAATATTTCATAAAGTAACGTAGATTAACGTAGATTAACGTAGATTAACGTAGATTTGTATTACCTAGACACATCTGCTACTAATCTGCTGCCGTTTCATTTCTAGAATAACGTTGCTTTGGACACTATATTACCGTCCTCGAGACCTGCGAGTAATGCCTTATCGTCGATTTCCGTCGATGATAATAACTTGGACTTGAGAGACGTCGATCAAGACGATACTATTTTGGATGAACTCGATATCAGCAAGTATTTAGTCTTCAAGAAACCAGACGAAGAAGGGCCAGATATAAGGGGTGGCCACCCGGATGCATTGTTAATTCATGCAACCAAAGCTAATAAACATGGTAAGTTTTCTATTCAAGCGTTATAATATAAATTGTACTGACAAATGAATAGTCATTGAAGGATATAATGCATTTCGTATTCTTTCATGCTTCATAGACGAGAAAGAATCAGGTCAGTGTAATAATCTGTTGGATTTACTTTCAATTCTGCTGTAGCTTCAAATTGCAAAGTATAAAATTGCTTTTCCTCTCCCGAAAAATAAATACTTTTATCATGCATACGAAAATTTCTGCGAAACGCAATTGATATAAACATTTACCATACGAATTAATTACCGCATGCTTATTTTATTTACAGACTTTTTGTATCAAGAGGCGTTTCTCACAACATATAGAACATTCATGCAACCATTGGAGTTAATTCAAAAATTACACAAACGTCATCAGCGATTCTCTTGTTCTGCTGACGTTATTAAACAAAGAGCAGCTCGTGAAGCATTTTCCTTGTTGGTTAGAGTTGTCAGCGATTTAACGTAAGTTTGCTAGAAAATTAACTAAAAATTAAAGATTTTTTTCTAAATATATCGCAAATAATTCAATGTAACTATAAAGAGGTTGTTAATTTCTTCCAGCATGTCAGATCTCGATGATACCCTGTTGCAAACTCTAATGGAATTCGTACAGCAATTGGTATGTAGCGGTGATCTTACTATGGCAAAAGCTTTGCGTGTTAAAATTTTGGAAAAACACGCGGCGAAGCAGTTGCAATCTACACAACCGATTCTATCTTCGTTAAGTGTAACAACAAAGCAAGCTTCCCTTCTCGATTTCAAGAGTGAACAAATTGCAGAACAAATGACATTATTAGATGCTGATTTATTCATGAAGATTGAGATTCCGGAAGTTCTAATTTGGGCTCAAGAACAGAATGAAGAACGAAGTCCGAATCTAACTAGGTTCACAGAACACTTTAACAAAATGTCGTACTGGGCTAGATCGAGAATACTGGAACATAGATTAGAGAATGAAGCGAAAGATAGAGAGAAATACGTTGTTAAATTTATCAAGATAATGAAGCACCTTAGAAAAATAAATAATTTCAATAGCTACTTAGCCTTGCTTTCTGCGTTGGATAGCGCGCCAATTAGAAGGCTCGAATGGCAGAAACACATTACAGAAGGTTTAAAAGAATATTGCGCTCTTATTGATAGTTCCAGTAGTTTCAGAGCTTACAGGCAAGCTCTGGCAGAAACACAACCGCCATGCATTCCGTACATGTAAGTACCTTTAATCTTTTTATTTCAATAATCGATAGGCAAAGTTTTCGTCGAAGCAAAGTTCATCGAAGAGCTAACAAATATTCGAAGCACATTTTTCACTTACAGCGGACTTGTCTTACAAGATCTTACATTCGTGCACATTGGAAACAATGATTTGTTACCGGATGGTACGATAAATTTTTCGAAAAGATGGCAGCAGTTTAATATCGTTGAAAACATGAAAAGGTTCAAAAAAGGGTAAGCTCGCTCGTTTAATAATTTTTTCTAATAATATATTTCAATGTTATTTCTAAATTGAATTGCTTATTTATTTATTGCAGAACATATTCGTTCAAGAAACACGAACGTATAATAACGTTCTTCAATAATTTTAGCGATTTCCTCTGTGAGGAAGCAATGTGGCAGATTTCCGAGAGTATTAAGCCGCGCGGTGGAAAAAAAACACAGTCACAGAACTAGAATATATCAAACCCTTTCATCGCCTGCGTCTCAAAATCGAAAGGCTGAATCAGTAAATTAGAATATCTGTAGTTGTGATGTTTAGGTAAATTTACCTAATTACGAGCCGAATAAAAATGATGTAATGCTTTAAGGGCGGTGAAAGGGTTAGCTATGTTTGTCCCGCTTCAACAACCTCTGTGAGGTTGTATCTCATTTTATGGAATATTCAGTCTCTATGGAAAAGTAAAATAGAAAAAAGAATGCGAATATTCAGTTATTTAGATCAAATTGAGATTTGATGCATGCGTGCGTACGTGTGTGTGTGTGTGTATGTGTGTTTTTGTTTTGTTTAAAAATATAAATTGCGTGCACGAATATCGATTGAATCGAAATACATATAGAGAGACTTTAATGAATTGGCTAGATCAATCATGTCTCAATGTATTCTTGCAATTTTTTCCCTTTTTGCTATAAGGTTAGTAAGGGAGAAAATCATCATGTTTATTATGGATCTATGCAATGTATACTTAAACGATACACAACTGTAATGATGCTTAACATGGCATGATGGAAAGAGCAACCTTCTCTCTCTATCTCTCTCCCCCCTCCCTCCCTCCCTCCCTCCCTCTCCCTCTCTCTCCCCTCTCCCCTCTTCTCTCTCCTCTCTCCCGCACACACGCATGCACAAGCTCTTCTATAGAAATATATATAAAAGCTATTTATTTATTTGCTTTATATCGGCGAATAGCGATATGTAAAAAGTAGTAAATGTCATACATTTCTTTTTAAACTTATTTAGGTATATATGTAAACGTCCATCATATAGATCTGTTATAGATAGGGAAACTTATGCGTCAACGGAGATACATTTGTTGACTTCGCAAGGAAAAAACACCAATTACGTTGATTAATGTAAAACAATTATAGTCTCAGATCAGTGCAAAAATGATGCGCTTTTTCGAACACGTGGCACGACTGAGCGTAACTGTTACATATACTATTGTATATGATTCTAGGAAACATTTTTTGTTGGAAACTCGTTAATAGGTATCCGAGATTTCAGCTTTAAGACAAATGGTTATCTAAAAGTGCGTAGGTAAATTAAGTGTAAAAAAAAAGCCCACGATTAGACGAATTGGATTGATATATCATTCACATTGCCCTTGTACCTTCGCCGATAATTCTAAATACCTTTGCTATCTTTTATTATCAGATTCCATTACTAGTTTCTCTGCGTTTATATTTTTCAGCATTGTTAATGAGAGTTTCCCTCAGGATACATTCCGTTGGAGTAAAAGAAAATCATTCGATCAATTTTATCAAGATAGAAGAAACATACTACTGGGTCCTACAATTTTCTTATTCTTTGTTAAACGCGTCGAATTTTAATGCGTGCATCGAGTTTATTTGATTTCTTAAGATAAATGATACCACTGTAATGATTTATGGCTGTCTGCGTGCCTCATATTATAGAGTGAATGAATTACGTCTATTAACGTTTCTCCAGTCTCACGTTTAACGATATAAATATCTTGTATGCATAATTCATGAACAAAACTATAATAATCGGGCTTAAGAGATATGAAAAAGAAAAAAAAAAGAGGAGAGATGTCATCAGTACGTTAATGCGATATACGTACGGTGGTACTGATGGTACACTTTTATTCACGTTAAAAAGAGGGCCTAAGCAATTGATGAGTAGCATCGGTTTATAAACACACACATGCCGTTAATTAAAATTTACTGATATAAAACACCGAGGAAGTAAAAGGTAAACAAGCCATAATTTAGTCTCAAGGTCTAGTTAGAGGTTAACTATTGTATACATACATATATAAATTTGATAAACGGTTGTCAATTTCTAAACGTGCATGAAGCACGCGCGCACACACACACACACACACACACACGCGCGCGCGAATTATATACATACATACGTCGTACACACGTAATATAGTTTTCAATCGAACTGTAAACGAATAATAATAGACGTAAAAGATGCATCCCGTTTATCGCAGCTGTAAACATTTTGAAAGACGCAAACAAGGAAAAAGGTTAGTACTGGTTATGAACTTTTAGACAAGCATATATCCCCATATAAGCCCCGATAGTTCACAAATAACGATAATCACACGTGGATGAGTATGCAAGTGTGTTTGCAGACAACCACTTTTATTCAATAAGTTGGTACGTATAAAAATGGTTCGTCTAATGTGAAATTAAGAAAAGGTTATTAACATTGTATGTAAATAGTTTGTGATTGTATTCATAATTTCTTGTATGTATGCGAGTGCCCATTTATTACTCATACAAATGCGCGCGCGCGCTCAGCATATTATCTTTATATTATCTTTACGCACGATGTAATTAATACCTTATATACTTTTTAAATTATGATCGAAGTCATTGTGATGCCATTTTACATTCTCACATAATAGCGGGCACATATACTGTATATTTTTTTCATTTCAGTTATCTTAAGTCACGCAACGAACAGATATACATAAATTCTTCATAACAGAAGAAATAAATTAAAAAGTTACTACAGTGGATTCCGCTTATTTAAGCCACCGGTTATCCAAGGTAGCCGTTTATTTGAAACGAAGCTGAAAGTATAGAACCTGACCGAATAAATGAAAACCATTTGTAGATAATCCTAATTTTCTTCGCTTAATTTCATTAGTTGCAGCAGCAGCGTGTTTGGTTTTTTGGGATAGATGACTGTAGTTGTCTATGAGAAAGAGAAGATAGCAAGCGGGACGGCGCGACATAGGGGCAAATCACGTGGCTATATCTTATTTGTAACGTAATATTTTCGGTCAGAACGATTGCTTATCTATATGATTGCATTGGCTGTATTAGATGTAACCAATTATATCCGCATTCCTTTGCCTTATTATCTTTTTACAGACGCATTACTTATGTATCGCATTTCTCTTTCGTTTCCGCTCGCTGTAACTTTGTCTTCTCAAAATATTCTCATCAACTATTATAGTTTGTTTCACATCTTTTGTTATCTTAACTACCTACGTAATTCTGTATTGACCGATGTGATACCTGGCATAATTGAGACATCCGTCTAATCGGGCTAACGCTAGTACCGATGTGTCCTGAATAACCGAAATCCACTGTATTTGTAACTTAAAATTTTATTCGCAGAACACTAAGACAAAATATTAGAGATCGACTTGTGATATTTATCCATTTACATGCCATAAAAAGTGAAAGTAAATGTATATAAATACACGTACATATATCTTTAATAACAAAGCCAAATTTACCGATTTTTATTTATATTATAAAATAAACTATAATTTTTTGTTGTAACGAGGAATTTGTGTATGCTGCATAATTTTACATTGCATAATTTTTAGTTGTCTGGTGTCATGTTCAACATTGACTTTTTTTGTAGTTTTCTTTTATACGTAGAATCATTGCCATTCTCCCCCCACCCCTCAGATTCATTACATTATTTCCTTTATGCATCACATCTACATCTCCTCGATGTCTGCTCTGCTGCTATTACATATTTGTACATATATTTCGAATCGCTTCTATACTCTCTGAGATTTCATTAACAGTTGTTTTACCGAAACATTTCATGCGAAAGTGTATTTATAAATGTATAATGTGACTATATCGATCGCCTTTGCATCTATTTTCTATTATACGTTTCTTCGATTTACTGTTAACGGGATTCTCATTCAAGTTTCGCGTAGGCGTACATATACATATGCATATGTACATACAATTTAAGGATAAACGCTACAAAATCATGAGTGAGATAAAAACAGTGAATATGCAACGAAAAACTTAGACTCGATCGGTTAATTAGATAAAGGAACTAGACTAATTCATAGTAGGTGAACAAACTGCGAGAAAAATTAATTAATTTGATAAAAATAGATTGATAATAAGATATTTTTGAAGTTCTTTTATTTTATACTTTATAGTACAACAATATTAATTACTAGTTAAAAGAATGAATATCCGTATATATCTATAGTTGGACAAATTCTAATATCGTGGTCCATTTTTTTGTGCTCGGAAATTCTATAACAATCATTAAAGTACATAAATATTTGCTTTGTAGGAACATATTGAACCTATATTTTATTTGCCAAAAAATTAATATAATAATTCTATTAAGTATACATATATTATTAAAATGGATTACTATGAATTTAAATGCTAAACAAAAATATAGAAATATTGAAAATTAATTTTTATTATTTATCCTTCCTTTAACTGCTTACATTTACATTCACTTTACTTATAAACTGTCGTACAACTTTAGAATTAAAAGTATGGACATTTAAAATTAAAAGTTTATGCTTCAAGGATTACGATGGTGGTGGTCCAGATTGCCGGAAACTCGTAGTTTCCAAGATTTTCAAGAGTGTTGTCGAGAATATTGCATTAGGTTTGGGTTATTCCCTGGGGCCGCCGTGATCGTGAAACGGCCAGTTACGTAAAGATAAGTCGATTGCCGAACGTCGAGCGAAGCAGTTACCGCGTCGACTACGCTGTGTACTACTATTTTAACACTAATATACATATTCGTTAATACGTATCTCGAAAGCTGCTGCGGTTTTTTCGGCAACTCGAACTATCACCATCGTAATACTTCAAGCACAAACTTCTATTCATTGACCCAATAACTAAAGGGAAGCTAAAGTGTTATGTTACTTCAGATCTCTAATTTATTTAGAATTATTGAATTCCTTTTACATATTTTCATTCTATGGTCCTAATCTTGTACTACATTAAATCCTATGGTGTGATTATATAAATTACTCGATGATTACGCAATAAACAAGCAAATGAAAAATTTAATTACCGATACATTTAGACACAAGACACGAGAATTTATGTATGCGATTATTGCTTCAATGATTGTTATCACGCCAAATCTATCTTATTATCAATAATATTAGTTATACCTAGAACTAATAGATTAATGTTTATGGCCGTATTCTTTCGACTTTGACTATGGATTAGCATAGGCAGAAACGTAGATCCGTGCTTTTCCATCTTTCGCTAAACTATCTTTTGCTATTATCTTGCAACAAAAAAAAAAGAAGAAAAGAGAAAAGAGAAAAAAGAAAAAAGAATGAAAAAGAAACAAAAGAAAAGGAAAAAAAAACAGTCTATAAGTGGAAATGGACTCTAAAGCAATCGCTGTTGAATTTACTCTTTCGTCGCGAAACGACCGCAACGCTTTTTAGTCACCGTATATACCTTGTACCGATGGTATTTCTGTGGCGAGGGGTATTTACGGTTTCAACACGACACCTTGTACATACACGTGTAGGTACTACACAAGAAATTTGACGATCGAACGATTGACATCGATCTTTTACTATATATTTTCGCAAAGAAAAAATCAGTTTCAGAGGACAGGAACGAGAAGTAGTAGTTCTCCTTGCGACATCATCCCTAGCGAATATCTCTAAGCATACGTATTATACTATATATGTAAAAGAATAGAATTTATCTGCACGTTCGAAATCGACGATGCAGAATCAATTGCGTGAAATAACTCTCGCCGAATTTCAATTACCTATGTTTCGAGTGTGTTATTCTAATGAGTAACAACAAGTAATATCATCCCTAGCGAATATCTCTAAGCATCAAACAAATAGTAATTACTATTAATACGTTACTAATCTCTTATCGATAAATAACAAAAGATTATAGTATGTGTAATTTAACATCTAAATAGATACGATGATACGTGTAAGAAAGTGCAGATAGTTTACCGTGATTATCGACGATGCTTTGGTTAACCCAAATAACGTTCGGAAAAACGTACGTTTGCCAAAGTGCCAACTATCGCTATAATACACGAAGAAGGACATATCACCGCAAGATACATACATGTTTGTATATACTGCTATTTAGAGATGGCAGTAATCCTAATATTTTATTACGTCTATCAAAAAAGCGACAAACTGGTTAGATATCATTTTCGGCTTCGATTCGATTGCTTTACGAAATAATGACGCAAGTTTCTTGTTTGTTCGTTCAACAGCATCAAATACAGTTTTATTCAAATAAGGTTCCTTGGTGAAAGTGCAGAAAAGCTCCTTACCGATTTCAATGACTTGGAATTACGCTGTAAAACTCAACATTTTGAACATCCTTTTTTTTTTTATACGTACAACCACCTGTTGGACTTAGTTGCCGACATATTCGTAGGAAGCTGTCGATACCACTACAGTGAATTCTGCCTATAATTGTCTGTCCGAAGCAGCGTACGAGTCAGTTTGGCTGGTTGCTGTCTCAAGGCGCGGCGCGGTGCGGTGCGGTGGCCGAATAAAATAACGCCTAACGCAAATCTAACTCTTATCGTTTTTCTTTCTTTTATCCTTTTTCTTTCTTCTATCGTTTATGTAGATTTAAGTTAGGTAGCTAAGGTAACTAAGACCGATCGCCGGTTATATGTATAGAAAAAAGTTGTTTAAAACGTTGAGCTTTACAACATGTTTCCAAATCATGAAAATCGAGGAGTAACTAGCTTTTCTGTAGGTTCATCGATTATTTGATCAGGAAAAACAGGGCTTTATATTTACGCGATGAAATATGTATATGTTCATGTATATTGTAAAGAACAGCCTATGTATAGACGCGATACATCTCCGGTATTATTTTGTTGCAGGGACGAATTGTACATTTTAAGATATAACATAATAAATCGAAACGCACACCTATAAGTATAACAGATAACATGAAATTTTCGAATCAGTTTCTCTCGATGAAAATGATGAACAATCAAACAAAATTATGCCCCTTAATGAGAAATCAATGAACTTTAATATAGAAGAATCAATTTCAGATCATACTTTTAATATAAATATTAGATTGTATTTATTGTAATCGAGAAATTTTATATTTTATTGCGGCTTCACACAAGCATGATAAGTTGCGTAAATAAATAAAGTAAATTTTTTTATTTGAAAATCTTGGGCGAAAGTTGAACGTCAAAATGTATAATTCTTGTGAAAGCAACGACTCGTTAATCACAAAAATTATCGCAACTCTTAGACAGCCTAGGTATTATTCATAAGTCGAGTGGTTCTAAATACTATTCGTATATGGAAATGAATCGCTGCTCTTCGTTTTTATAAATAATTTAGTAGTCACAAAGTATCATCGAAGGCATCGTTGACCGTATTGGATTCGTCCCTTAAATAAGATTCTCGATCAAAATAATTTAAGAAATAATTACAACGATAATTCCATAGAAAGGTTTTCATGTAATTATCAATCCACCTCGACGATTTCGATGATTTCTGTTTGGTGTTGTAGAAATCAACATTTTGAATAACTTTTCCCTATGCATGTAACTGCCGCTAGATTATAGTTTACGAGATATTCGAAAGAAGAAGAAGATGAAGAAGAAAACGAAAAAAGAATAGAAAAACCGTCATTACCACACCGCAGTGAATTCTGTCTATGTTGTAGCGCGTACGTGACAGCACGTATACGTTAGTACTGGTTGTAGGCCGCTTCTTATGATGCGATGCAGCGGTCGGATAAAATAGAAAGCCTATGTAAACCTGTATAAACTATAAACAGAAGATAAGAACGAAATACATATCATACATGTATAGGAAAAAGTTGTTCAGAATCATGCCCTCGACAACATATTTAAAAATCATTGAAATCGGTGAAGCGGATGATCGATTTTGGACAATTGCCATTGCTTTCATAAAATTTGTTATTAACTATAATCAAGATTAGATATTTATAGACAAATATTTCTAAATACTTTTTGTTTCTTCTTGGAATTACAATTCATTGCCACACTTTAGTGACGTAGGTACGCTTTTATTATTAGAAAATACAACAGTTAGCATAGAACTGCCACGAAACCGTGTAAACTATTCGTGAACGGAAGTAGCTAAAGAGTAGGCGTACGGCAAACGTTATTACAAGCCATTTAAGGGATCAATCCATTTCCAGTTCATATTCCAAAAGTTACAAACATCAAAAGCTACAAATCACAATTTATTATATCCGGTAGCGACGCAGAACTAATACGTATGGAGGAAAGAAATATCGGATGGCATTTATAATATATTCTATACGTGTCTTATCTATATAGAACTCTGTACATGCGTATGGAATGCCAATATCATGAAACGAAAATAAGCGTACACGTAATTCACGATTCGTATCTACCGACTGCGAGAACGAATACGATTCACTGAGCGTATTATTCGTAAGCGAGCGATTACTACAACAATAATATTTCTAGGTCTCTTTTCAATATCCTCTTTCGCTACGTGAAACTGTATTCGAACAACTGTATTTCAGAAGAAGCGAACGTAACATTGTGTTCATGTATTTTGATTTATTATGTGACTGGTTACATTTTTCTATGTATATTTTTCTTACCGTGTGTATAACACGCGCTGTTTCAAAGCTACGTGTTTATGTAAGGGCGCGATCGACGTGCGATTAATACCTACAACCATTACCGATAGGTTTCCAAGAGGATTTGCTCTTCTTGTCACTAATATTATGTCGAACATCGTAATATGTGTACGAAATTTTGGATCGAATGTTATAGCATTTTTGTAATAGCTGTGCGAAGAAGTGAAATAAAAATGTTAGAACTAAATATATTCTAATGATATATGTAATCACACACAAATAGCATAATAGAGCTATCACCTTTAAATCACTTCAGTTCAATAACTCATCTATTGCCTATTACCGTTTCATCATGTATCTAACCAACTTGAGCACGAATCGCAAATAATTCGCATTGTGTAACCTTTCCTCTTCAAATATATTACAATATCGCATCGAATGTACGCCTTGGCATTGGTAAGCCGTTATTTCAATTAAAAGAATTATTTTAAAACTTAAACGTATTGTGTGTGTGCGTGTGTGTGTGTGTGTGTGTGTGTGTGTGTATACATATATATTCTAATTTTTAAAATAAAAGATAATATATATAAATTCTCAATATTTCTTAATAAAAATATCATCTTAAGAAAGAGTATCCTAATAAAAACGATAATTATATAATAGAAATAAATATTATAATAAATATAATATTATTATACGATATAATATAAATACTATATAATTATTATAATGCAACATAAATTCCTTTCCTTGAATTTGAAACGAGCATTGCTATTGCAAAATTAATTTTGAGAAATTGTATGGAGAAGGACGATGTAAAAGAAGTGTATAAAAATGGATTTGTAGAAAAGTATGTATGTAACTGTAACTAGTAAAACAGCATGTTCAGACGATACGAATTTTAACGGATTCGGTAATTTTATGGAATCGGTAATGTTCGAAAGCAGCGTGTGCACAATTCCATATCTTGATTGGAAATCTAACACTCGCACGTACGCTTACTTTGTTTAAAACGTGTTAAGAGAACGTGTAAAAGTATAAGTGAGAACATGGGCTGTGCAATAAAGATGAGCAAAAATAAGTAAATGTGTATCTAACTTCAAACCCTGAAACCTGATTGAAAAGCAAACATTATAATTCCAATGTTGGTTTAGTTTCGGACTCTCTGTTGAAACGTAGCCGCGGCTGGCAACCAATGCCGACGTATACGCTGTCCCAGACGCTCAACTATAAGCAGAATACACTGCTGCAGTAATACCGACAGTCTTTTGCGAATATATACATACATATATGTGTCTCAGATAGGAATCTCATGAAATTCTATATAAAATAAATGTAGATTTAATCAAGTAAGGAGCTAGGTCAGCTCCGCGGTAATCATCTATCGGAACCGACTGGAACTGCGGCAAGGTAAGAGGAGTATAGAATGTACAAATTTCACGATTATTCCTTTATTATTATTATTATTATTATTATTATTATTATTCCCGAAATTTTATACGCAACGCTAATAAAGATAAATCTACGCACTCATATTCAAGCAATACGCAACACTAATAGCGAGAGATCGAACTGCAACCATCTAAGAGGTTGCTGATGAACGATCACACTTGTACAGCTCTTGCAGCTGGATTTTTGTGATACAGGAACAGTGTCCGACAAATGCAGTCGGAGGGCTTGGGGATTTTGTAAACGCAACTCTACTTAAATAAAACGCGATCATTCATTATCGCAACGCTAACAGGAAAAATTAGTAGAACTCGCGATGGAACAATATCGCAACGATAACGCTTAAAGCAAATTTAAGGAAAATTATTATTTACTATATGAAAAAGCTACTTTAAATATTCTGGTATTACTACTTGCAATACTATAAAATTAATTGAAAACTAACATTTTTATAATCTAATTTTAAACAATAGAAAAATAAGAAATTCTAAAAATTCATAATAAAATTTGCAAAAGGCAATCGCGATATCGTAATTCGCAACTCTAAAGCAAACGCGATTATTATTTTCTCGCCACACTAATGAAAAGCCGCGATGTTATTTCCCAACTCTAATACAACGCGTAATTAATTTGTCGCAACACTAATAAGAAAAATCGCGATTTGCCCAATGGGACGATGGACCGATATAATATATGTCGGGTTCACGTTATGACTAGAGTTGCGGTTAGGGGCGTGAAACGAATCTTCGTTGTGATTAGACATGGTTGTTGCGCAATAGAGAAGATATTGACTAGTGCAAATATGATTATTGTAGATTTGCACAAGTAACCGTGGTAATTATCTAATTACGAGACGCTAATGACAATGATTCTAGGTTCAATAACGAAACCGCGGTCAACGGGATAACGAAATGCGCTTTCTTCCAACTTGATATGGCGCTTGTTACCCAACTTCCTTGTCTACGGTACAAGTGATACTAAACTAACTCTTTCTTAAAACATAGAATATCCACCGAGCGTAAAGACAGTATGTAACTCGCTGATGCGACCTCGCTAGAGAATGACTTTCCGTCGCGATGATGCTGCAGAGCAAAACTATATTGGGGTGTATCTAAGGACACGAGATCATCGGATTCGTGGAGCTATGCCTTTGTTCGGAAAATGAGGGAAATCGACGTTGCTGTTAATTGGTAAATTTCCATATCGGTGGTTAGAAAAGGATGCTAGCCGATCTTGAGGGAAGGTTGCTGGCGGGAAGCGCCGTTCGTGAGAAAGTAGGTTTCCCCTATCTTCTCGTAGTTGGGACAAAGACTGTTTGTCTGTTTGAAGGACTTTAATTAACTAAATCTTAAGATTCATAACGGGTCCTCAGGCTAGCTGAATATGTACTATGGAGATGCATCGACATCTGGTAATCACTTTACCTGGAGAATATGGTCTGCGTGTGGCGAGCCACGGGACAGAAACCGTTGGAATGTTTACTGTCGAGTGCCGCTACAACTATTTCCTTTCTTTTTTTTGTTTTTTCTTTTTAAGGAGAGCTATACTATTACTCCATACCTTCGTTAGACAAACGTTCATCCCTTGACCGCGGCTACGTTTGGCGGCTGATTGTCGCCTCGAGCTCAAGCTCATTATCACAAATCTGGAACAACTACAATCGGATTGAATGACGACAATTGCCTAATTACGGCTATGGTAGAATCTAGATTAAAGTGTTAAGGGGTTTTCCCAAAAATCCAAAGGGAAGGCTCCGGTGTTCTTTCATCTCCGACATATATATTGGTAAAGAATAGCACGGTTGGAATTTTATAATTACCGGGATACTATATGGAAAGCGATTAACGTCAAAGGAATGAAAGGTATTAGTAATAAAATAGAATGCTATTATTAAAGGTAGTATTTATATAAAATTCTAGAAAATATGATGATAATTAGATCCGCGGTATAAGCGTGGATGAAAATTGTGGCGCGTTACGGAACCAGGCAGGAAAGAAGAACGTTGGAGGAAGGTTGGTGGAGCGAGTATGTCAGTGTGCCTGTTTTTCTATTTTTTAAATATAGCGCTAGGTAGGATAGGTAGTATACTTTTTGGTTTGTCTGGTCATTAATTATAAGTCGGTAGGGCCGGTCAGATTGGCACGAGTAAATGAACGAATATCGATAATATAATAGAATGCTTAATATGAATTTTATCTGTCTGATTCTTTAATACCTTAACTTATTTCACAGTAACGTCATCGACTGCCGTTAGGATTTTTTCCCCCTTTTGTTCAAACTAATTGATAGTCGAAAAATAGTATTAAAGAAGTAAGAATTTAGTCTCAGCTTGTAGAAACTATTAAAATGATAAAAATGGATATCGTATTAAATCGCTGAGAGCGCCAATTTACTATAAAAATTAAGAAATTGTTCAATTTGATTTTGTTATAATGGAAAAACCGTCTTTTGCTATGTCAAAAGATCGTTACCGTTTGATTGACATTTCGACACCTTGTGAAGGTATATAAGGAACCCGAAAGTCGCGCGCGAGCTCTTTTGTGCCTGAACCCCCGGAGAGTGAACATCGAAGAAGAATTTAAATATAAGGTAAATAAAAAAAAATACCAAATAATAACATGTAACATGTAATTTATAACGTCTAAACCTTTAATTTACAACACTTAAGCTATTAATTTATAACATTTAAGCAATTAATTTATAACATTTAAGCTATTAATTTACAACAATTAAGCTATTAATTTATAACATTTGAGCTATTAATTCATAACATTTAAGCTATTAATTTACAACATTTAAACTGTTATTTTATACATTTAAGCTATTAATTTATAACATTTAAGCTATTAATTTACAACAATTAAGCTATTAATTTATAACATTTAAGCCATTAATTTATAACATTTAAGTAATTAATTTACAACATTTAAGCTATTAATTTACAACATTTAAACTGTTGTTTTATACATGTAAGCCATTAATTTTTAACATTTAAACTATTAATTTATAACATTTAAGCCATTAATTTATGACATTTAAGCTACTAATTTCTATCATTTAAACTGTTATTTTGTAGATTTAAGCCATTAATTTATAACACTAAAACTATTAATTTATAACATTTAAGCCATTAGTTTATAGCATTTAAGCTATTAATT